>QXEO01000616.1:293704-703687 GCA_007115705.1 Dactylis glomerata
CATACTCTATTGTTTTCCACTCGATACGCTCATAACCTTTGTTTCAAGCAAACCGGTGAGATTGACAACCTCATCGCAAGTTGGGAACGAAGTACTTGGTTGTGTTGTGTGCAGGTTCCGCGTTGCAGCTAGCAAGCAAAGCTCGGACGAGGCGCCATATATAAGTTGTCCGAAGCTGTCGCAAGCTAGCAAGCATCACCTTCAGTCGTTTGTCTCTCCTCTCCAAGAACGATTAAACCTTGGTTTCTTAACTGAGGGAAAACTAGCTGCTATACTCATCACACCTTCCTCTTGGGGTTCCCAACGGGCTGGTTATTCACCACGCACAAGGACCATCTGCTACGCGTCAACTTGGCACCAGCAAGATGCTTTGGCGGTAGCTAATGCTTGCATTTCGTATCTGGAAGCTGAACTCAAAGCTTCTAGAAAAGCTTGGGATGCCGCCACTGCTGCCAAAGCCACTGCTGAGAAGTCTACTAAATCAGCATTGGCTAGGGCAAAGATAGCGGAGAAGGCCCTTTCTGATGCTAATAAGGAGCACCTCCAGCGGGAACAGGCCGTGACTGAACGGCTTAATAAATTGTCTGCTCTTGCTGGAGGTACATACTATGCCTTTCCCTTCTTTTGTTGAGTTGCCCACTCTTTATGCTTGCTGATGTGTGCTTTTTCTTCTGTCTTTGTTTCCTTGGTTGTGCAGAACGTACTGGGGTGTCTTCGTCATCTTTGCAACCAGACGATGATTCTCTCATGGCCGCAGTTAACTTGCTGGAAGCGAACTGGATTTCTGTCCAGGAGATCTTCGAGTTGGTTAGCTGCGTGCTCACACGGATTTCCATCGGGTTGTGGCCCAAGCAAAGAGCGGAGATGCCAGATAATGATTTGAAGAAACTTGCCAAGGCCTTCGACGCCCCCGACGATCCTATCCTTCTTATGAAGGGCCGCTCCGTGAAGCGAGGTGCCGAGGGGGCCATTGCGCTGACATACGCACATGGCGAGGAGGTCAACTGGGAGAAGGTGAGCTCTTTCCACGGTCGACCCCTTTCGGAGCTAAAGATTTTCTTTGAGAAGGCGAAGAGGTACGCGCCAGGCATCGTATCGATAATTTCTCCATCGACGACTTCTACGACCTCTGCTACGCCGGTTTATTCGACTCCGGCGACAAGTGGATCCGTGCCTCCTCCCAATGCTGGTGCTACCTCTGCCACGCCTACTTCCGCTGCGGACCCTGAGGCTGAGGTGGCATAGACTTAGCTCCCTTTGTAATCTTAGTTTATTCTGATGTAGTGAACTTTTAGTCGCATGTAGCCTGAGAGCTAGTCAGAGGAATTGTGCTTTTGTAAATATTCTTCTTTTGTGAAATGTCGTGTTTGATTTAGTTTCTGAGATTCTTCTCTTTTCCTTTCTTTTGGCTTTCAGCCTATGCATGCTGGTGGGTCGTCGGGTCGCGATCGGGCGTCATCTCCTATCAATATTTTTGACTCCGGAGCTTCTTCGCCTCCTTGTCCTTCTTGTCGATGTACTGAGTATTCCTTGAGGATTTTGGACCTTGAAAGCCGTTTGTCTTTGATGAAGCGCTAAGCACAGATGGCTATGAATAAAGCCAGCAAAACTTGCGGTTTTATGAAATAGATATCCATACTCGAGGATAAGGTGTCGGGTCTGACGGCCAGAATTGCGCATCTGAAAGAATGCGACTCTTTCCTCCTTGGTATAGTTGAATCTGTTTGTGAGCTATTACGATGTAAGATTCCTTGCGACCTTCCTCTTTTTCCCTTTTACTCCATTACTACTGGCCAATTACTTCTTATTATTGCAGGCACTTGCTTAGACTTCATTGGTGAGACTCGTCGGGTTTCTGAACGAATCACGGCTCTTGAGAGATCATCAGAGGGAGTCGAAATTTTTGGTCTGATCCACGGCGCCGTCGTGCTATTGTGCTTCTTCAAGATCGTGCTCAGCACATTGGAGAAGCTGTTGATGGTTGTCGAAGATCTTTGACTACCATGTATTCCGTGATGCTCCCTCATAATCCTCTTCCTAGAACCTTTCCGCAGCTACTCGACGCTTTTAGATCTAGTCAGTGAATTCATCGACTGATAGAACTCAACTTAGTGGCTGGCACCAATTTTGTACTTGGTTGGACACGTAAGTGGCATCCAAGGCCTAATTATAGTTCCATGTCACTAGGTTTGCCTCCAGGGGGAGCTATGTTGCGAGTCCATATGGATGCTACTCTTCAACCAGCAAGGAGGCTCATAGCTAGGTTACTTCAGGAGGATGCCACGTTTTTTCGCGAGCATCATTATTTAGATCCTTTGGGCGTAGATGATTCTGATCAGCCACTGCTGTGATATTTGTATTTTTTGTGTGTATAATGCGAGAGTTTTTGTTTTCTAACTCTTTTTGTCAGAAATTTTATTCTCAGAGTGTTTTACCTTTGTGGATATCGGTGCGTTTGCCGCAATTTTTTGCTTGAAGACGTATAACTTGAATAGGAGGAACTTTTGTCTTTATTTATGCTTATAATGTAAGATACACGGGGTGACCCAAGAGATCCGACCAAGGACATGTGTTCTGGATCTAGAGGGCATTGCCCTGGAATAACTCGTGGCTTTTACGACCTTATTTTTCTACTCAATTTTTTGTTCGACTTGTCGCCTATGTCGCTTGAGTCTTCTCTTCTTTTCCTATAGGCTTCTCTTGTTCTGATGGTTGTACCTGCGGTTTCTTTACTTCTGGCTCTGCTAGGTTTCCTTTGAATTGCTGTGTAACTCCTATAGTCTCGCTTTTTTGCTTTATAGTTAGGTTCTCCGTAGCTTGCCATCATGCCGAAGTTTTGGGCCATCTTGTGAAATTCCTTGTCGCATAGATCTGATAGCTCGAAGCTTCCTTTGACTGTAATAATTCCATTGGGTCCTGGCATTTTTAGTACCAGGTAAGTGTAGTGAGGTACTGCCATGAATTGCGAAAATGCGGGTCGCCCGAGTATCGCATGATATAGTGATGGCCAGTCCATGACTTCGAAGTCGAGTTTCTCCCTTCTGTAGTTTTGCCGATTTCCGAAGTAAACGTTGAGTGCTATTCGACTTAGCGGATAGTTTGCACTTCCTGGGACTATTCCGTGGAAGGAGCAGTTAGTTGGCTTCAGGAATTCTAATGAAATGTGCATTGCTCGTAGAGTCTTTGCGTAGATCAGATTTATTCCACTTCCTGCATCCATGAATACTCTGTCGACATCGTACATCCCTATTTAAGCTTTGAGTACCAAAGGCGCGTTCCCTGGTCGAGGTACTGTTATTGGGTGATCATCTCTGCTAAATTCTATGGGTTGCTCTGACCAGTGTAGATATTCCGTTGTTGCTGGAGGTGAAGTTATTACGAGGTTAACTTGTCGAGTTATACTTTTCTCTTCTTTGTTCGACTTGGGCACTGGCTGTATCTTTGCTGTAATGTGCCCTTTAGATGGAACATATCCTTTGTTGTTGTCGCGTCCCTGGTTCGGCTGATCTTGACCCTTAGGAACTCCATTGTTTCCTTGTTGAGTTGCAGGTGCGTTGCTTGTGTTTTCTTCATATCCCTGCCATTTTGCTTCGGCTTGCTTGTTGAGTGCTTCTTCCTGTAGTTTCAATAACGTAGTGCAATCTTTCATTGCGTGTCTGGATACTCGTTTCCCATCAACAAACGCAGAGTGTATATGACATGGTCCGTTTAGCATATCCTCTGGTGATGGGTTGTACTCTCTAGATTCCCTTGTCTGAAACTTTATGTAGTCTTCTTTTTTGTAGCTACGATATCCCAAGCTTTTACGGTCGTTACCTTGGTAGCTATTGTCCTTATACCCTGCGGCTACTTGACTATGAGAGCCATAGTTGTCGTAATTGCGGGACCTCCTTCTTTGGCCTCCATATCTGTTCCCTCAATCATCCTCTGGCGATCGTGTCCATTTGTTGTTGCACGCATCTTCTCCATCTGCAAATCTGTTTGCTATATCCATTAGATCTGATACTGTTTTTGGCTTGATTCTGCCCATCTCTTCGACTAGGTCTCCTCGCCTTAGCCCGACTATGAATGCATCTATTGCTCTTTCGTCTGAAACTTCGACTGCCGAATTTTTGATTATGCTCCACCTTTGGATATATGCCCGTAATGTCTCACCGCGTTGTTGTACGCAGACTTTGACTTCTTCTATGGATGCTGGTCGCTTATATGTCGACTTGAAGTTGCTTGTAAATTATTTTGTGAGTTCCTCCCAGCTTCCAATTGTTTCTTTTCCTAGTTTGCTCAACCATAACCTTGCTGCGCTGGTGAGGTGTAGTTGCAAACTTTGCATTGCTGTTTCCCTAGTTCCTCCTAGTAGTTTCACTGCTTGTAGGTAATCTGAAAGCCATGACTGTGGCTCCTGAGATCCATCATACTTTTGTTGATCATGGGGTAGTTTGAAACCTTTGGGTACTGGCGTGATGCGAACCCTATGGGTAAAGCATGGCACCCCCATCTCCTTTTCATTGTCTTCGTAGTCATATGCTCTATTGGGAGTTCTGGATCGTCGGGTTCCTTTATTCTTTGGACTGTTGTATCGCCCCGGTGATGGCGTTCTAGATCGCCGACTTCCGCTTCTGTGCCGAGGACTGTTGTGACGGCGTGGTGATCGTGGTTTGTGAGTTCCTTTGTTGCGGTATGCCTCCTCCTCTTTTGCTGATAACTTGTTGCCTACCATCTTTAGTCCCTGCAGTGCTGCCCGATGCATATGTTCTCTTGGATCTTCTGGACTTGGTCGCGTTCTGTGCAGGTATGCTTGAGCTGCCACTAGTGCTGCTCCGGGTGTCTTTGGTATAATGTTCCCTTGCTCGTCGACTGATAAGAAAGACGAGTCGAGGTTTTTGGAGAGACTTTGCCTATCTGAGTATTCAAGGTTCTCGTACCTTTAACCGTGCCGACGATGTCTTTTGCCGTTCGTGTATGATGCGTCGCTACGTGCTCTGCGAGCAGCGTCACTTACTATAATGGCTGAGTCTTTTCTCTTCTGTACTTCAATTCTTTCTTTTGCTAGTAGCTTTGACTGCTGTCTTAGGGCGTAGTGGTACCCCAAAAGCATGTTTTTGCTAGCATTATTTGGTATTGGCGTGTAGTGCTCCACAGCTATTTTGATTATCTTCCATTCATCGACTGATAGTTAAAATTTTTCCCGGTTTACCAGGGATTCCACAGTTTCTCCTTCTGCCAGGTGGTTTGTCCCCTGTTTATGTTTGCTGGGTTGAGTACTGGATTGTTGTTTTCGTCGAGCTCTTCTGAGTTGTCCTCTGTAATAGCGAGTACTTGGTACCGATTGTTGAACTTACTATCGAAGCTTGAGAAGATTAAATTTTCATCCTCATGAAGCTCTAACCCTGTCTTCCATGTGTCCATTGATTTATCTGAAGTGTCGTCACGGCTAATCATCAGATCTTTGAGTTGTACTTCTAAGTCGAAGTTTCCCATGGTTTCGTCGCCTTCTGCGAATTTTCTTTTTTCTGTTTCTATTTCCATGGAGCTGACCGTCGGATTTACTTCGCTGGAAGAGCCTTCTGATGATTCTGACATTGTTTCTATCTTGGATTTGCTTGCCGACGGACCCGGTTTCGCCGGATCTAAAAGGCGAATCAAACCTAGTGACCCGACGCGAAAGTTTAGGCTTCCGATCGTCAAATCAATATCTTGATTCATGCTCTCAAATACTTGCGTGAAACTTGGCTGGTGAGGTTGAAAATCGACGGTTCCGAAGGGTATCTGGATTTCGTTGACTTCTGGACTGCAGTCGAGTTGAGTCGAGCTGGGTCGATATCGCAGTGACATACTAAAATCCAAACACTATTAATACAAAAACACTATATAAAATACACTCATAAGTTTTATTCCATTTTGTTTAAGCATATCGTAAAAGTTTTAAATCTCTTATTCACCCCCTTTAGGCGAACTATGGGTCCTTCAAGATTTGTATGAGCGCTCGCTCATGTCCTCCTTATGCTTGAGGTTGACGACAAACATGACTCGGTGTCCTATAGGGGTAAGTAGGCTTCGGTGTTGGGCCAAAGGGGGGAAGGAGAGGTGGGCTGGAAAGTGAAGTTGCAGCCCTGACGAGGGTTAACTCGATAAATGTCCTAGATGAAGGACTTAGGATCGGGGAGATAGGGCGTCGGATGAACTCGAAGGTAAAATCAGTCAAACAAGGTGTCTCTCGAAAGTAAACGTGGGTGTAAACCTGGCTTGCTTTCAATCTATCCCTTACCGTCCCCTCCTGGCCCCTATATATAGATGGCCAGGTCTCAGGGATCGGGAGGGATCCGATACAGATTACAATATCGACATACGATATGAACTCGTATTTCGACTAGTATTACAATTGGGCCTAGCTTAACGGGCCTTAGGGGTAGTTAACTAACGGGTTCTATTATCTATACCCTTGTCAAGCCCTTTACCTTTTTAAAACATTTTCCAGAAAAGGAGTACAGAAGGGGAAAGAGTTCAGATTTTGAAAAGGATCAACCAAATTTTAATTAGAATTTATTTATTAAACACATACAACATTTTTAAAACATTTCCAAAAATAAATTTTATTTAGTTTATAAGAACATGCGTGAAAGGTTTTATAAGCCTTAGGATTAACTGGGCAGAGCAAAATAGGGTTGCGAAGTAATTTTAGGGTTTCTAGAAAACATGTATGGCGATAAAATGTTCGATGACGTCACGATGATGCACAAAAGAAAAGAACAATCAAACTAATATAAGGGATTTTTCGGGTCGTTACAACAGCGTGCCCGCACAACAGCCTGTAAAGATATGCATTCATCGCGACCAAGACTCCGCTTCTGCCATAACCTTTTGATCTTCCCTAGCCGTATTAACAATCCCTGCCTTTCGCTATGGTAATCATAGGCATCGACATGTCCCATAGTGTCAACGAAAAGCACAGCTTAGTGACACGTCCCCTTGAAGCCCCATAGGTCAAAAGTTGCGGAAGTGCACAACCAGATCCCATCATACCATAGGTCCAGTAGACATATGCCAATCTCTGAAAACCACCAATGTAGAAAAGAAGTCGTTTACGGCTAGATCGCGGATGATCTGCAGGAGACAGATAGGAGAATTTGGCGGATAAAGACCACTATGATCACCGGCCTACCTGCTTTATTCAAACCACATGACCAGCGAGGATCTCGCTTGATGCACAAGGACCCTCCTCCACTGCTAATACCAAGCAACTGCCCATGCAGGTATCATGACAGGCCACCACCATCATATTCCGAGGCCGATGCACGCCTCCCAAGCTTCGCCGCCAAGGCCTCACCGTTTGGGGCTACTGCGCCAGACCGTCCGGAGTGCTCCACAAGCTAGAAGCCGCCGCACGAGAAGGCATCCTTGCTGCCGTTGTCGACCGAGCGGCTTTTGCCCATTAGCGTCCTTCGACGACAGTGGGAGAGTCGAGGGAGGAGGAGACGATGGAGGCAGCGACAAGGGTGTTTTCGCATGTGCCGCTCCCCTGGGAGCGATGCGGGCGCGTTTGTTTGAGATTTGGAGGTCCACCACACCGTATGTGTTCTTGTTTCTTCTGTTCGAGATCATTTAGAATGACAACTACTATCAATCGTTTTGGATAGTTTGTTTTTTCCGTCTTCCCTGTTATTTTGAACGACTAGTTTAATCTCTATTTTTCTCGTGATAGCTCACAAGGGTTGGCGACCCAAGGCCTGCCTCCAAGCATTTCGAAGTAGAGAATTCGAGGAAAGACCATGTTTTTTTCTATAGGTGCCCAATGTCATGTCGATCCTCAATCATTGGACATAAAATTCCATGCATAGCCAAGAAAGCAGGCACAAGCACACCGTCCGTTAAGTTAAACCCACAGGTATATATTGCTGGACCGGAAGTAGCATGTCCTTGTCTCTTTAGCTCGATCATGTCTTCGATGTTTCAAAAGAAATGAGCACTACCGGACGAGAGCCTGCAGCTAGCCAGGCCAGTCCAGTTTTTGTTATCTTCCACTTACTCTACACGCACTCTCATCGTCGCGTCTCTGGCGTCGCCATCACGTACCAACACAGCGTAACGACGGTTTGCACCTTTCCACGGCCCTAAATTTTGTCCGGCTCGCTGGCCGCGCCCGCCGCCGGCTCCTTTCGTCCGGTATCTTGCGCCCCCCTGCGGCTCGGCATCTTTATTTGCAGTCGTCGTCGAGCCGCCGTTGTTCGCTAGCTTCCCTCCGCTATATTTTCGTCTCTTCCGTTGTCACGGCCCAGCTTAGATTAGACGAGAACCAAATTATAAGTACTAGCACAAAACCCGTGTGTTGCTACGGGTTAAATTATGCGACAAAAAAATACTTATTTTAAAATATTTTTAGTTGCCTTAAGATTTCAAAATTGCAAGTATATTTATAATTGATAATAGTATATATGAAGGAAATACAGAACTATTTATTCGGATTTACCAAAGTTGATAGCACAAAGAACAATTAATCAAAATTGATAGCACAGATAACAACATAAATTAGGTTAATAATTAAAGATTTTAAGATTTTGACAAGAAAATATCTAAAGTTTAGAGCGAGCTGCAACCTTATCGGTTTGTTTTTTTGCTTCTATATGAAGCCACCGTGAATCTGTGATATAGGTGCTAGGCATTGCCGCCCATTGTCTCCTACTTGTGATGTTGTTCCGCTGTAAATTGGCTATCTCGCAATCTACCATGTTTGTCATTCTGATTGTTGACCACCGTTCTGCATTTGCTATCGCTCGATCTAGGAGGTTGTTCTGGAGATTCTGAAAGAGGGAACACACATTGCTTCAGGTACAGTGTGGCTCTGAGCAGAGATGCTTCGTGTTGTTCATGGCGCCCACTCCAAAGCGAGCCTCTTTCTCGTCCGCCCCTCTCCGCAACAAGCTCCTCCGCCTCCACTCCCTGCTCCCCTTACAGGTCCTCTTCTGTTCTGCTCTAGGGAGATAGCGGCGCTGGATCTTGGCATGGAGGAGCGCGGCCTGATCCCGAGCAGGACGGCAAGGTGGCTTTGATGCGGATGGTCAGCGAGGGTTTGCAGGAACTGCGGGTGGCTCGATGTCTAAGACAGCTCGGGCTACATTCCTGACTCGAGAAGATGGACTTGCTGTCAGAGATGAGGAGGAGCTTGGGCCTGAACTTCCCATCCTCGGCCAAAGCACCATGCACGTGTGCAGGGGAGATGAGCTGCCGCCGGACCGTGGGGATGCAGGCAAAATATCTGCACCCACTCTACGACTCGCGCCTGTTGCAGCGGCCGCACCGCCGCAGTACTAAAGCGACGCACTAAATCGCATATTCCTATCGTCCAACGCCACATCGAGGAGTGGAAAAATTCCCAAATCGCATCATGCGATGCCGGCTGGAATCCTCCGCCGCCATTGCCTTCCTTCCATCGATTGCCGCCGCTGCCCTTCTCTTGCTGGCAGTAGCCTCCGGCATCCGGACAAGGGCGTTGTGGCTACTGAAGGGATTCGCAGCATAGTAAATCAAAAATTTTCCTACGGATGCGAACAAGAAAGCCAAGATCTAATCTAGGAGATGTAATCAACGAGAGAGGTAGATGAGATCTTCATACCCTTGAAGATTCGCACAGCGGAAACGTTCAATAGAACGTGGTTGACGTAGTCGTACTTGCCGTCTCCTCCTCGCGATCCGATCCGATCCTACGCCGCAAGTGGCGGCGCCTCCGAGAGTTGCACACGTGCGGTGCAGCGACGTCTCCTCCTTCCTTGGTCCAGCAAGTATGGTGGAGAGATAGATTGGATCAGCAGCACGACGGCGTGGTGCTTATGGTGGAGAGTTTCTGCGGCAGGGCTTCGCCTACACGCAGTCGCGAGAGAGAGAGGGAGGGCAGCAGTTGGCGGCTAGGGTTTGGGTTGGGGTGAGAGAGGGCTGCGCCCTTGCCCCCCTATATATAGAGGGGTGGCCGGCCAAGGCCAGCTTGGCCTCTCCCCAAACCCTAGCCGACTTGGAGTAGGAAGAGTGGGGGGCAAGTTTCCCCCCCTTCCTTCTTTGAAGACTCCCTTAGGGTTTCCCCTTGGGCTGGCCGGCTGGGCCTTAGGGGCCTTGTGCGCCTGGCCCAGGGCGGCCAGGGCACTTCCCCTTAGGCCCACGCAGGCCTCCGTCAAGTGGGCCCACGTTGGTCCCACTCCGGAACCTTCTAGAACCTTCTGGTACAATACCGATAAACTCCGAAACCTTTCCGGAATCCAAAAACTGCTTTCCTTTATATGAATCTTATTCTCCGGACCATTCCGGAACCTCTCGTGACGTCCTGGATCTCATCCGAGACTCCGAACTAAAACTCATAAACCAATTATCCATTCTATCCTAGCGTCGATGCACGTTAAGTGTGTGACCCTACGGGTTCGAGAATATGCAGACATGATCTTCTATCAATAATCAATAGCGGGATCTGGAAACGCATATTGACTCCCACATATTCATCGATGATCATATCAGATGAACCACGATGTCAGGATTCAATTAATCCCGTATATGTATTCCCTTCGTCACACGATATTTTACTCGCCCGAGATTTGATCGTCGGTATCGCCATACCTAGTTCAATCTCGTTCACAGCAAGTACTTTACTCGTTCCGTAATCCGATATCACTTTGTGATTAACTCCTTAACCACATGCTTGCAAGCGGTATTGATATCGATTACCGAGTGGGCCCGAAGTATATCTCTCCGACTCGGGAGGGACAAATTCCATCTCGATACATACAACCCAACAAGTACTTTCCGATCACCTGAGAGACACCTTTATTATCACCCTCACATAGGATGACGTTTGATGACTTCAAAGCTTTCTTCCGATACTAGGGAGTTGTATTATCTCATGGTCTAAGGAATACAATACTTGACATAGGAAAAGCTTCGCAAAGATGAACACGATGACACGATCTAATTGCTCTGCTTTATTTGGGTCTGTCCATCACATCATTCTCCTAATGACATGACCTCATTATTAATCGACAACTCATGTCTATGGTTAGGAAACCTTAACCATCATTAATCAATGAGCTAGTCCATAGAGGCGTACTAGGGATGCGGTGTTGTTCATAAACCACACAAGTATTAATGTTTCCGCTTAATACAATTATAGCATGGAGTATAAACATTATCATGAACAAGAAATATGATAATAACAATATTATTATTGCCTCTAGGGCATATTTCCTTCAGCTACCACTCTTGCGTCAAGGCCGGCGACGGGAATACGGCGGGGCGCGCATCCTCTTGATCTAGATCACACGCAGCTATGTCGGGGCGGCAGCCATCAACGGAGCGCCATCGCCAAGCGCAGCAGCCGCGTCCGCGAGCCGCCGCACACCAGCGGAACTGAGCGCCCCTCCTCCTCCTCCGGCGGCCGCGGTCTCTAGAACCCCCATTCCCCCCGTCGATCCTCTCTCCGCCCCGCGCCCGCCCCGCCTAGGGCATCATCGGACTGGATCCCCTGCCAAAGCCGCCATGAAGCCGGAGCCCGCCGACGATTCGCCGCTCGCCGCCTGCAAGGTAACCCCGCGCACCTACCTATGCCCTGCCCTTGCACGCCTCGACTTAGATCGACCCTGCAGAGGTGGCGGTGGTGCTGGAGGCCGCACCCTCAGGCCCTTCTCCGCACGAGCCCTGGGGCGTGTCCTCCATATCTCCGGTTGGGGAAGGCCACTGGGGGAGAGGAATAAACCTACGTCAGTGTGGTCAGCGGCGCGGAGGAGTCCGGAGCGGAGGCTGGGAACAAACAGATAGAAATCGAATTGAACACGAGCGCAGTCGCGCGATGGGAGGACTCCGATTATGGACGACGGTTTTTTTAGCGATCCGGGATGGTTATTTTGACGGACTAACCTACCACGGTTTTCTGACCATCGCGTCCTCAAGCCGTATTATTAGTTTAGATAGATAGATTAGATGTAGTACGTAATTTGACTACTGCTACTCAGTTTAGATCATGTATAAGTACGTGAAGATCGCCGTATATTTAGAAATTGACTGTGCGAGGTTGTTTGGATTCCTTCGGGGAGAAAAGCTGCATGCAGCTCTATATACGGTCGAGGAGATAGCGGCGTCCATCCCGTAGAGATCTCCAACGATCTTTGTTTTCCAAAACAAAAGAAACTTGACCGCCCCGACCGGGAGTATATTTAATTTAATTTGATTATATCATCGGCAACACAAGGCAAAGAGATATACATAAGCGTAAGTTAATGAATGCGCGATTGGTCAGGTCCCACTTGTCATGCACATGTAGCTGGTTTGGCACGACACGCTGGTTTTGGTAGCCGCGATTCACTCCAAATTAAAAACAAGATCTCACAAATCCCTCTGTTAAACTGTTGCCTATTACGGTGGAGATCCTATAAACGGCGTCTTCTCCCCTTTCCCAGCGATTTGGGACGACGACCCTCTCTCTTCTCCCCCTCTCCTCCGGCCTCGATCCTCTTCATCTTCCTCCTCACGCCAATCCCTCCTTCACTATACAGCCATCCCCCTCTCTACGAATCTATCTAACTCAGCTCCTCACTCCCCATCCTGTTGCACAAAGGTAAGCCAAGGACTCTGCAATTTCGGTGCTCACTACGTTTCCACCCCTTGCCTCATCAAGCGATCTTACTCTCCTTGCGCATGTTTTGATTTCAGTAATTTGTACATCGATCGGTGAAGTCAGAAAGAAGCAGCAATGGCAGAAGTAGTGACCGGAGGAAAGATAGTAGCGGGGCAGAGTATCAAGAAGGAGGCCGAAGGATCCATGTCTATGGCGTTGCCAAGACTGATCCGCATATCTTGTGTGGATCGCGACGCCACCGACTCCTCGGGTGAGGACTCGCCGCGGATGGCGGCCCGTCGGTACGTGGAGGAAATCCGCATCGAGCAGCAGCCGAGGACGACGGCAGCGCCCATGGCAGCTCCTTGCCAGGGAGGTGATGTCCTTGGCGTGAAGAGGAAGGCCAGCTTACACACGGCAGAGGAACGTAAGTACCGTGGGGTGAGAAAGCGGCCGTGGGGTAAGTATGCCGCTGAGATCCGTGATCCGAACAAGGCCGCAAGGGTGTGGCTCGGCACGTTCGACACCGCCGAGGAGGCCGCCAAGGTGTACGACAGCGCCGCACTCCGGCTCCGCGGGCCATCGGCGACTACAAACTTCCCTGCCCTAATGTCGCCTTCTGCCGCCTTGGCCAACATTGACCACGATGCCGACAACCTCATCTCCTCCTCGTATGAGGAGTCCAGCGATGAGTCGCAGCATGTCGGCTCACCTGTCTCTGTCCTCCGGCCGCTTGGGACGATGACTACCATCGCCAATGGCGGTAAGCCCGATGAGATCGCTGATCCCCCGAGTATGAGTTTGAAGCTTTCGTCAGAGAGGCTCCTCCTAGATGAGACGTGCTGCGACTTCTCCCCATTCCGCAGCGCCGAGTTGATTGTACCGCCGGAGGACGAGGACTGTATGTTCCCTGGTCTCTCGTTCGCTGCGCCGAGTATCCTTGACCACGATGACTACGTAATGTCGTCGCACCTTGAGTACGACTCCACTGCGGCCGAGCCGGTGAGCTTGGTGGACCTTGGAGAGCTACCAATGTGGCCAGAGGTGGACGCCTTCTTTAGTGATCATGGATTGCTGTCCATCTCCCTATGACTGAGAGGGGGTTTTTGTCACTAGTTTCACCTGTAAGCCGATTGTTTATTGAAACTTGGAAGTTCAAAATATTTTCGTGTGTCGCCGTGTCATTCAAGTTTTCTACGTGTGAGCAAACATATCAGACTGTTACTGGTTGTCAAATTGTCCACTACTTTCGTATTTGAAGTGTTGCATGACACTAAGCGGCAGCCAATTTTGTCAAAGTTGAAGTGTTTGTGTGTTCCCTTCAATTTATATTCATGTAGTTTTTACAGTAATTTTACTCTGATCGTTTTTTTATAATTATGGTGTGAATGGTTTTTACTGATGGCGCATGTCAACATGTGCAACTAATTTTCAAACGGAAAGGGTTCTCAGCTCAAGCTAGGCTGGTACTCCTAGAAGACAACAAATTTTGTAAGGGTTTGCTCAGATCACTCCTTAATTTTATTGTGTTTCGGTACAGCCGATCGATACATGGTGCTGATGAGAACAACTTACAAGGATGATAAACACAAGCAGACAGAAAAAATAAGCAGAAAAAAAACACAGCTTTAGTCGAAGTCTTTAACCACCAGAGTGTTTGCTGAGCTAGGGAGCGGCGAAGAAGAGACAAGACATGGGAGGCAAACAACTGATGGAAGACGTCGTCCACTTTGAAAGAATGGATAACCACCGTCGAGGAATCATCTGTCAACCATAGAAAAGGACCTTACCCTCTCATCCTGGTTCGAAGGCGTCAAACGATAGATAAGTCCACCCTAGAGCATAAATGAGACATGACGGGCTGGGGAGATCGCAGTGATGGAAGGCCTCGGTGAGCTTCGATCTGCATAGCGGGCTGCAGGGGCTGGAGGGAGGAAGTTGCTGGAGGCAGGCCTACGGTGATGGCTGCGCGGGGATTGGCTGAGCGGGGAGTGGCGGTGCGGGCGCGGGCACCCCAGATCTGGCTGCGCTGGGCTTCGTCGCTCCGGCGTCAATTAGCGACCAGAGGCAGTGTGTTGCGGCCTGGCGGCACGGCGGGTGGCCCGGTGGTGCTTGTACAAGCTCCGGCCAGGAGTGCGCGTGGCGGTGGTGAGCCCGATATGGTCTCTCGTGGGCCGTGCGGTTGGGGAGATGCGGAAGAGGTGATGTTGCGGTGGTGGAGTTCACGGAGTTGGGTGGTCGATGGCAATGAGCACCGGTCTGCCGATATGGCGCGTCGTGTCAGAATTTGGTTGCCGATGGTCTCCGCAAGGTGTTGGGCCGGGTGCCGATGTTGTTGGTGGTTCATGTTTGGAGCTGAACATCGGTAAGCGGGTATTGTGGAAGGCCAAGGTGTTCGTGTCGAGGCTTCTGTGACAACGATGGTGCAGAAGAGCCATGTTGGAGGTCAAGCTTTGATTGGTAGTTGGCTCCTCTTCAGCGTGTCCGTGGATTTGTCTCGGCTTGTTTCTTGCTGTGAAGTTGAACTGCGGTGGCGGGATCCCTATGGCGTACGATGACAGGCGACAAGTGGTCCGTTCGGTGATCTTTCATGGCGCTAGCCTTGCCTGGTTCTCCTTCGAAGTTTTTCGTCAGAGTCGGAGCTGTGTTGTCTTGCCGCAGGTGGTTGAGTTTTGGCGTGGATCTTCATATGGCGCCACACGGTCTTTATAGTGTGGGTTGGTTCGACGATCATATATGGTGAAGTCGGAGTCGTTGCTCGGAGTGCTTGGGTTGGAGATGTTGGCACCTGATGACGATGACGCATGCGTGCTGTCTCGACGAGGCCCTCTTTAGAGATATTTGTATGGGATATCTGTGTGTGCCGCTCAGCGGTTTTGTGATAATTTTTATCCGGTTTTTCATTAATTAACTGGGTAATTCTCTTCTTCTTAATTAATGAATGAGGCAATATTTTTCCTTCGTTTCAAAAAAATGCGACATAAAGAACAGACCTCCAAGGAAGAAGGGACTTCAAGCACAACCACCACCGCAAAGCAATACCACACAAAGCAGCTTCGCCACTGTCTGTAAACTACTACCAAACTGACCAGCTAGAGGAGACAAATGACTGGAGAAACCGCACCTCCAATGAGGACACAAACACTGAGCACCACCGTTGCTTGGTCCGACACCTAGACCAATGGTTTTCACTCGGAGCCAATGGTTAAAGTTGCAAGACACCATGACAATGCGTCTAGAGAGGGGAACAACGCTTGAGAGTGTCGTAATCGCCAACACGAGCATCAGTGGCCGACCTTAACCATAATTATTGGAGGGACTAAAAGATATTAGATGGCAGTTGAGGAGACTATTTTTTTTTAACCTGAAAAGAAGGGTAAATACTAAGGAGTAGTATTATGCAAATTGTAATTGAGTTGGGGGAGGGGAAGGGGGGCATATGGCCTTTTTGGCCTCCATTCAGGTCCGCCAGAGCAAGACCACAACAGCCAGATAGAGGTATAAAATTGTTTTTTTTTTGTTTCTAGAAGATGGAATTTCTGAAACCGTGTCCTAACTTTTTTAAAGAAGGAATTTGTGATACCTTGCTTAAATGTCATGAATGTTGGAATTTATGAAATCTAACTCTGCAATTTTCGAATTGACATTTTAAATTTTCTGAAATTAGGAATAACCGCGAGGAAGCTGGCCACCCGGCAGATAGTACCTCACATTTCTATTAGGCAGACCCTTTTACCGGTCAAATCGTACAACTTTGTACAATCTTCGTCTCTTCGATCACTGAATACACGTATATATAGCATGCACAGTCTTTGTCAGTTAGCTGCTGTTGGCTTTGATCAGCCCCGGTTCCTCCTCGCGGCAACAATGGCGACCACAGAGACGGCGGCGACCGACGACGCCCAGATGACGCCGGGGCGATAGCGCACGAGGAAGTTCTGCATCCTCTTGTCGTGGAACTGCCTCACCTTCTCGATCTGCACGTCCATGGCCATGAACACCGACGGGTAGGTCGCGTATCCGTCAATCCTCTTGACTAGTCCGTGCACCTCAGCGCAGGACGTCCCGCCTCCGCGAATGGCACCAGCCCGCCGGAGGATCCTGGCGTCAGCCGCCTCCTCGACGAGCTCGTTCATCATCTGGAAGTAGCGCGTCACCGGCTTGCTCTGTTCCTCGTACTCCCGGGCAAGCAGGTTCCTCGCCACCGTGGCCAGCTTGAAGTCATACACCAGCGCCGGCATGCGCAGCCTAGACGCCGCCTCGTCGAACTCCACCGCCGCGCGGCCGTCCTCGCCTGGCGCGATCCGCACGCCGGACCTGTTCAGCTCCCTCGCCGTCGGCATGCGGGACGTCTTGCCACCGCCTGTCCCCTTCTCCGACGCCGCGCGCGGCACCGCCGGTACCACGCTGGCGTGCAAGAAGTCCAGGAGCGTGCGTGTCGCCGTCTCAGGGTCGTCGGCGATGTTGTCGAGCAGCTGGCCGTCGACCACCTTAGGCGGTGTCGCGGCCGCAGACACGGCCGCTGGCAGCTGCTTGTTGAAGAAGGGCGAGTAGTACCAGCAGAAGGAGCGGACGACGTCGTCGAAGAACGTGGCACGGGTGAAGCCCAGCTTGTACCCGTCGAGGTACTTCTTGAGATCCTCGAACTCACTGGCCGTCGAGGCGGCGATGTTGCGGATGGCGTCCTCGACGTGGTCGACGACGTCGAGCAGGAGCTTGAGGGGGAGCTGGTTCTCCAGCTTGATCACGTCCGTGACGATGTCCTGCATGTGCGTGGACTTGAACCCCTCGTCGACGGCGTCGCGGCTGATGCCGGCGGCGGCCTTGGACAGCCTCCGGAGGAAGCCGACGACGAGGAAGATGGCGTCGATCACTCGCTTGTTCTCGTCCGAGCCTTCTTCGTCGGGAATGTCCGCCGGCTTCCCTAACTGAGTCCCCAGACTCCCCACTGCACCAACAGTTTGGGCGCCGACGACTAAACGTCGATCGCATCAGATTAAGGGTTGGACTAAGAACGTTGCCGAAAACGATCGACATTTCTGAAAAATGAAACGTACCATTTGGTGACCCTCCGGGATTAACATCCACCATTTGCTTGAGCACATCGGACACGGCAGCAGATACCTTCGCCTGAGTTGGCTGAGCGTCGTGAATGCGGGAGCGACAGGCATCGGCGAGGCGGAGGAGGAGGCTGGTGGCGACGGGCTTGGCACCGTCGTTGACGTGGAGGCCGGTGATGGACTCGTAGACGAGCGCCGCTTTGACCCAGAGGCTGTTGCGGCGGTCAATGCCGCTGCCGCCATCGCGCGCGAAGAAGACGCTGCGCGGCACGAACTCCGACGGGTTCTCCGCCCGCATCCGCCCATACGCCGCTGACTCCAGCATTGTTTCCGACGGCGCCATGGACACAAGCTACGTGTGCCTCGGTATGGTGCTCTTGTCGCGTGCGTCCGCTGCCGCGCGTAGCTGTTTGGTGTGGGCAATTAGCTGATGGCTAGAGTTCAGGCGCGAAGGGGAAATTTATAATCCTCGTACATTCCTTTCGTGACATGGTTATGAGAGGCTTGCGTGACGTGGATTCGAGGAGCGAGAATAAGCATGTAAGTACAGTGAGCGAGCTGAGACAAGAATACTACCGGTGAATACTCAAAGACCACGAGTTATGGTGACTTTGGATGTTCGAGGGGAACTAATTCTCGGTCTATCGAGAATTAGCTTAGTTCTCGATAAGTTGCAACACACTTGCAACTTTCAAGACACAAATCATGAGCAAATCAAATGATTTGCAACTCACGTGCAATTAGAAAAAACTGAGTTGCAACTCCATTTACTATTCACATGACACACAAGTAACCATTTAATTGTGACCGAGCTCTAATCGACCGAGAACTAGCAAAACCAATAATTTTATCATTCAAAAAGATGTGACGTGAGATTGTAAAGGTAGACCCAGCTTGTGCACACGTAATCTGTTCATGTGATCGCAGAACGCAGAGGCAAGGAATCCAGGTTGGTCAGGTCCAACGAGGAAGGATCGATTCCTCGTTGATATGACCGTCAAGGTTTCTTGTTGGATTAGTTGTACAATGGTTTACTGAACGAACGAACATGAGGCGATCACGGCAAGCATAAAGCAGCTTTGTTTACGGGGGAGGAAAATGCGCCATGCCATGCAATCCAAGCCCGGCTGTGCCCATCAACACAAGGCACACCTGACCTGGCGCGTCGCCCCCTCCTGCCTTGGATCACTACTCCCCAAGTCAGGCATCACCCAGACAGAATAAGACAGTTCTCTGACAAATAAAAAATTATCAGCTAGAGACAACATACAGATGCAACAAAGTTAACTAAAACTAGAGAGTGGCCAGTTGATCTCTGATTTCGTCTGTAACATAGAGGCTGCCCGCGTGGTGCTAACCATGTGAACTCTAGTGCAACACCAACATCTCGCAGCAGCATCCTCTTCTTATTTTTCAGGTCTGTAACTGTCATTGTCATTCACCCAAAGCTGTCACCGCAGCATAACTGCCGTTTACTGCGAACTGGCCAAGCAGCAGGAGGAAGGCTAACCTGAACAACGGTTTGTTGTGCCTTTCTACTGTCCATGTAATGTACAGGGTATATTTCCAGTTTCCACGCCACGGAAGATGAGGATCATGTCTTCAGAGTTCATAGAGAAGCCACCTTGGCATCCAAGTCCCATTCACATCACATAGGGTTGATCCACGAAGGCCCACTCGAATATCTGCTCATACTGTTCAGCGGCGTTGTCCCACGTATGGTCTTTCGACATGCCACGCTTCATTAGCCCCTCCCAAGAGGGCTTGTGCTCCCTGTATGTTGAAATTGCAGTCCGCAATGCCTGCGCGAGAGAGTAGGCATCAAAGCGTCAAAACACGTAATATGATACCTGTAGAGCAGAATAATCCAACATATGCCTGGTTACACAAATCATAGACACCAAAACGTCATTCCAGGCTTCCGGCTCCATGGGAGAATCAAACCATGATATGAATTATTTGTAGGAGAATTAGCAGAACCGAACCAAAACGACTAGGTAAATTGAACTAAACGATTGTGGTTGACAAATGTGAGTCCATCATTATGAGGTTAACTGCAAGAGCCACTAAGGTAGGTAGGTACCAGGATTGATCCTATAACCGGAAAAGAGTTGAACAGACACTTACCCACAACATTTTTTCCACTGTTAGTGGTGAGAATGCCCACCTGCAAAATATAGCACAGTAACACTTAATCATCACAGCTTCAGCGATTTATGAAGCAGCGTACCGCAAATAGCGCAACCATTAAACACATTCCAGAAAAAAGAAACACTGAAAATAAGCCAGAATTGAGCAGCACGCACCCTGTACCCTCCTCTCCTTTTTCACCAAATGGGTTAAACGTCTCGACCGTATCCTGTTATACACCCACAACAATGAGAACATTTTTGTTGGAACCAACATAAGTATAATTTTTTACTTTTAAGAACAGTTATCTTACTCGGAGGCCCCCAGTTCCATGAACGACAGGAACTGTACCATATTGCATCGCATATAGCTGATTAAGACCGCAAGGCTCGAATCTGGATGGCATTAACAATATATCGCACCTGTACAAAAGGAAGGACATCAACATCTTAAATATAGTACTACCTCTGTTCTGAAATAAGTGACGTGGATTTGTCTAAATTTTCATGTATCTAGATGTGTTTTAATATATAGATACATCCGAATCTAGACAAATTCACATCACTTATTGTTGGATGGAGGGACTACAATATATCTATAAGTTTGGAAAAAGTTCTCATCGATCAATGCTTTGCATACCCTGCAGTTATTCTGTGGGAAACTGGAACACTAAATCCAACCCATCCACGGAATTTGTCCTTGTAGCTTGACTCGGTAGATCTCATCCAGCCTTCGAAAGCTGGATCCCCAGAACCAAGCATGACCTGTAAAACTAAGAAAAGTTATAACTGATCTACTGGTTCTAGTTGTGTGCTATAAACTGCTACAAACATCTTGTGTCCACATTTTATTAGTCTTTAGCTGAATGCTGAAATATCAGATATTAGAACAGCTGAATGGCTGCAGTTCACTAAGCCAAATGCTTAAATTTGACTGTCTGTTGTGGGCACAAGTGTGTGAATGCAAGAACATATTGTTCAGTACTATACATAAGATAATGTTGACTAGAGGATGGAGCTGGCACATTGGATGGCCAAGCAGGTAGTCCAGCTATACTGGCAGTGCATGTTCAGTACTACAGATACATTTACTGCTTCCATCGCTGTTTTACAACTTGAAGTCGTGTTTTACTGAATAGCATTACGATATTCACTAAAAGCAATAACTGGATCTTGTATTTGTAATGATTATTCATGATACCTACATTGATATGCCTCATATACTACCATATACGATATGTTGATTCGCGATATTGTCTCAATCAAATGAATCAGGACTTACAAACTGAACATCGTCCCGCATGAGATCTGGAATGGCCATTTTAATGAGATCAATGCCTTTCTGGTAGTCCAATCTTCCAATAAAGCCAATCTGTGAATCAAGCTAATGAGATGATCCGCCAAAAATGTTTAAGGGGTTATTTTAAAATTCTTAGGTGTTGGTATCTAACCAGAGGAACATCAGCCCTTACAGGCAAACCCAGCTCCTTCTGCAATTCAGCCTTACATTTGGCCTATAACAAGTATGCCAAGCCACACAGGGTTTATGATCAGTTAGAAAATCATGGGAAGCTAAGAAAAAATAGTAGATCACATATACATGCTATAGCAATCTATCCATATACCTTCCCAGAGAGGTCATCAACAGAATAATGATAAGGGAGACACTTGTCCGTGGTGGGATTCCAGTCATTGATGTCAATTCCATTTACAATTCCTATATACCAAGAGAGCAGACTGAAATTATTCTTGTAATCCATCCATCTGTTCAAAGAAGTTCACGAAGAAAATGAGTTGACCCAAATATAGGTACCATTCAATACACTTTTTCGGGAGCTTAAGAGCTCGTTGAGGCCCTGTCCACCTTCAGCAGTTGTGACCTCCCATGAATAACCCTGCAAATTAAATATTAAATGATTTCTTAATTGGGTGAAAGAAAGAGCACTGGAACTGAACAACACCTCACAAAAACTGAAAAGTGCAAGCATTTCACCTGACTGACGGTCACAATTCGATCTGCTGTTACAACTGCACCTTTCAGAAAGTTAACTGCTTCACCCTTGTCAAGGGCATGCCTTCTTGCCCATTCTGGAAATACCCATTCTAAAGCTCCATACCATTCAGGTGGCAATCCAAGATCAGGATATGTACTTGCAGGCTCCACACCCTAATGACATTGAACGAACATACAGTTTGATCATATGAGTTGACTGTCTTAAAAAGCCTTGTACGGATAATGAAAAGTGATAGACCGAAACCTGATGTGCTAAATTATGTATGACAAGCGTGCTGCGGGAATCTCTGTAAACGCCATATGGTCTATATTTTGCAGCAAGAAGGCTGAATAAAACATACTGAAGTCAGAAAAAAAAAATTTAACACCGGCACTGAAGCCAAAAAAAGGGAACATGAAATGGAAAATGGCACAAACACAAAGAACATCTAAAAGTGACACTGAGGAAAGATAAGCCAGCTAAATGACATTAAGAAGCTACAATTAATACCATGAACATTGTTCAGAGAAAGAAGTAGCATCTGAACATCCATAAACCATATTCATGAGTCATGACTCGTATAATGGAAAATGCATGCTACCGTGAACCTCAAGTTGCTCGGACAGGTCCTAATTCCTAGAAACACATGCATCATTATCTCCCTAAAACACATGCCATCACCTTACTTCTATAGGTATAAGAGAAAATTGTGGTGTGGAAACCTAGGTGGTACCTAGGGTCTGCAAGATAATAAAGCCATCAAAACAATGGAAAGGATTTTTTCACATTAGCTACGAACTAGTGAAGTACAAAGCTGAAGTTATAAAAGTTTGGAACGCATTATCTTTGCCACAATATATTGTTAGCTAAATCCAAAAATGATTGGTTGATGAAATACCTGGAAATATTCAATTCACTAACTTTAGACTCCATATGCCTATTTGCAGTTTAAGAACAAATATGGAAAAGGCATAAAAGAAATGCAGGGAAAGAAGTAGCATATAAACATACACTGGCACAAGGCTGGCATGCCAATCGTTCACAACAAACATGCAATTCTGTCCATAAATATATCCTCCCAATTCAAGGATGAGTGGGGCCTCACATGCGGCATAGCAAAGGAGTGTGTATCTGAACTGCATGTATAGAGCAGCCAGTCAATTTATGTGACACAAATTCTGACGATAAAACAGTGAGCTCACCGTAGCAGTGTAATTTACCTGATTATCACCGAAAGCACCAAAATTATCTCCATACAAACTTCCTGGTCTATGATACGATGGATGATCAACAAACACCTGAACAAATGCGACAGTTGGCATGAGAACAAAAGAGAAGCCAAAACAAAAGCAAACATATTAGGCAATCACCTGTTACAGATGGCACTCTTGTAAAGAATAAAATAAGGCATCGCTGGAAAAAAAAATCCCCAGATGATACGTCAACCAAAAATTGTTTTGGAAGTGCCCTGATATCTTATACAGATTCTTGTTCCTTAATCGTTAGCATCTAGCATCATCTTCATTTGGTAACACAACGACAATAGTTGGGGGTGCCGTCAGTGACAGCCCCCCCGGCCTTTTGCGGCGCCGACGCCTTTGGTGTGTCTTTTTGGTTCTTTAGATCTTGTTAGTTCTCTGTAAATAGCTTGGTTGCTTTCCATCCATATTAGCAGCACCCCTATTTTTCCCCAAAAAAAGTTTATTTAATATATTCCTCAAACCCTTTACCTCTTGCTAAGGAACCAAACTGTCTTCCTGTCGTACAGATTTAAGATATAATGGTGCATGGAAAGCACAAAAGTCGCATGACTAAGGCCAAGATAATTGCATACTCTAAGTCTAATTGATTTTACACCTTATGACATGAAGTGCTTGTTGCAAACAGAAAAACTAAAATCCTATCTGCCATGCGCAAACAGTGGCGGCACCACGTGGAAGCTGTGGGGTCAGCAACCTACAGCTTTTCCAACAAAATAAACTGCAGTTTAGTTTTTCAAATTCTACGTATTAGTTTCGTGGAGTTAAAAATACTGACACCACAAACAAATACTGGGCACAAAGCATGTTTATTTTTTCAAGGATATGTTTCACCGTCATGTGCAGGAGTACGAGCAAGAATGGAAATCACATATGTCTTTGTGGGGCTAAAAGGAAGTGCAAACAAGGCTAAACAGTTGTTACGATTCAACAGAAGAAATAAGGTGACTGTATACCCACCCAATCAACGGAGTCTCTATACTCATGAAAAAAGGTAACTTCATGTGATCCGCCAAAGCATGGAATCTTAATGTGCTTCTCGGTGTAAAAGGCCTTTGCGTAATTTTTATCAGAGGATCCATTTAAGTATCTTGGCATTACAACCATGACACGGTGACCACGAGCAGCAAGAGCGATTGGCAGTGACCCACAAACATCTCCTAGCCCCCCTGACTTTGCATAAGGAGCAGCTTCACCAGTTACAAACACGATGCTGCGTGTAACTTTAGCTGGAGATTGCTCCTTTGCATCTGTGATCTCAGAATCCTGCTCACTTGCAACAATAACTGTTCTGTCGACCGAATCCTCCTCGATCCCTGGTTGAAAAGTGAACAATATATGTAAAATATTTGTGAAGACCAGAGTGAGAGGGCAGGTATTAGCAGAATATGATTAATTATAAGACGATTGTGAACAACATTTTAGTAATAACAAGATTGGTGCAATCTACATGTTCTCAGTAAGATGACAAATTCAGGTTGTCTAATTTACACAAGCAGCAGAAAGTAGAAGCGCAAAAAAGGATGAAAGCACCCACGGTCCCAACTTCCAGGTGCCCATGTGCCTTGACTAGGTGCATATGGGCCTCCCATAGATAACATAATAATAAATCATTGAAAACAAGGCTTCCGAGACTACGCAAAGGTGAAAGCCCCCCTTCTGGTTCCTGTAATATGAAGCTGAAGCAATTCATTCTGGGGCGTAAAGAAACGGTGCTCATTCCACAATTACTTGAGTTAATCAGCTTTACTGCTCGAATATACTACTAGTAGTGGGATGACTGCTAAGATTTCCCATGAGGTACAATGAGTCCCATTGCAGGAAGCAATCATAGAGTATACCAAGGAAAAAACAAACTCGTCAATTTTGCCCCATTCCCAACATCTGATCTGTGCACCTGGGCTAGTCTCCTGACCCTTCTCTTTCCTAAAATATTTTATTACGAAATCTCAGTGATATATGTCTGCTCGGACCCGAGCACGTGCACGAGCCCCGAAACCTGGGCGGTGCGCCGCTATCACATCGACACGCCACCCCAATCATCTCCCGATCCAATAAAATGTCCAGGGAAAAGAATTCTACTGTATTTCTGCGCCCGCATCGACGTCGATTTCTACGGTGTTAGTGAACCTGCACGGTTGATGCATAGCGGCCGTTCCGGGCGCAATCCGAGTTGATCCTATTCGTCAGGGAAAAAATCGGCGGAAACTGCGCATGGATTGGGCAAACGCGCAACGAAGTGTACACGATTCGCGTGATCTGAGGACGAGCCGCGTACCTTGGAGTTCCGGTTCGGGTTCCCCTAGACCGCCGTCCGGCACGGTGGTCGGCGTCGGTGCTGGAGTCTGAGTGGGCGCGGGCGAGGGAGGCGCGAGGAAGCCGGGCACGAGCGGCGGAGCCAGCTGGTTCGCGGGGGAATGCAGCGGGCGCGAGGCGGGGCCCTCCCTGCTGAGCTCGGCGACGCAGCGCCTGCTGACGAGGCGCGGGCGGGCGTGGAGAGAAGCCCTGGCCGGACCGGCGCGCCGGCGCGGTGCCGCGGCGGCGGCGGACGGCGCGAGGCACGCGGCGCCGACGCCCGGCGTCGCCATGGGGTGGCCCGCGAGGAGGGGACGCGGGCGGCGGAGTGGATCGCCCCGCTGGGTGCCGGTGGGGGGACTGGGTCTCTCCTCCTGCGGTGGCGGTGCGCGGTTCCCGGGGTTTAACTAGGCTGGGCAGCAAAAGCGGATCGGGGTTTGCGATTTTGCTTCGCCTCGCGTGGTGGTGCCTCGCCGTCGCCGGTGCCAGCTGCTGCGCGCACGAACGGACGGACGGACGAAAGCGCAGCGCTTTTTTCCGAGCGGCTGTGTTGTGTGCGGTCCATGCCGTATGTAGCGAGCGAGTGTAGGGGTGGCGCCGCCCTCGCTGTCGCCCTGTCGCTGCTCGCTCATGCGACGGGCGTGATATTTCCTTTTTATTTGAGAGAGAAGGGCGTGATATTTCCTGTATCCGGAGAAAGGAAAAATGCATATGCTCCCTTTTCTATGAGCACCTGGAGTTACTTGCGTGGCGTGGCCGACATGCACGGTGTGCTGTGCGCGAGCCAAGCTGGGCCGTCGAAAATTGTCATAAGCTTAATTTGGGACAACATATCTTGTATTACCATGCGTATGGGTGCTACTTGATTCCGGACCAGAGTATCTTCAGAGAAGCTGGGCCGTCGAAATTTGTCATAAGCTTAATTTGGGGTGCTACTTGATTCCGGACCAGAGCATCTCCAACAGACGCGCTATAATGCGCACGTGGTAAAAAAACCACCAGTATACCGCGCCTGAAGATGGAATCGACCCTCCAGCACGCGCGGTATCCGCGGCGGCGCTGTAAATTTTTTGGGGCGCGCGGGCGTTTGCACTATCCAGAGCACCAAATATGAGGCGTCGGCTGCAGCGCGCGGCATCTCTTCGGACGCGCGCGAATACACAACGGGCTGAAATTCCCTCCCCCCCCGCGCCGCCGCCGCAAGATTTCGCTGCCTCTGGTCGATTCCGCCGCCGGCCGTTCTGTAGCTCACCGCCGCGCTGTAGATCAGCCTCGCCCGTGCCTCCTCCCGGCGCTATCGCCCCTCGCCGTCGCCCCTCGCCGTCACCTCGCGCCATCGCCCGAGACGCCGCCGGTGCTTCTCCCCGCCCCTCTCCGCGCCGCCGTCGCCATGGCATCGAGCCTACTGTCAACATGGCGCCGCCAAGACGCTTGCCGGTTTGCTCGCAAGGTATGCGCCTTCGTCGGCCGCCATCATTTTTAGCCAAAATTTTCCTACTAGCTAGTGGTAGTGAAGTCATTTCATATGTATATTTGTAGAGTTCATCATCCGATACATCGGATGACGAGTACGACCAAGAGGAAGAAGAGAACATATCCATGATATTAACATACCGCGCCGTCAAGAAGCCAAAAATAGGTGGATCGGTGTTCGGTAGACAGAAGTTGAGGAGAGAGAGGATTGAAGGGCATGAGAAGTTGATGCGGTCATATTTCAATGAGAATCCGATATTTCCTGAAAACTATTTTCGGCGGCGTTTTCGGATGAGCATCGACTTGTTCAAGCACATCGCAACGGAGGTGACCAGGTATGATCGATTCTTTGAGCAACGGAGAAATGCCGCCGGAGAACTTGGTCATAGCACATATCAGAAGGTCACCGCCGCCTTTCGTATGTTGGCATATGATATACCGGCTGATCTAATTGACGATCATTTGGCCATGGGAGAGAGCACTTCTATCTTGTATGTGAAGCGCTTTGCTGTGGCAATTATGAATGTTTTCGGATCTACATACTTGAGAGCCCCCAATGCTCAAGACACGGCAAGACTTTTGGAGTTCAACGCCGACTGACGTTTGTTTGATCTTCTTTGATGCATAGTTGGGTGTGATTGTTGTTTCCGCCGGCGCTGCGCGCTGTATAATGGAGCGTCCGGCGAAGGACCACTTTTAGAGCTCGCGAAGCCGCTCTAGTTTAGCGCCTCCGGTGGGGGAAAAGTCGGGGCAGCGCGCCCTAAACATTTACAGCGCGGTCGCAGCGACGTATACCGCGCCGAAATATAGCGCGGCTGTTGGAGATGCTCTCACCGGGCCCCCAAAACGCCTCCTAACACGGCCGGCGCGGATTTAGGCTCGGGGTCTAAATTGGTGCACCATCGGCAATCTCAAAAACATATCGGCACTCGTTGGATCCCAATAAACAGCCGGCACTCCCGCGCCGGCCCCTGCGCGGCAGAACTCTATCGGGAGCGCCGGCACCGCGCGACATGGTGGAAAAATGGCCCCGGGCCCGCTTGACAGTCGCAATCAACCCCAAAATTGTCCCGTCGCCCCGCCTCCCACCCTTCGGAGCAGCCGCCGCGACGCGCCCTATCTTGCTCCCATCCCCCTCCACCGGCCAAAAAAAAGCTCTCTGGCCCTCCGGCGCTTCCCCACCGCCGTCTGGCTAGGTTTCCGCTGCCTGGGAAGGCGCCGAACAAGAATCGCAGCAGGGATGTCGGCACCCTGCTGCTGTACTCCGACTATTTAGCAGACAATGCAATAAATACACCAAATAAATTTTGCCGGCGGTTGAGGATGAACAAGGAGTTGTTCATGAAGATTGTGCAAGTCATGAGAGAGTACGACGACTACTTCAAGTACAAGAAATATTGCACCGGAAAGTGGGGGTTCACGTCCGTTCAGAAATGCACGGCCGCCCTACGGTGCATTGCATATGGATCTCCGCCGGATACTTCAGTGGACTATCTACGAATGGCTGAGTCGACATCTACGGATGGTGTCTTCAAGTTTTATCGGGCAGTTGTCGCAGTGTTTGGTCCTATCTAAGAAAACCAACTGAAGAAGACACAACTTGAATCCTTGCACAAAATGCAGCGAGAGGATTTCCAGGTATGCTTGGTAGCATCGATTGTATGCATTGGGCTTGGAAGAATTGCCTGTTTGCTTGGCAGGACCTGTACAAAGCCGCAATAGGGAATGCAGTGTGATCCTTGAAGTTGTTGCCGATAATGACCTATGGATTTGGCATTTTTTCTTTGGAAATGGAGGGTACACACAATGACATCAATGTACTACAGCGATCTCCTGTGTTCGTAAGACTGACCGAGGGATATTCTCCTCCAGTTAACTTTCAGATCAATGGCAACACCTACACCAAAGGGTATTACCTCGCCGACAGTATATATCCTTCTTGGGCTACTTTTGTGAAGACAATTTCTGGACCAACTTCGGAGAAGCAATCTTGGTTTGCAAAGTGTCAAGGGGCAGCTTGGAAGGATATAGAGCGGGCATTTGGTGTGCTTCAGGCGCATTTTGCCGTTGTCAGGTACCCAGCTCTTACTTGGTCGGAATCTCGGATGTGGGACGTGATGAACTATTGTGTGATCTTGCACAACATGATTATTGAGAGTGAGCGGGCTGAACCAGATAATGATCATGCATACAACTATATAGGTCCTCTTGCACAACTTGATGACTAGGTGCCTGCTCAGTTTTCTGCTTTCCTCGCCATGCATATGGAAATCCGCAACACCGGGGAACATCGTTGACTTCAGGCCGATCTGGTCGAGCACCTTTGGTCACTCAAAGGAAATGCGTGATTTGCTATTTCAATTTTATATTTGAATTTCCTATTCAAATAAGGTTTGTAAGAAACTATTTAAGTAAACTATGTAATATTTTTACTTCATAAACATATATGTATTGCTATTGGAATTAGATTTGTAAAGAAACAATTTTTTGGGCCGGCATTTTGGGGCCGTCGGTGTGGGAGCCCGACCCCACTTTCCTAGGAGGGCCTGCCGGCGCTCCCAAAACAGATCTGCCGGCGCCCCTGCCGGACACAATTTTGAGGGCACCGATAGAGATGCTCTAAGTGAGTACCGGTTTTCATTAGGGGCTCGGTTCTGGCCGTGTACCTGAAATGGATCTTAAGGGCGACTAGAGGGAGGGGTGAATAGGCGCTACACAAATTTTTTTCTTTTTCAAATTTAAGGCTTGACACGAAATAAATTCACTAGATGTGCAACTAGGTGAATTTCCTACGTGACACGCAAGCAAGTAAGCAAGTAAGAAAAATGCAAACAAGATACAAGTAAGGGTAAGAAAAGACCGTAAAGCGGAGACTGGAGACACAAGGATGTATTCCCGTAGTTTCTTCCTTTTGAGGGGAAGTACATCTACGCTGGAGAGGTGTGGCGACATGGAGTCCACCAACGCCACAAAGGCTCACCTTATTCTCCGGTGAGCAAGCCACGGAGGCTAACTCGTTTCCACTAAGCGGTGGTATTGGGGGCACCGACCGAAACCCTTACACGGAGGTTGAGGCACAACTCCACAACTCAATTGGAGGCTCCCAACAAGAAAAACATAAAGCTTTTACACGGAGGAAGCTTTGAGGTGACCTCTCTTGCCCAAGGCAAGTTCCATGGAGGAGGAGTGAAGCAAACACAAATCACTTCGGTAGGATTGTAGATCTAGGGCTCCTCTCCCAATCTACCAAATCTTGGGGGATTTGGTTGGCTAGGGAAGGAGATCTACGGAGTTGAAGCTCTGCTTTAATGGAGGAGAGAGAGTGTGGACGAGGTAACTCAGATCTGAGGTAGGGGACGACTATTTATAGGCCAGCTCGAAATGTGTCTATTGGAGGTGACTTAGCCCGGAAATTCCGGCCTGGGGGGCGGAAATTCCGGGGTTCACTTAAGGCGGAAATTCTGGCCTGGGGGCAGAATTTCTGCCCCCCCCCCCCGGAAATTTTCATTTCTGAAAATTCCGGCCATAAATTTCGGCCCTTTACTGCAGGGTGCACCACAGCTTGGAGAAAAGGACTTAGCGAAATTTTCGAGGGCCAGAAATTCTGGAATTTCTGGCCCCCGGAAATTCTGGATACTCAGAATTTCCGGCCCCTCTCTGCAAGCTGCACCACACCCGGAAATTCTGCCAAACCAGAATTTTCGGCCCCTTTACTGAACGTTGCACCACAACGTTTTGTAAAGGACTTAGCCGAATTTCGAAGGGCTGGAAATTCAGGAATTTTCGGCCCACGAAAATTTTGTCCAGGGCGGAAATTCCGGCCCTAGGGGCGGAATTTCCGGCCCTGGAAGCAAATTTCCGGCCTTGAAATTGACACTCCTCTGGATGATTTTGAGCCTTTCTACAGTAGTCCCCTTTCCCACTTCTCTTCACCATAAGTCTTGTGCAATACCTGGAAAATTCCTGCAATGCTTAGCACAAGATTAATTTCCTTGTGTTGTAATCAAACACCCAAAAACTGGAAGCTAGGAACATGTCCTTTCAATCTCCCCCTTTTTGGTGTTTGATGACAATACAAGGATTTGCAATATAGAACATAGATGAGTGCTCCCCCTAGACATGTGTGAGATAGAAACAAGATATCAAGAAGCAATTTGCACACACTAGGAGGAGACGATATTATAACGAAGAGCACAAAGTTCATCTAGCCTATTACAATAAGATAGTAGTTCGACCAAAGCTCCAACCACACAAATAAAGTTCACGGGAATGAAAGGCAAATACCACGACTAACACCGAACCCAAAGCAAATCCTAAATAGAACTACTTCTCCCCCTTTGGCATCGAGACACCAAAAAGGGAGAAGAGCGATGCTACTCCCCACAAGAAGATCACTCATCACCGAACTCGTCCTCATCACCCGCAGCATCCGCATCTTCCTCATCACCCTCGAAAATCTCCTCATCACTACCAACCTTGGAGAGAGCCTCCAACTGAGCCCAATCGACGCCGTTGTCATCTTGCCACTGATCATACGGAATGTAGGTAGGTTTAGGAACAGGAGAGAGCTGAGCTGAGGGGTCTTGGATAAGCTGAATCTCGCGACAAATGGACTGTTGATTGTGAATGATGGTCCTCCTCTCTTCATAGGCAGCATAGTTTTCCTTGTGGATGGCAACATTGATGCACAAGAGAGTGTGTTGCCACAAAGAGAGCTTCTTCTTGCTGCGAGACGAGCGAGCAGAGGAGGACTTACGCACAGGAGAGCTAGGATCATCCATCTCAACATCATCACCATCTTCAGGAACCTGCTTCTTTCCTTTACCTTTGACATCTTTCTTTTCTTCCGTTGGCTTGATCACATTCATACGCTTGAGCTTGTGCTCCGAGTTGCCCTTGGAGAAATCCATGTCTTTGACCTTCTCAGAAATGAGGAGCATGATGTAAGGAGCATAGGGTGGAGTATGCTTGGAGATCATGGCATCATGCATTTCATTGAAGATGTAGTGCATCACATCCAACTTGAAGTCTTCATTGGGGTCTTCACTCACAAAGCAGCGGTGAGATAAGTACATGAGCTCAACAAGAGCTGAACGAATAGCATCCCGATTGCCTCTAGAAGGTGAGATATTTTCCCTGAACTTGCGGAGCAATATGTTGTAGAGAGGAAGCAAACCCTTGTTGGTGCCAATCTTCCTCTTGGAAGTGTAGAGCGGAGCCAAACGATTCTTATCCGGATGGGCTCCATGGTGATGCACACGGTGACCAACTGGCACACTGAAACGTTGAAAATCATAGTTCAAAAGCTTGGCAAACTCATAGAAGTTAGACTGACGCATGGTATCTCCAGTCATCCACTTGAAGGTGAGAGCCTCATTCTTCTCAAAAGCAAGAGTAGCGTAGAACTGCTGAATAATCTTCTCATTGTAGTGACATTGAATATCCATCAGCTGAAATAACCCGAGCCTCTTCATAATACCCAAAGTATCACCAAAGTACTTAGACTTCTTTCAAAGATGGGTGCGATCTAACACATGCATATAGCAAACTCTCTGTGACATAGTGCGGTAGATGTCTTCATAGATACACTGCTGACCAGAAAAGAGGATCCTCAAGCTCTTCATCTCTTGCCTCAGAAAACCAGTCCAACTGTCTCAGGGAGCTGTACTCCACAGAACTCATAGTATCATAGTTGATCCGCGGTGCCCTCGAGGGGTGGCTAGCAGCCCTCTTGGTCACCCTAGCAGCCTTCTGCCTTGCTGCCTCCTGAGCAGCCTCCTCATCAGCTTGCCGAGACAGGTACTCATCCTCAAATGTTCCTTCAGAGGCAAAGTGAAAGTTCCGCTTGTGAACAGCAGAGCGGCCACGCTGGTCACGATGAGGACGGGAACTAGAGTTACCTGTGAAAGACATAGGGAGAATAGCAGGGGGTTGAGAACACACAAGTCGAAAAGATAGCTAGAAGGAACATAGAAAGGAACTAGAAAGGCAGAAGCACTCTAGAGATGATCCATCTATGTCATATTAACCTCAGCTGAAGGGACAGAAATTCCGGCCATAGGGGCGGATATTCCGGCATGGGGGCGGAAATTCCGGCCCCCGAAATTTCTGACCCAGAGGGCAGAATATTCGGCCTATTGAGAGAACTATGAAATAGATGCAAAAATCTCTGGAAAAAGTAGATCGGCACAAACTAAGTTCAATGCTAGGTTCCCTAGACAGGATACTACCTCTAGAAACATGCTCCACTCAATAGAAAAACAGATCGGCCCAAACGAATCTAGAACTAGGGCAAGAGCACCTAGGGAGAGAGATTTGGGACAATACCGTCATCCATGGAGAAAACCACGTGGAGGAAAGGAACCCCCACGCTGAGGAGAGCATGGGCCGGCGAAATCCGGGGATTCCAGCGGCTAGGGAGTCGCCGGAGAGGTCCTTGAAGAGGCGACAGTGGCGGTTTGGAGAGAGGAGGTCGGGGGTGGAAGAAGATACCAAGAGGTATCTTCACCCCGGCCCCCTCCTTATATAGGCTAACCGCAGGGGGCGGAATTTCCGGCCCCCGGAATTTCCGGGTTAAGTGATGGAATTTCCGGGGGGCGGAAATTTAACGTTTCCGCCCAAATTTCTGGGGCAAATTTCTGGCCCATGTACTGCAAAGTGCACCACTTCGTGGAAGTACATGGAGGCATGAAAATTTGCTAAGAAAATAAGGGTTTCCACCCATTGGAAAAATTCTATCACTTGCACACGGAAAGTCCGGCCATCTCATCAAGAACCAAGGTAAAACAAGAGGTGGACTTGTGTGTTAGACGGAAGATTTTTAGAGATGATGGGGGCTTAGGTTAGAGAAACAAACATGGAGTGGTTCTCGGCACTTAATGTTGCAAGAGATAATAAAACGACTTGGTAAAAACCAACATAAGTGCCTTCCCATATCAAAGAGCAACAAAACCAAGAAAGCTCAACAAAACTCAAAAGATTTTCAAGGAATAAACTCTTCAAGGAAGACGTCGGTGGCCGAAGCCACCATATATGAGTGTTTCGGCATTGGACCGCGAAGATATATCTTGGGTCCATAACCAATACTCATCATTGAAGCTCACATATCACAAAATGATATTAAGAGAATTATTTCATTACTTTTGGCATTATGGGGGGAGGGATAGTCCAATGAATTAGGACCGCACTCCCCCTATGTCCATACCCACATCTAGATTAGAACATGTGCTATCGTATGGGAATGAGTGCACACTTTCAAGCCACATTGCAAGAATCAATGATATTCAACTCATGCCTCAACTCTCGGAATCTTGCTTCATCAAGGGGCTTTGTGAAGATATCGGCGAGTTGATCATTTATACCTACATAAGATAGGTTAATATCACCTCGATTGACGTGGTCCCGGATGAAGTGATGCCGGATCTCAATGTGCTTCGTCTTGTTGTGTTGAACCGGATTATGAGCAATCTTGATGGCACTCTCGTTGTCACACAAGAGTGGAACCTTGTCGCAATGAACTCCATAGTCCTTCAATGTTTGCTTCATCCAAAGGAGTTGAGCACAACAACTTGCTGCGGACACATACTCGGCTTCGGCGGTGGAGAGAGACACACAATTTTGCTTCTTGGAAGACCAACTAACCAATGACCTACCAAGAAATTGGCAAGCCCCGGAAGTTGATTTCCTATCCACTTTGTCTCCCGCCCAATCCAAATATGAGTACCCAACAAGCTCGAAGCTTGATCCCTTTGGGTACCAAAGGCCAAAAGTTGGGGTATGAATCAAATATCGAAAGATTCTTTTCACGGCCATCAAATGGCTTTCCTTTTGGGCAGCTTGGTAATGTGCACACATTCCCACACTAAGCATGATATCGGGTCTAGATGCGCAAAGATAGAGTAACGAGCCAATCATAGAACAGTAAAGCTTTTGATCCACCTCTTTACCATTAGGATCGAGATCAAGAGTAACCTTAGTCGGCATGGGGGTTTTGGCTCCCTTAACTTCGGAGTCCATGTTGAATTTCTTGAGCATGTCTTGAATATACTTGGCTTGATTGATGAAGGTCCCTCCTCTCAATTGCCGAACTTCAAAGCCAAGAAAGAATTTCAACTCTCCCATCATAGACATCTCAAATTTATCTGTCATTAGCTTTGCAAATTCATCATTGAAGATTTTGTTAGAAGAGCCAAAAATGATGTCGTCTACATAAATTTGGCATATGAAAAGCTCCCCATTGACCCTCTTAGTAAAAAGAGTTGGATCAATGAGCCCTATTTCAAAACCACGGTCCACTAATAACTCTTTAAGATGCTCATACCACGCACGTGGGGCTTGTTTAAGGCCATAGAGCGCCTTATCGAGTTTGTAGACATGGTTCGGGAAGTGAGGGTCCTCAAAGCGCGGGGGTTGCTTTACATATACTAATTCATGTAGAGGACCGTTGAGAAAAGCACTCTTCACATCCATTTGATGCAACTTAAAATTGTGGTGAGAAGCATAAGCAAAGAGGATACGGATTGACTCAAGGCGAGCCACGGGAGCGTAGGTCTCCCCATAGTCAATGCCTTCAACTTGTGAGTATCCTTGAGCAACAAAGCGAGCCTTGTTCCTCACAACGATCCCATTGGCGTCTTGTTTGTTCTTGAACACCCACTTGGTTCCGATGATGTTGCGGCAATCCTTAGGCTTCTCCACCAAAGACCAAACTTTGTTACGCTTGAAGTTGTTGAGTTCTTCATGCATAGCTTCTACCCAATCTGGGTCTTCTAGTGCCTCAAACACCTTTTGGGGTTCCACACAAGAGACGAAGGCATGATGGATGCTAAAGTTGGCTAATTGTCTCCTTGTAGAAACCCCTTTCCTCACACTTCCAATCACACTATCCAAGGTATGACTCCCCTTGCGAAGAGCCTCTTCCACTTTCCTTGCACGGCGAGCTTGCGCTTCTTCAAAAGACTCTTGAGAAGCCACTTGGTCATCACCACCATTTTGGTCCTCGCCTTGACCTTCAACTTGCGCTTGATCATCAACATGAGCATGCTCATCATCTTGGGCTTGTCCTTGATCTACCATTGGTGAAGAATCACCACCGTCCACTTGGTCTAGATCTTGGCCTTGCTTGCTTGAGTGAGGGTCTAGAGCTTGTCTTTGGTTAGCATCAATCGGACCTTATGAAGCTTGTGGAGCTTGTGAAGGTGAAGGCTCCACTTGAGTAGAGCATAGTCCTTCTCCTTCCACAAAAGGTGTTCCTCAATGGGTATGAGATGACCCACACCCATTCTTCTTATGGCTTGAGGAGGTATTTCGTCACCTATATCACAAACACCACTTTGCTCCACTCGGGAGCCGTCATTCTCGTCGAATCTCACGTTAGAAACTTCAACAACACGAGCGGACTCTTTGTCAAAGATTCTAAAAGCATGAGATTCAGTGGCATAACCAACAAAGATACCCTCAAGAGCTTTATAGTCAAACTTGGACAAATGAACACCCTTTGTAAGATAGAAGCACTTACAACTGAATACTCGAAAGTATTTGATGTTAGGCTTGTTGCCGGTGAGGATCTCATACGGAGTCTTGTTCAAGCCCTTGCAAAGATATAGCCGGTTAGAAGCATGACAAGCGGTATTGATAGCTTCGGCCCAAAAGTTATACGGAGACTTAAACTCCGCTAACATTGTCCTAGCCATGTCCATCAAGGTCCGGTTCTTCCGCTCGGCTACACCATTTTGTTGCGGAGTGTAGGGAGACGAGTATTGATGACGTATTCCCTCATCACTCAAGAATTCATTCACGGTGTAGTTCTTGAACTCCGTCCCATTGTCACTTCGAATCATCAAGATATCTTGGCCATATTGATGTTCCACTTCCTTGACGAAGTCCATGACGGTTTGTTGGGTCTCGTATTTGTGCTTGAAGAAGTAGACCCATGTATATCTTGAGTAGTCATCAACAATCACCAAGCAATACTTCTTTCCTCCTAGACTTGCGTGAGATGGAGGGCCAAAGAGGTCCACGTGGAGGAGCTCTAAGACCCTCTTAGAAGAAATGATCGTCTTGCTAGGATGAGGAAGTTCATGCATCTTTCCTTCAATGCAAGCTCTACACACACGATCTTTGGCAAAGGTTAGATTGGTTAGTCCTAGGATGTGGTTACCTTTGTAGAGACTTTGCAAAGTTCTCATATTGACATGGCCTAGCCGGTGATGCCAAAGCCATCCCACGTCAACTTTAGCCATTAGACAAGTTGCAGCTTTAGTGACCTTCTCTGAGAAGTCAATCACATATAAGCCATTTTTAATATGCCCAACAAAAGCTACTTTAAGAGACTTGCTCCACAAAAGAACCACAATCCCAAAATCAAAGAAAGTTGCAAAGCCCATATCGGCAAGTTGAGCTACGGAAAGTAAATTATAAGAGAGAGTCTCAACAAGCATGACATCTTCCACAGTAATATCTTGAGAGATGACAACTTTACCAAGACCCAATACCTTTGACCTTGAGGAATCTCCATAGGTGACGTAGCCCGCACTAGATGAACCGGTGCGAAGCTCCTTCACCAACTCTTTGCTTCCAGACATATGATTGGTAGCACCACTATCAATTATCCATTGTCCCGCACCGGAAGCAAAGCCCTACAAGAAATCAAGTCTTGTTTTTAGGTCCCCATTTTTCAATGGGTCCTCTTTTGTTAGTGACAAGGGTCTTAGGAACCCAAATAGACCAAGCAATGCGTTCATTAGGTGAACCAACAAATTTGGCATAAACATGCCCATCATAAGCACGGCAAAGAACATAGGAAGGGTTATATTTTCCCGCAAAGTTGTTGTGATTGGGCATTGCCTTTTTAGCATTCCCAACCACCTCCTTCACAAGCTCCCCCTCCTCCTAAAAAATATTGCCATCCTCATCAAAGCATATGTCATTCGGGATGCGCTTCTTAGGAGGAGGAGTAGGCACAAGAAACTTCGTCTTCTTGTTGTTCTTCTTCTTGTTCCTCTTCTTCTTAGACTTGGAAATGAAACCAAGTCCGGTCTTGTCACCATGTTGCTTTTGAGCACTCAAAAGCTCATCAAGCCTTGTGTCACCATTGGGGGAATCTTTCTCATAAAGAGGGTTAGTGTAACAAGTACTTGCAACAAAAGTGCTAGAAGGGAACTTGGTTGCTTCTTTAGCAATTATAAGATTAAGTTTTTCATTTTGCAACCTAAGTTCATTGGCAACGGATTGAGCAATATCTCGATCACTTTTAAGCCTAGCAATGTCCAAATTATGAGACTTTTCAAGACCCAACTTGGATGCCTCAAGTGTCATCCTTAGGTCTTGCTTAACCTCAAGGGATTGAGTGAGTGTGGCAATTTCATCGGCATACTCACGAGCATGCCCTTCTAGCTCAAAGATGCGTTCCTGATTTTTATCATTAAGTTCGAGAGACTCATTATATTGATCTAGGAGAATCTCAAAGCGAGCTTTGGTCTCCCCATGCAAAGTTGACATGAACATGTCCAATTCATTAGGCTCTTCCTTATCATTACTAGCATCAACACAATCCATCAAAGATAGGCTTCTAGGTATGATGGGTGTGAAGGTAGGTGATACCTTTGTAGCGTGAGCCATTAGACATGTCCCTTTGAAGTTGGAGCGCTTGGACTCATTTGCGGAAGTGAAGAGGGATGACGAAGAGGTAGGCTTGACGATGGCGATGGCGGCCTTCCCTACTTCTTCACCATCACTTGAATCATCACCAGAGAGATATTCTTCTTGAGTCGTCAAGGCGTGTATTGGAATGACTTTCTTCTTGTCGAAGTTTCTTGGAGGGTGTGACTTGGCCTTCATCTCCTTGTGGACAAGTCTTCCATTGTGATCTTCCACTCTTTCATAAGGACACTCCGCAATAAAGTGGTGTTGGTTACCACAGTTGTAGCAAGTCCTCACTCTAGTTGTGGCTTTAGGCTTGGAGGGACTAGATGACTTCCACTTCTTCATGAATGCCCTTTGAGCAAGAGCCATGTGCTCGGCATGAGCATACTTCATGTCCTCAGGACTTCCACACATTGACTCTTCCTCTTCCATCAAGCTTGCTTCTTCATGAAAAGAGACTTTGGCCCTCAAGGCAAGCTTAGGAGCACGCACACCACATGCACGAGCTAGAGCATCATCCGCAGTTTTCTCGGAGATCTTCCTTGCCACAATCTCTTGTAAGATGTCATGAGCGGTCATCTTCCTAAAGTTGGCATCTCCCTTGATCGAGTTCATTGTTTCCTTCATGAAGGGCAAGAGGGCTTGGAAGAACTTTCTCTTCATCCATCTCCCATCACATTGGGTAGAGCCGAGGTTGACTAGCTTCACTTGTAGTGACGAGAGACGCCTATGAAGTTCTTTGGGAGATTCAACATCAAGCATGGCAAAGTTCTCCGCTTCATTAGATGCTTCGTCAAACTTGGACTCTTGAATGCTCTCGTTGCCAATGAAGAGGTTCGTGAGAGCATCCCAAGCTTCCTTGGCGGAGGTGATGTGGCGGACGAACGCCTTGTCCTTCTCGGTAAGAGACATGTGAATGAGATGCAAGGCAGAGGCATTGAGTTGCTTGTCGATTTGCTCCTAAGGTAGCAAGTTGGTCAAGTCCTTGGAAGTTGGATGAAAACCCTGCTCAATGATCCTCCAAAGCTCAATAGACACAAAGTTTATGTGAGTGCGCATGTTATCTTGCCAATTGGCAAAGCTAGAAGCATCAAGTGGTGGCGGTGGGCCGCATGAAGCAAGGTGTGGCATTTGAAGGTGTCTTCCGGAGACATAGCTCGTAGGATGTGGAACTTCCGTGCTATGTCCCCGAGAGGTGTCATCTTTCTTGGGTGGGTCCTCGTTGCTCTCATTCCCATCCTTGTCCGGATCATCCTTGTTTAAGGATGGCTTATCTTTATTCAGGGTTTCAACCGGAGTTGGTGGAGTGGTACTAGACGTTCCACTAGTGAGAGCATCAAGTTGAGATTTTTGGCTTTCCATGGCTGCCATCATGGCATCCATTCGTGACACTAGACTATTAAGATCCGCCTTAGTGGCGGGATCACCGTCACCCATAATCTCTTAGGCAGTAAAGCCCAATCAAAGAGCCCTTGCTCTGATACCAATTGAAATGGATCTTAAGGGCGACTAGAGGGGGGGGTGAATAGGCGCTACACAAAATTTTATCTTTTTCAAATTTAAGGCTTGACACGAAATAAATTCACTAGATGTGCAACTAGGTGAATTTCCTACGTGACACGCAAGCAAGTAAGCAAGTAAGAAAAACACAAACAAGATACAAGTAAGGGTAAGAAAAGACCATAAAGCGGAGACCGGAGACACAAGGATGTATTCTCGTAGTTCCTTCCTTTTGAGGGGAAGTACGTCTATGTTGGAGAGGTGTGGCGACACAGAGTCCACCAACGCCACAAAGGCTCACCTTGTTCTCCGGTGAGCAAGCCACGGAGGCTAACTCGTTTCCACTAAGCGGTGGTATTGGGGGCACCGACTGAAACCCTTACACGAAGGTTGGGGCACAACTCCACAACTCAATTGGAGGCTCCCAACAAGAAAACCACAAAGCTTTTACACGGAGGAAGCTTTGAGGTGACCTATCTTGCCCAAGGCAAGTTCCACGGAGGAGGAGTGAAGCAAACACAAATCACTTCGGTAGGATTGTAGATCTAGGGCTCCTCTCCCAATCTACCAAATCTTGGGGGATTTGGTTGGCTAGGGAAGGATATCTACGGAGTTGAAGCTCTGCTTTAATGGAGGAGAGAGAGTGTGGATGAGGTAACTCAGATCTGAGGTAGGGGATGACTATTTATAGGCCAGCTCGAAATGTGTCCGTTGGAGGCGACTTACCCCGGAAATTCTGGCCAGGGGGCGGAAATTCTGGGGTTCACTTAAGGCAGAAATTCCGGCGTGGGGGCGGAATTTCCGGCCCCCAGAAATTTTCATTTCTGAAAATTCCGGCCATAAATTCCGGCCCTTTACTGCAGGGTGCACCACAGCTTTGAGAAAAGGACTTTGCACCACAGAATTTCCGGCCCCTCTCTGCAAGCTGCTCCACACCCTGTTGTAAAGGACTTAGCCAAATTTTTGAGGGAATTTCTGGCCCCTTTACTGAACGTTGCACCACAATGTTTTGTAAAGGACTTAGCCGAATTTTGAAGGGCCAGAAATTCAGGAATTTCCGGCCCCCCGAAATTTTGTCCAGGGGCGGAAATTCCGGCCCTATGGGCGGAATTTCCGGCCCTGAAAGCAAATTTCCGGCCTTGAAATTGACACTCCTCTGGATGATTTTGAGCCTTTCTACAGTAGTCCCCTTTCCCACTTCTCTTCACCATCAGTGTTGTGCAATACCTGGAGAATTCCTGCAATGCTTAGCACAAGATTAATTTCCTTGTGTTGTAATCAAACACCCAAAAACTGGAAGCTAGGAAGATGTCCTTTCAGTACCAAAAACAACCACGCGTTCAAACTGCTTATACGGTCGCATTCCACCGTTCCCCGCGCTTGTAGTCCATTCCCCCGATCCTACGCGAGTTCTTCCTTTGCGCGGTTGACTCGCTGGTTGCTGGTGCATAGACCAGTTGGGAACCCCAAGAGTAAGCTATGATGAGCACAACGGTAAGTTTTCCCTCAGTTATGAAACCAAAATTTAATCGACTAGTAGGAGAAAGAAACCACTTCCGAAGGTTGTTGCTACTTGCTAGCTGACTTTGGCAACGGCACCAGAAACTTGTTGACGGCGCCTGGAAAATGTCTGGTGCGTAGCTTCGGTGCCAGTAGGAACGTGGAACCTGCACACAACACAACCAAGATACTTTGCCCCAACTTGCAGTGAGGTTGTCAATCTCACTGGTTTGCTGAAAACAAAGGATTAAACGTATCGTGTGGAAAAGGATATTTGTTTGCAGTAAATAAATAAATAATGCTTGCAGAAAGTAAACGATGCTTGCAGTAGAAGGTAATATATATGTAAAAGAGTGGACCGGGGTCCACAGTTCACTAGAGGTGTCTCCCCATAAAGATAAATAACATGCTGGGTAAACAAATTACAGTTGGGCAATTGACAAAATAAAGAATGCATAACAATGCATGTACATGTCACAAAGATCACTATGAAATTCACTTGGGCATTACAATATAATACATAGAACGTAATCCAACTACATCTATGACTAATAATCCACCCACAGGATATCATCCGAACAACCCTTGGGTATTAAGTTGCAAGCAATAGATTATCGCCTTAAGCAAAGTGTGTAATGTAAACAATACAAATATCCTTGAACAAGAGATAGGTGTTTTCTCCCTAGTAGCAATAGCACATCTACAACCTTCGAAGTTATTGTCACTCTCCTAGATTACTAGAGGCATGAACCCACTATCGAGCATAAATACTCCCTCTTGGAGTCACTAGCATCTACTCGGCCAAGATATCTACTAGCAACGGAGAGCATGCAAGATCATAAATAACATACACATGATAAATCAACAATCAACTTGACATAGTACTCAATATTCATCGGATCCCAACAAACACAACATGTAGAATTATAGCGATGATCTTGATCATGATAGGCAGCTCACAAGATCTAGCCATGAAGCACACGGAGTAGAAGACAACCATCTAGCTACTGCTATGGACCCATAGTCCAAGGTAGACTACTCACGCATCACTCCGGAGGCTAGCATTGTGATGAAGAAGGCCTCTGGTGATGATTCTCCTCTCCGGCAAGGTGCCGGGAAGAGCTTCTGGACCCTTCCGATCTCAGGACGACGACGGCGGCGGCTTGCAGTATGTTTCATGGAAAAGTGTTTGTCCCCTTAGGGTTTTCCCATCGAAGGGAATTTATAGGCCGAAGGGCGATGTCAGGGGGTGGACTAGGGGCCCACACCACCTGGTGGCGCGGCCAGGGGGTGCCCCGTGCCACCCTATGATGCGGCCGCCTCCTGGTTGCTCTCCGTCTCTCGTTTGGACTCCATCTTCATGTCAGGTAAATAGGAACTTCGGCTTTTGTTTCGTCCAATTCTGAGAATATTTCCTGTGTAACTTTTCTGAAACACAAACACAGCAGAAAATAGGAACTGGCACTGTGGCATCTCGTTAATAGGTTAGTTCCAAAAAATGCATAAAAATGCCATGAAGTGTAAACAAAACACAAAGCAATTGGTGTAAAACAAGCATGGAGCATCAAAAATTATAGATACGTTTGCGACGTATCAAGCATCCCCAAGCTTAACTCCTGCTCGTCCTCAAGTAGGTAAATGATAACAAAACAATAATTTTTGAGGTGACATGCACCAACACAATCTTGATCAACTTAAGGTAAAGCATTGCATGTTGAGATCAAAGTACTCTAAACATGGGCATAAGAGACATAATTCTAACCATAGAACTTAGCAACCATGTTACAACATGAAAAGTAACACAAACAAAAGGTCATGAGTTATAATGAATTGAAAGTCAATTGTTTGTTTCGAGCATATAGAAAACATAGCAAAGTGGTATTCAGCTTGTCCCTCATAGAGTAGTAAAACATAAATGCATAGGACACCTTCAAAGTTCAAGAGGGTGACTAGATACAAATAATTTGAGAACAAGCAATACCATAATCATGAATCAATCAATAATAAATTTTGGGAGTATGCACATTATACTCAGAATGACAACTATGCTCTCTTAATCGGTGCATAAAGGTAGCAGAAGAAGACTCAACATAAAAGTAAAAGAAAGGCCCTTTGCAGAGGGAAGCAGGAATTTAACATGTGCTAGAGCTTTTCATTTGTAAAACAAAGATAAAAATGTTTTGAGAGGTGGTTGTTCTTGTCAACGACTGACAATGGGGTACTTGCTATCTTCCATACTAAACAAGTTAAGAGCAGTTCCGAGTTCTTGAAAAATTGGCATATACATGCTCTTTTATAAAGTTTGGCACTCCTCCCCACTTTTTCTTTCACAAACCATGGCTAAACGAATCCTTCGTGTACCCACCAACTTTCACATACCATGGAGGAGTGCTTTTTTTCTTTTTTCTTTTTTAGAGGTTACAAAGGTCTGACCAGCTCTCTTGTAAAATTAATGACGGGCAGATGAAGCATGCAAGTCGAGGGGTACTTAATTCAATATGGAAGATAGCAAACCCGACCACTACGTCCTCATGAGCTAAAAATAGTGTCACAAAATGAGAAGTATTTGAAGGTTTTGAAAGGTAGCATAGGAAAATTTACTTGGAATGGTTTGAAATACCATGCATAGGAATTTGTAGTGGACTCTTTGGAAAATCTTTGGTTTTTGGGAGTTGGATGCACGAGAAGTATTCCCTCTCAGTATAGGTGAAGGCTAGCAAAAGACTGGGAGCGACCAAGTAAGAGAGCAATAACGGCCATAATCATGCATGGCGACAAAACATTATTAAACAAAGCATAAAGTGATATCACAAGTTAAAAACCAAATGATCATAGAGGCTTGCAGAGACTGTTTAAAAGTCATAACATGGTGTAAGCATGCGCCAAGTCAACCCAAATAAAGCATCAAAGGAGAATACCACAATATTATGCTTCAATAAGATATAAACAACGCATGATTCTTTCAACGGCACATTAAGCACTCCCAGCTATTTGAGACAAGTCATGCTAAAACAATAACTACTAAGCATATAATCAAAATAATATCAAGCATGACATGATAAAGTCTAAGCCACAGTCTAAACAAGCTCCCTTTTGCACCACTATAAGCATGAAACATTTTACTCCTTTCCAACACCAATCAACCTATTTGAAACAACGCTCAAAGATGAAAAGCAACAAAGACCAGAGGTCTAAACACACCTAGCTACAAAGAACTAACAAGTTCTGAACAAGAACGAAGGCAAAAAATAAAAGCTAAACGCAGTACTAGAAAAAGAGAACACTCGTTGAACAATAAGAGTGAAAACTAGTGTGTTCTAGGCAATGAAAACAGAGTGTATCTTCTCCAAAAGAAATATGTTGGGGTCCAACCATTTATTGCAACAAACAAAACATAAGAAAACTGAAAGCAAAAATAAAGACGCTTCAAGAAAAACACATAGCATATAAAGCAATAAAAATATAGTGTCTTGAAAGATGACCTGATATTTTTGTTGATGAAGAAGGCGTGCCATGGGGCATCCCCAAGCTTTGACGCTTGTACTTCTTGGATATTTCTTGAGGTGACATGGGCATCCCCAAGCATGAACTTTTGTCCATACTTCATCTCATCATTCTCCTTTCCCTACACTTGAAAACTTCCTTCATTCAAAACTTCACACAATTCTCATTAGCAACATTAGTGTATGCAAGATAGTAAATCCACTTCGGTTCAGTTCCAACTCAAGTACAACACATATTAACACATAAGCTACTATAGCAACTTCTTCTAAAAGTTCCGTGATTAAAAGAACTAAAAAAGAAAGAGATCAAGAGGCAAATGCAAATAGTGGCAGAAATCTGTCAAAACAGAATAGCTGGTAAAGATCATTTTTTTTGAAAATCTTATATTGCTCAAATCAAAAAGTGCAAAACTAATGAAAGTTAGATAATAAACTGGGGCATGTTCACAAGAAATCGCAGAGCAAAATGATGTTCTAGTAATTTTCACAAATTTTTATGGTGAAGTGCAGAAATCTTTTTTAGGACAACAACTTCCCCAAATCTTACCTTCTTCCAATTAGAGGTTACTCTTGGCACAAAAATGAAATAAAAATAATAAGGAGAGGTCATTACAGTAGTAACAACTTGCAAGACTCAACAAAAAGAAAAAGTACTGAAAAGAAAACATTGGGTTATCTCCCAAGAGTGCTTTTCTTTAATGCCTTTGAGCTAGGTGCAAAAAGTGAGAATCAAGTATTTTCGAATAAAGGAGCATCAAGATCATAATTTGCTCTAAGGATAGAATCAAAAGGTAACTTCTTTATCTTTCTAGGGAAGTGTTCCATACCTTTCTTGAGTGGGAATTGATATCTAATGGTTCCTTCTTTCATATCAATAATAGCACCAACAGTTCTAAGAAAAGGTCTTCCCAAAATAATAGGACAAGAAGCATTGCATTCAATATCCAAAACAAGAAAATCAACGGGAACAAGGTTATTGTTTACCATAATAAGAACATCATTAATCCTCCCCAAAGGTTTCTTCTTAGCAACATCAGCGAGAGGAAAATCAAAATAACAATTTTATAACAGTGGTAAACCACGCATATCATAAATTTTTCTAGGCATAACAGAAATACTTGCACCAAGATCACATAAAGCATTACAATTAAAATCATTCACATTCATCTTAATGATGGGCTCCCAACCATCTTCTAACTTTCTAGGAATAGAAACTTTTTGTGTCAACTTATCCTCTCTAATTTGCATGAGAGCATTAGTAATATGTTTTGTAAAAGCCATATTCATAGAACTAGCATTAGGACTTTTAGCAAGCTTTTGCAAGAACAAAATTACTTCAGAATTATTACAACCATCAACATCAAAATCATTACTATCAAAGGTAGTAGAACTATTGTCTCCTATACTTCAAATTTTTTTAGCACTTTTATTAGAAAAATTTTCTGTAGTTTTAAGCAATTTCGCACAAGGAGTAGGGATTTTCTCTACACCTATCAAAGTAGGAGGTGTGCTAACATTTGAAACAACATCACTAGTGGTGGTAATAGTACAAAATTTAGTCATATTTCTAGCAATCTCATCTTCTCTTTCCCACCTAGCATGCAATTTTGCTAACATCCTAACATTATTATCAATTCTAACTTGAATGGCATTAGTAACAGCAAAGGGATCCGATTTAGCAGCCATTCTATTAATTAAAGAAGATTTCCCATCAGACAAGGATGAAATACGGGTTTCAGCATTAGAAATTTTAACTTGCAACTCAGGAATATCCCTATTTAAATTCTCAAGTTGATGACTAATATTCTTCAACAAGGCAGATTGTTCCTCCATGGTTTTGGTGAACAACTTATTCTGCTCATATTGCATTTGCATAAAGTTCTTAGTAGCCCTTTCAACTTCTCAAATCCTTTCTTCACTAGGCATTCTAGGTCTACCATGATAGCCATTGTCACTATTAGAAGGATATGGCATATAATTGTTGCTACCAAAATCATTCCTATAAGCACTGTTGTTGAAATTATTATTTGTAATGAAGTTCACATCAACATGCTCTACTTGAGCAACCAAAGAGGCTAAAGGAACATTATTAGGATCAACATGAGCTCTATCATTAACATAATGGCATCAATCTTATCACTCAAGGAAGAGGTTTCTTCAACAGAATTTACCTTCTTACCTTATGGAGAACTCTCAGTGTGCCATTCAGAATAATTTACCATCATATTATCAAGGAGCTTTGTTGCGGCGCCCAAGGTTATGGACATAAAAGTACCTCTAGCAGCTAAATCTAGAAGGTTTCTTGAAGAAAAATTTAGTCCTGCATAAAAGGTTTGGATAATCATCCAAGTAGTGAGTCCATGAGTGGGACAATTCTTTATCAAAGATTTTATTCTTTCCCAAGCTTGAGCAACATGTTCATTATCAAACTGTTTAAACATCATAATGTCACTTCCCAAAGATATAATCTTAGCAGGAGGATAATATTTTCCAATAAAAACATATTTGCACGTAACCCAAGAATCAATACTATTTCTAGGCAAAGATAGCAACCAGTCCTTAGCTCTTCCTCTCAAAGAGAAAGGAAACAACTTAAGCTTAATAATATCTCCATCTACATCCTTATACTTTTGCATCTCACATAGCTCAGCAAAATTGTTGAGATGAGCAGCAGCATCATCAGTACTAGCACCAAAATATTGCTATTTCATTACATGATTTAACAAAGCAGGTTTAATTTCATAAAAAATTGCCTCAGGAGCAGGTGGCGCAATAGGAGTGCAGATGAAATCATTGTTGTTTGTGCTAGTAAAGTCACACAACTTGGTGTTCTCAGGAGTACTCATTCTAGCAAGACTAAAATAGATAAGCAAAAATAACAACTATAAAAGGAACTAATTTTTTTGTATTTTTGATAAAAGATGCAAACAAAAATAAAGTAAAGAAACTAAGCAAAACAATAACAAAGTAAAAAGATTGGAAGTGAGAGACTCCCCTTGCAGAAATCCTCTTTCTCCCCGACAACGGCGCCAGAAAACTTGTTGGTGCGTAGACCAGTTGGGAACCCCAAGAGTAAGGTGTGATGAGCACAACAGTAAGTTTTCCCTCAGTTATGAAACCAAAGTTTAATCGACCAGTAGGAGAAAGAAACCACTTCTGAAGGTTGTTGCTAGCTGAATTTGGCAACGGCACCAGAAATTTGTTGACGATGCCTGGAAAATGTCTGGTGTGTAGCTTCGACGCCAGCAGCAACGTGGAACCTGCACACAACAAAACCAAGATACTTTGCCCCAACTTGCAGTGAGGTTGTCAATCTCACTAGTTTGATGAAAACAAAGGATTAAACATATCGTGTGGAAAAGGATATTTGTTTGCAGTAAGTAAATAAATAATGCTTGCGAAAAGTAAACGGTGCTTGCAGTAGAAGGTAATATATATGTAAAAAAATGGACTGGGGTCCACAGTTCACTAGAGTTGTCTCTCCATAAAGATAAATAACATGCTGGGTAAACAAATTACAGTTGGGCAATTGACAAAATAAAGAATGCATAACAATGCATGTACATGTCACGAAGATCACTATGAAATTCACTTGGGCATTACAACATAATACATAGATCATAATCCAACTGCATCTATGACTAATAATCCACCCGCAGGATATCATCCGAACAACCCTTGGGTATTAAGTTGCAAGCAACAGATTATCGCCTTATGCAAAGTGTGTAATGTAAAGAATACAAATGTCCTTGAACAAGAGATTGTTGTTTTCTCCCAAGTAGCAACATCACATCTACAACATTAGAAGTTATTGTCACTCTCCCAGATTACTAGAGGCATGAACCCACTATCGAGCATAAATACTTCCTCTTGGAGTCACTAGCATCTACTCGGCCAAGATATCTACTAGCAATGAAGAGCATGCAAGATCATAAATAACATAGACATGATAAATCAACAATCAACTTGACATAGTACTCAATATTCATCGGATCACAACAAACACAACATGTAGAATTATGATACGTCTCAAACGTATCTATAATTTTTGATGCTCCATGCTTGTTTATACACCATTTGCTTTGAGTTTTGTTACACTTTGTGACGTTTTTATGCATTTTCCAGAACTAACCTATTAACAAGATGCCACAGTGTCAGTTCCCTGTTTTCTGCTATTTTTGTGTTTCAGAAAAGTTACACATGAAATATTCTCGGAATTGGACGAAACAAAAACCAAACCTCCTATTTTGACCGAAGCTTCGCGAAGACCAAAGATGAGACAGAGGGGGCCAGGAGCCAGGCTCACCACAGGCGGGCGCAGCCCAGCCCCTGGCCGTGCCACCCCATGGTGAGGCCAGGTGGCCCACCCCCTGACGCTACCCTTTCGCCTATAAAGTCCCCTCGATGGGAAAAACCTAAGGGACGGATCGCTTTTCCTCGAAACATACTACAAGCTGCCGTCGTCGTCGAAGCAAGATCGAGAGGATCCAGGAGCTCTTCCCGGCACCCTGCCGGAGGCCTTCTCCACCACCATGGTCGCCTCCGGAGTGATGTGTGGGTAGTATACCTTGGACTATGGGTCCATAGCAGTAGCTAGATGGTTGTCTCCTCCAACATTTGCTTCATGTTTAGATCTTGTGAGCTGCCCTACATGATCAAGATCATATTTATGTAATCATACATGTTGTGTTTGTTGGGATCCGATGAGTATTGGTACTATGTTAAGTTGATGTGCTGAATCATATATCTTATGTTATCTCTATGTTGTTTATGATCTTGCATGCTTTCCGTTGCTAGTAGATATCTTGGCCGAGTAGATGCTAGTGACTCCAAGAGGGAGTATTTATGCTCGATAGTTGGGTTCATGCCTCTATTTAATCTGGGGGAGTGACAGAAACCTCTAAGTTTGTAGATGTGTTGTTGCCACTAGGGAGAAAACAACATTCTTGTGTTCAAGGACATTTGCTTTGTTTACTTTACGCACTTTGCTTAATGCAGTTATCCGTTGTTCGCAACTTAATACTCAAGGGGTACTCGGATGACTCCTCGCGAGTGGATTATTAGTCATAGATGCAGTTGGATTACGGTCTATGTATTTTGTCATAATGCCCAGAGTGAATCTCATAGTGATCCTCATGACATATGTACGTTATCTTTATTCTATCAATTGCCCAACTGTAATTTGTTTACCCAGCCTGTTGTTATTTATCTTATGGAGAGACACCACTAGTGAACTGTGGACCCTGGTCCAATTTCCTTTACATTGCTACACCGTTTTACTTTACTCGTACTATTTACTTTCTTGCATACTATTATCCTTTTTACCACTCGATATGCTCAATCCTTTGTTTACAGCAAACCGGTGAGATTGACAACCTCATCGTAAGTTGGGAGCAAAGTTATTGGTTGTGTTGTGTGCAGGTTTCATGTTGCTGCTAGGTGAAGACACACCAACAATATTCCTGGCGCCATTGTCCGGAGTGTCGCAAAGCTAGCAAGCATCACCTTCTGAAGTTTGGCTTTCTCCTACTGGTTCGATAAACCTTGCTTTCATAACTGAGGGAAGACTTGCTACTGTGCTCATCATACCTTCCTCTTAGGGTTCCCAATAGGCTGTACTTACACGCCATCAAGCAAAGTTTTCTGGTGCCGTTGTCGGGGAGGAAGAAGTCTTCTGCAAGGGGAGTCTCTCACGCGCAATCTTTTACTTTGTTATTGTTTTGCTTTATTTTATTTTTGCTTGCATCTTTTTATAAAAAATACAAAAAAATTAGTTCCTTTGATAGATTGCATTCCGTTACTTTTACCTTTAAGTTCATCATGTTGTTCCCTAAGTATGTTTTGGAGGACCTTACAATAGGTAGTGGTTCTATTATTGGGAAAGGTAACATTGAGGAGTTTTTAATCATATTAGCATGCATAAAGATGTTGAGGATAGATCTTTGGCTGAGCTTGCTCCTAGTTATGAAGTTGTTGCTGCTTATTTAGTTCACATGTTGGAGGCTAGGTTTGTTAACCTTAATCCTTTTATGCAACAAATGTTTCTTAAGCTTGATGATATCGAAGACTCCGAAAAGAAAGACTTTATTTTGGAGACCTTGCAATTTAGAGATGTTGCTAATGAAGATAGGAAAGTTTTTGAGCATTTTAATATGCTTGGCTCGCTTGTAAATGTTGTTGGTACAACTAAAGAAGACATCAAAGTACCAATTTCTTGCAAACTTGTAGGATTGCATGAAGCTTTGGAAAAGAATTTTGATTGGATTTGTCCTGGAAATCTTTTTGATGAAAGTAGTGAACCAAAGAGTGTTCACAAAGGATCTTTGAAAACTTATTTGGATACAATTCAATGTATTGTTGAAAATACTTCTGCAATTGATCTTAATGCCTCATTTGATAATACTTGATTTGCACCTTTCTGCGCCTAGCTCAAAGGCGTTAAAGAAAAGCACTCTTGGGAGATAACCCAATGTTTTCCTTTTAGTACTTTTTATTTTATTTGAGTCTTGGAAGTTATTACTACTTTAATGACCTCTTCTTATCATTTTTATTTCATTTTTGTGCCAAGAAGAACCTCTAATTTGAGGGAGGTAAGATTTGGGGAAGTTGTTGTCCTGAAACAGATTTCTGCGCTGCACCGTAAAAATTTGTGAAAATTCTCAGAATATATTTGTGATCTGAAATTTCTTGTGCATATGCCCCAGGTTATATCCAAACTTTCATTAGTTTTGCACTTTTCGATTTGAGCAACAGAAGGTCCTCGAAAAATTCGACCTTTATCGGTTGTTCTGTTTTGACAGATTTCTGCCACTATTTGTGTTTGCATCTCGATCGCTTTATTTTTGAGTTCTTTTGATCACGGAACTTTTGAGGAAGTAGCTACAGTAGAATATGCTTTATATGTGGTGATTTTGAGTTTGAAACTGAACCAAAAAGGGTTGATTTACTATTATGTTTATGCTAACGTTGCTAATAGAATTGTGTGAAGTTTTGTATGAAGGAAGTTTTCAAGTGTAGGGATTGGAGAATGATGAGATGAGATGAAGTATGGACAAAAGCTCAAGCTTGGGGATACCCATGTCACCCCAAGAAATATCCAAGAGGTACAAGCGTCAAAGCTTGGGGATGCCCCCGAGGTACCCCTTCTTCATCGGCAAAAATTAGGTCACCTTTCAACACACTATATTTTTATTGCGTCATATTTTATGCGTTTTTCTTGGAGCATCTTTACTTTTGCTTTCAGTTTTATTTTGTTTTGTTTGCTGCAATAAATGGTTGGACCCCAACAAATTTATTTTGGAGGAGATTTACTTCGTTATTCATTGCCAAGAACACTCTAGTTTTCACTCTTATCATTAATGTTGGTATTCATCAAAAGAGTTGTCTCAAAAAGGTTTGAATGGTGTTGGAAAAGAGAAAAAGTTTTATGCAAAAAAGTGGTACAAAAAAGAGCTTGTTTAGACTGCGGCTTAGACTTTTGCATGCCATGCTTGATGTCGTTTGGATAGTATGCTTAGTAGTTTTTGTTGTAGCATGACTTGTCTCAAATGACTGAGATTGCTTAATGAGCCTTTGAAAAAATCATGCGTTGTTTTTATTATATGGAAGCATTTATTTGATATTCTCCTTGATGCTTTTTTTGGGTTGACTTGGCGCATGCTTACAACTTGTTTGACTCATACAAAGTCGCCATAAGCCTTTATGATCATTTGGTTCTTGACTTGTGATGCCATTTTATGCTTCTTTTAATGATGTTTTGTCGCTATGCATGATTTTGGCCGTTATTGCTCTCTTAGTTGGTCGCTCCCAGTCTTTTGCTAGCCCTCATTTTGTACAGAGTATGAGCTCTACTCGTGCATCCAACTCCCAAAAACTAAGTTATTCCAATGTGTCCACCATATATACCTATTAGCAATTTGCTATTCCAAGTACATTTGACTTGCTTTTATCTATCCTTCGAATTAAACTCTTTTGGTGTTATGTGAAAATTAGTCAGTAAAGCTCTCACGAACCCGATGGCACACTTTACTTGTCTCGCTTTTAAAATTTTGACATTGTGGCTCTCTTATGTTGACGTTATGCTTGCAAGTTGTAAGTTGGAAATTAGCCAAACCATGCTGTCATGGGGCAAGCTTTCAACATTGCACTTTCTCTTATTTGAGTTGATATCGTGATCTTTTGTTTATGGATACTCGTGATGTGAAATAAGTTGGGAATCTTGTGGGATCATGGAGTTTATATATGTGTTAGAGAAACGCCTGGGCCACTAATCTAAGCCATGCATCATTCATGGTGCAAATTTACAGCATGCCCATAGTGGACATTCGACGACGCATCTCAAAATAAAAAGCTATACCAATGGTAAATAAAAGAGATGCTGAGGTGTTCATTGTCTGTTTGTCCAGTCATTTTGATGTGGCCTTGTTCCATGTCATCGGGCAAGGAGGTACCCCATTGGCGGTTCTCGATGATACGTGTATACTTACAATGACAAGAGCTTGCTTGGGACCCTAAGTCGAGTAGCATGAGGTTTGGGTATTCATACTTCACGGGACATGAGGTTTTCAAGATATGATTTGTCAAGCATATGCTCATAATTGTTCTCGCATTAACTTTAACCATTCAAGATGCCTATGATGGGGGCAATGAGAGCTCAAAGCTAGTAAGTACCATAATTTTTGAAGGTTTATAAAACTTGCAATCACTGCTTCCCTCTGCGAAGGGCCTTTCTTTTACTTTTATGTTGAGTCTCCACCTTCTACCTTTATGCACCGTCTAAGAGAGCATAGTTGCCATTATGAGTTTAATGTGCATTGTCCCAAAGTTTATCATTGATTGATTCATGACTATGGTTTCACTTGTTCTTAAATTATTTGTATCTAGTCGCCCTCTTAAACTTGAAGGTGTCCTATGCATTTATGTTTTGCTATTCTATGAAGGACAAGCTGAAAACCATTTGCTATGTTTTTCCATATGATTTGAACACACGTTTGACTTTTATTGTTTCATTATTCATGATCTTTCATTTGTGTTTCTTTTCATGTTATAACATGGTTGCTAAGTTTTTATTGTCAATATTATGTCTTTTATGCCCATGTTTTAAGTTCTTTGATCCCAGCACTCAATGCTTTACATAGATGATCAAGATTGTGATGGTGCATGTCACCTCAAAAATTATTCTTTTGTTATCACTTACCTACTCGAGGACGAGCAGGAGTTAAGCTTGGGGATGCTTGATATGTCTCAAACGTATCTATAATTTTTGATGCTCCATGCTTGTTTATACACCATTTGCTTTGAGTTTTGTTACACTTCGTGGCGTTTTTATGCATTTTCCAGAACTAACCTATTAACAAGATGCCATAGTGCCAGTTCCCTGTTTTCTGCTGTTTTTGTGTTTCAGAAAAGTTACAAAGAAAATATTCTCAGAATTGGACGAAACAAAAGCCAAACCTCCTATTTTTACCGAAGCTTCGCGAAGACCGAAGATGAGACGGATGGGGGCCAGGAGCCAGGCTCACCACAGGGGGGCGCGGCCCAGCCCCTGGCCGCGCCACCCCATGGTGAGGCCAGGTGGCCCATCCCCTGATGCTGCCCTTTTGCCTATAAAGTCCCCTCGACGGGAAAAACCTAAGGGACGGATCGCTTTTCCTCGAAACATACTGCAAGAAGCCGCCATCGTCGAAGCAAGATCGGGAGGATCCAGGAGCTCTTCCCGGCACCCTACCATAGAGGGGAATCCCTGCCGGAGGCCTTCTCCACCACCATGGTCGCCTCTGGAGTGATGTGTGAGTAGTCTACCTTGGACTACGGGTCCATAGCAGTAGCTAGATGGTTGTCTCCTCCACCATGTGCTTCATGTTTAGATCTTGTGAGCTGCCCTACATGATCAAGATCATCTTTATGTAATCATACGTGTTGTGTCTGTTGGGATCCGATGAGTATTGGTACTATGTTAAGTTCATGTGCTGAATCATATATCTTATGTTATCTCTATGTTGTTTATGATCTTGTATGCTTTCCGTTGCTAGTAGATATCTTGGCCGAGTAGATGCTAGTGACTCCTAGAGGGAGTATTTATGCTCGATAGTTGGGTTCATGCCTCTATTTAATCTGGGGGAGTGACAGAAACCTCTAAGGTTGTAGATGTGATGTTGCCACTAGGGAGAAAACAACATTCTTGTGTCCAAGGACATTTTCTTTATTTACTTTACGCACTTTGCTTAATGCAGTTATCCGTTGTTTGCAACTTAATACTCAAGGGGTACTCGGACGACTTCCCGTGAGTGGATTATTAGTCATAGATGCAGTTGGATTACGGTCTATGTATTTTGTCGTAATGCCCAGAGTGAATCTCATAGTGATCCTCATGACATATGTACGTTATCTTTATTCTATCAATTGCCCAACTATAATTTGTTTACCCAGCATGTTGTTATTTATCTTATGGAGAGACACCACTAGTGAACTGTGGACCCCGGTCCAATTTACTTTACATTGCTACATCGTTTTACTTTACTCGTACTGACGAGGTTTAACTCGACAAATATCCTAGATGAAGGACTTAAGATCGGGGAGATAGGGCGTCGGATGAACTCGAAGGTAAACTCAGTCAAACAAGGTGGCTATGAAAGTAAACGTGGGAGTAAAACCTGGCTTGCTTTCAATCTGGCCTACACCGTCCCCTCCTGGACCCTATATATAGGTGGCCAGGTCTCGAGGATCGGGTTGGGTCTGATACAGATTACAATATCGACATACGGTAAGAACTCGTATTTCGACTAGTATTACAATTATGCCTAGCTTAACAGGCCTCAGGGGTAGTCAACTGACGGGCTCTATTATCTATACCCTTGTCAGTAGCCCCCGAGATTCTACCAGAATTGCGAATTCGGGTTGAATCTCTAATCTTTAAATCTTCGACTTGATCATTTCTTTGACTTCTTCATATCTTCAAATCTTCGACTTGGTATTTTGACTTATTTTCATTATAATACCTCGCAAGGGGTTTTGATGAGCAAGCCTGATAACTCTGACAGATCAAGAGGCCAGTTAACTGCCAGAACAGATACTTGTCACCTACTTGAAATTCAATCCCCTTGGATTTGAATTCGGGAAACCGGTTGACAAGGGTATAGTTAATAGAGCCCGTTAGTTGAGTACCCCTGAGGCCCGTTAAGCTAGGCCCAATTGTAATGATAGTCGAGTACGAGTTCTTACCGTATGTCGATATTGTAATCTGTATCGGACCCTACCCGATCCTCAAGACCTGGCCACCTATATATAGGGGCCAGGAGGGGACGGTGTAGGCCAGACTGAAAGCAAGCCAGGTTGAACACCCAAGTTTACTTTCGACATACACTTATTTCGACTAACCCTTACCTTCGAGTTCATCCGACGCCCTATTCCCCCGATCCTAAGTCCTTCATCTAGGACATTTGTCGAGTTAACCCTCGTCAATTGGCGCCGACCGTGGGGAACCGGGCGTTGGAGTCATGAATTCGACGGCTTTTTCACTTTTAGCCAACAGCAGTTCAGAACTCGACGGAAGTCAAGAGTTGGAGTTAACAATCGGAAGTTTGAGCATCTTAGTCGGGCCATCGGGTTCATCTCGCCTCTCGGATTCGACGAAACCAGGTCCGTCGGCGAGCAAGCCCGAAACAGAGATAATAGTGGAATCATCAGAAGGCACTTCCAGCGAGGTAAACTCGCCGGTCAGCTTGGGAAAAGCACCAATCGCAGAAGGCGACAAAATTCGGGAAAAATTCGACTCAGAAGAAAGAGCGCGTCAAACACACAACAGCGCAAGGGACTTCACCATTGGAAGCAGTGGCGTCTCCAAAGTACATCAGTTATGCGTCATTATCACTGAGGCAGAAGAAGAGAACAACAACGAAGGAGGTAAGAAAGTCGACGGGCAAATCGACAAAATGAAAGAAAACAACAAAAAGGATAAGGAGAAAGTACACGTTTCGGCTGGCGAATGGAGAATGATAAAGTCAGCTATTAATCATGGTACAGAAGTGCCCGAAGGATCAAGAAGAGAAGTTCTAATGGGATATCAGTATGCATTATACCAGCATAGGAAGAAACTAAGGGAGGAAAGAGACACGGTCCTTCAAAATAATAATAGTATGTCAAGGGAGGAATACTGGGATGACTATAGTGAGAATTCCGAGTACAGCAGAGAAAGGCGCGGAGACCCAAAACACAACAGGGGGGCAACAGCACGTAGCAGAGAGGAAATGTATTCAAGGAGCCCTACCCCACAGCTAGAAGAGGAGGAAGATGACTTCATGCAAGAAACGCCAGAAGCAGCGTTGATAGCAGCACAGGCGTATTTACTAACCACCAGGCCAGAACCCGGGGATCCGCGAGAAGATATGCACCAAGCCGCGATACAAAGCCTCGGAATAGTGGAGAGCAAGATCAGGGAAAAAGGTCTAGACACCAAGTCGAGAATCTACAAGGAAAAGCAAAAGGAGAAGCTTAGATACAACGCTGCAGATAACGAGTATAGTGAGTCATCAGAAGAGGAGAAGCGACAAAAGAGGAAGGAGGACGCAAGAAATATAATAGCGCAGGCTCGAGTAAATAAATCGCCCCACGCCTGGAGGGAAGAAAATTATGAAGACGACGATAAAGAGATGGGCGCATTATGCTTTACCCACAGGGTTCGCAAAACGCGGGTACCCAAAGGATTCAAATTACCACATGATCAGCGTAAATATGACAGGTCGCAAGAGCCTACCCTGTGGTTAGCGGACTATTTACAGGCAGTACAGATATTAGGGGGAACAAAAGTGACTGCAATGCAAAGTTTGCAGCTACACCTCACCGGCGCAGCACGGTCTTGGTTAAATACCCTACCCAACGAATCCATTGGAAGCTGGGCAGAACTCGAAAATCAATTCGCAAGAAACTTTCGTTCAACATACAAGCGCCCAGCATCACTGGAGGAAGTCAAGGCATGTGTGCAAAGGAAAGGCGAAACTCTACGTTCTAATATACAACGATGGAGTATAATCAAAACCTCAGCAGAGGACGTCTCCGACGAACGAGCAATAGACGCTTTTTCGGCTGGACTTCGTCGTTCAGATCTCGTGGAAGAAATAGGAAGAACAAGACCTACAACAGTAGCCGAGTTAATGGAAGAAGCCAACAAATTTGCTGACGGAGAGGACGCATACAATAACAAAAGAGGACGTTCACCAGAAGTCGAAAGAATAAGCAGACAGAGAAGACGACACCGTAGCAGGAATAACCAAGGAAGGCGAAATCAGGTAGCCGCGGGCTATGCAGCAGAAGAAGAGGAATGATACATAAACAGGAGGTTTCAGGCAAGAGGAGTAGAGAAATCGAGATACTCCGGTCCTTCGGCCGAGGATATGTTATACGGACCTTGTCGAATACACTACGCATATCTTGATGGGAAAAGAGTCTCAAATCACCAGATGAAGGATTGTAGAACGTTCCTAAGGCTACAAAGCGCCATGAGTTCAAACCAAGGAGGATGGTAAGAAGAGAAGCGCACAACTCAAGGATATCAAATGCAAAAGCTAGCAAGGCACCTAGAGTCAAAAGTTTACATATCAGCTATGATTCAACCGGTGCCTAAGTCGAAGAAAGAGCGGAAAAGCATATCCAGGCAAGTAAACCTAGCAATATCATCACCACCGGCTACTACAGAGTACCTGCGGTGGTCAGATTAACCAGTTAAGTTCAGTAGAGAAGACCACCCAAGGAAAGTTCCCAGGCCAGGCCACTCGCCTATGGTTCTAAAGGCACAAATAGGAGGGTACGACATCGGAAGAGTATTTATGGACGCAGGGAGCGGCATCAATCTGATATATGCTAGAACACTGAAGGCAATGTGTATCTCACTGTCAAGTTTAACGCCAACAGACTGCTCCTTCCATGGAATAGTACCAGGAGCCGCAAACTACCCTTTGGGAAGAATAGAACTCGACGTCTGCTTTGGCAGTAGCAGCAACTACCGCAGAGAGAAGCTGGAATTTGAAGTTATGGACTGGCCGTCACAATACCATGCAATCCTGGGGCGCCCAGCATTTGCAAAATTCATGGCAGTGCCTCATTACGCGTATCTTACGCTAAAAATCCCAGGACCCAAAGGAACAATTACAGTGCAAGGGAGCTTTGAAGTAGCCAACACATGTGACAGAGAATTCAATAGGATGGCGCAAACCTTCGGCATGACAGCAGAATATGAGAGGCTAAAAGGAGAAACGGATCATAATGTGCTACCCGACGTTGGACGATCCCTGCCAGATCAGGCTTTCGACACAACCCAGGACTCAAAGAAGATCCAGGTCCACCCTACAGATCCAAACAAGACGACACCAATCGCGGTGAACTTGGATCCCGCATAGGAAAGCGCGCTCGTCGAGTTCCTCCGTGAGCGCTGGGAAATCTTCGCCTGGTGTCCATCAGACATGCCAGGGGTTCCCAGGGAACTCGTCGAGCACGCATTAAATGTAGATCCCAAGGCAAAGCCAGTCAAGCAACCATTACGACGATTCGATGAACCTAAAAGGAAGGCGATAGCATCAGAATTGCACAGGTTGGAAAATGCCGGATTTATCAGAGAAATCAAAACTTCGAGTTGGGTATCGAACCCAGTTATCGTACCCAAGAAGAACACAGACGTACAAAGAGTATGTGTCGACTACACATCTCTCAATAAGCATTGTCCAAAGGATCCCTTTCCTTTACCCTGCATCGATCAGATAATTGATTCAACAGTGGGATGCGCGAGGCTTTCCTTTTTGGACGCGTATTCTGGTTACAATCAGATCAAATTGAAGAAGGAAGATGAAGAAAAGACGGCCTTCATCACACCGTACGGAGTATTTTGCTACCAGGTAATGCCGTTCGGCCTAAAAAATGCAGGAGCAACTTACCAACGGATGATGCAAAATTGCCTCGGGAGCCAAATAGGACGCAACATCCAAGTCTACATTGATGATGTGGTCATCACTACAAGAGAAGAGAAATCTTTAATCAGCGACTTGGCAGAAACTTTCGACAACCTGAGCAGGTACAAGCTTAAGCTTAACCCGACAAAATGTTCCTTCGGCGTATCAGCAGGGCAACTTTTGGGGTTCCTCGTATCAGCACGAGGAATAGAGGTGAACCCAGAGAAGATTCAAGCAATTTTAACAATGGGAAAACCCACGAAACTACACGACGTCCAGAAACTTGCAGGACGCGTCGCGGCATTAACTCGTTTCGTTGCTCGATTGGGAGAAAAGGCGCTTCCTTTCTATGCACTTATGAAGAAATCAGATGATAAATTTGAATGGACAGAAGAAGCAGACGCGGCTTTTGCACATCTGAAAAAAGTGCTTTCCACGCCACCAGTGCTGGTCGCACCAAAAGAAAAAGAACCACTACTACTCTACATCGCCGCAACTCATCAGGTGGTGAGTACAATATTGGTAGTCGAAAGAAGTGAAGAAGGGAAAGCCCACGGCATCCAGAGGCCGGTATATTTTATCAGTGAAGTGCTATCTCCAACAAAACAGAGGTACCGCATTACCAAAAGCTCGCATATAGTGTTTTCACAACTGCACGAAAATTGCGATAGTACTTTGCGGTGCACCCAATTATAGTGGTCAATGAGGCACCTCTATCGAACATATTAAACAATCCTTCAGCAACAAGACGTGTCTCTTTGTGGGGAATCGAATTATCTCCCATGGACATCACGTATGAAAAAAGGAAGGCAATCAAGTCGCAAATTTTGCCAGATTTCACAGCAGAATGGTTGGAGCTGCAGAGCACGGGGCCGCCAGATCTATCGAGTGTCTGGACGATGTACTTCAACGGTTCCAAAAGAGTACAAGGCGCATGCGCGGGAGTAATTTTGATATCGCCGCATGGCGACATACTAAAGTACATCTTAAGGATGAATTTTTCGCAGGCTTCTAACAACGAAGCAGAGTACGAGGCTCTGCTACATGGAATGAAGATGGCCAAAGCATGTGGAGCAACTCGACTAAAAATATTTGGGGATTCAAACCTTGTCGTCCAGCAAGTTATGAATAGATGCGACACAATCAATGACAACATGATGGCCTACAAGAACTTATATCACTATCTTGAAGGAACATTTGATGAATGCGAAGTCTCGCACATCAGTAGAAACAGCAATGAAGAAGCCGACAACTTAGCAAATATCGGGTCCCAGTGTTTACCCGTGCCATCTGGAGTATTCTGGGAGGAAATAGTGGAAAGGTCAATAAAAAGTGTCAAAAGTTCGACTACTGCAGCAGGCTCGGGGGCTACAATGGAACCAGAGGAGGTCATGATGATAGAAGAAACTTGGATGCAGCCATATCTTGCATACATGATAAATAAACAATTACCAGAAGATGCAGTGGAAGCCAACAGGATAACTCGACGATCGAAAGCGTTTGTCGAGTTGCAGGGGAAATTATACAAGAAGAGTATTACCGGCGTTTTGCAGCGTTGTGTAACGCCTCAGGAAGGACAAGTAATACTAAAAGATATACATGGAGGAGTGTGCGGCCATCATGCAAGCAGCAGGGCAATAGCTGCAAAAGCGTTCCGTGCAGGAATCTATTGGTTAACAGCCATCGAAGACGCAAAAGATATAGTCCGGAAGTGTGAAGCATGTCAAAGATTCGCATCTCGACCACATGCACCAGCAGCAGAGCTACATCCAATACCATTGTCCTGGCCCTTTGCACAATGGGGACTCGATATGGTAGGAAAATTGCACAAATCCTGGCCAGGAGGACATGTTTACATGCTAGTGGCATTCGATAAATTTACCAAGTGGGTGGAAGCAGCCCCGGTAACAACTCAAGATTCAACAGCAGCGATCAACTTCATCAAGTCAATAGTGTTTCGTTTCGGCGTACCATATAACATCATCACGGACAATGGGACAAACTTCACTTCAAAGGAATTCAAGAGTTACTGCAAAGGACTAGGAATCAAACTCAAATTTCCATCTGTGGCGCACCCGAAGACAAATGGCCAAGTCGAAAAAGCCAATGGCCTGATATGTAGTGGGATAAAAAAGAGGCTCTTAGCACCTCTCGAGAAATCCAAGAGCGCTTGGGTAGATGAATTGCCCTCCGTTCTTTGGAGTCTAAGAACCACGCCCAATGCGGCAACTCAAGAAACTCCTTTTTTCCTGGTCCATGGCGCAGAAGCCGTGCTTCCAGTCGAAGTTATGCACGAGGCTCCAAGGGTGACGACATATGATGAAATAACATCAACATAAGCATTGCAAGACGACGTCGATGCACTAGATGAAGCAAGAGATAAAGCATTAGGAAGGGCCACGCAGTATCAACAGAGTCTACGAAACTACCATAGTAGTCGAGTTCGACCACGATCTTTCATGGTGGGAGATCTAGTTTTGCGACTCAGGCAAGACAGCCATGGGAAACTAGAGTCCCCTTGGGTGGGACCTTACATCGTTACAGAAGTCATACCAGGAGGAGCTTATCGACTACAAGACAAAAAGACAGGAAAAGACGAGGGCAACCCGTGGAATGCGGAGCAGCTACGACGTTTTTACGCGTAGAATAAATCTAGTGGTATAATTAAACTCGAGTTAACCTTCTGAACCCAGAACATGAGGCCATAGGTCGGGTTCTTTGGGTTGAACTCGACAAAATTGTACAAGTATCTCTATTTCTCCGCTCGGGGGCTTCAACCCTCGGGTCGTACGAAAGAAACTTCTATCATGACATGGAGATCTCTTTCATTATAAGGTTGTGCAGACAACCCGATATTCTTCAAGCAATTTGGTTCACAAAAGAACCCGATATTCTTCATAGCAATTGGTTCGCAAAGAACCCGATATATAGAAAGGATACCTCAGAACAGTGATTTGTTTTCATGGTACTAATGGAAACAACAGAACAAAGTATGAATATTCATTACATATAGCACGGCAGCAAGGATATTATCAAAAGAAACTACATATAAAGCATATCTTAATGAAAGTGGACTTCAGCTTCATACTTCTTCTGGCACTGAGTGCCATCATAGATCTTCACGTCGAACTTTGACGTGCCGATATGGAAGTCGAAGGTCATGAAGAAGCCTTGGTGGATGTCGTGGTCTTCTGCAAACTGCGACCAGCCACCCTTAAAGTACTGCTCGCCGTTGCCATCATACCAAACCTCCACTTCGTATGGAGCCCCACTACCAGATTGTTCGCGAAGAACCGCTTCTCGCAGTTCTCGCCCATCCATAAACTTGGTGAAATTCAGCGGCAGACGCTGAATCTCGCGGCACTGCGCCATGGCAATGCAGAAGAAAGAAAAGACTCTGGGAGGAGCAGCGGGAGCAGCGGGAGCAGCGGGAGCAGCAGGAGGAGGAGCGCTTGGACCTGGGGCAGCGCCAGTCACCTTGGGTTTGTTTTTGCTACCAGTGGGCGGCCGGGACGACGCTTAACCGGAGCAGCCGATGACGATCCTGCGGCGGCCGAAGTTGTGTTGTTCTTGTTCTTGCTTCCACGAGGGCGACCCCGGCCTCGCGGTGCCACCGGAGAGCCAAGGTTCAGACGAGAACCATCTGCCTCAGCCATGTAGACAAGGGAAAAGGCTAGAAAACCCTAGATGGAGAGAGAAGATGATGCGGCGGAGGAGGAATCTGATTAGGGTTTTTTTACCCTTGCCAAAAGGTGCTTTATTTATAAGCACGTATTATCGGGCCCCCGTGATAAGCAAGGCCCATAAACGTATTCTGCGAAAGAGTTAAATTCTGCACGTAGCAGACGATAAATACCAAAGGAGAAAAAATGAGAAGGAGACAGTGTGGTTGCACGATATAAAAGACCTCGCCTTGGGCTCGGGGGCTTGTATGCAGGAGACATTACGAGAACGAAGACGAAGTGAATTTTGAGCCTATGCTTGACTACAAGTATTCAAACATAGCCTCGGGGGCTACTCCCATCGGGAGCGCTGAGCGCGCACCCGATAGAGGGTGAAATAATCAATATCGAGGATGAAGAAAGTATATCATACAAACTTCGGCTATAGTCGACAAAATGCAAAGAGATTACTCCCATCGGGAGCGAGTTTTTTGGTTGTTTCAACCTGAATATTTTCAGTCAAAATTTGACTGCGACATGAGATTCTCGAGTTATGTTATCGCAATGCAACTCGAATGCCGTGACTTGTCACGAAGGTAAGACCCCGGGATCCGTCCTGTGTCGCCTGGTATACGCACATGGATGCGCTCTGCTGGTATGTATCCGTGTCTACGACGCGAAGAAAATCCTGGTGGACGCACTGGGTACCCTGAGAATCACTGGGATTCATTCTTTATAAGTCCTAAATGCGGCAAAAGAATGGGTTTGACTGGTATCCCGAATTCAAGTCCAAGGGGATTGAATTTGAAGTAGGTGACAAGTATCTGTTCCGGCAGTTAACTGACCTCTTGATCAGTCAGAGTTGTCAGGCTTGTTCATCAAAACCCCTTGCGAAAAAATATCATGAAAGTAAGTCGAAAGTCCGAGTCGAAGATTTGAAGATATGAAGAAGTTGAAGAATTGATCAAGTCGAAGATTTAAAGATTAGAGATTCAACCCGAATCTGCAATTCTGGTAGAATCTCAGGGGCTACTGACAAGGGTATAGTTAATAGAGCCCGTTAGTTGAGTACCCCTGAGGCCCGTTAAGCTAGGCCCAATTGTAATGATAGTTGAGTACGAGTTCTTACCGTATGTCGATATTGTAATCTGTATCGGACCCTACCCGATCCTCGAGACCTGGGCACCTATATATAGGGGCCAGGAGGGGACGGTGTAGGCCAGACTGAAAGCAAGCCAGGTTGAACACCCAAGTTTACTTTCGACATACACTTATTTCGACTAACCCTTACCTTCGAGTTCATCTGAGGCCCTATTCCCCCAATCCTAAGTCCTTCATCTAGGACATTTGTCGAGTTAACCCTCGTCACCGGTCAAATCCAATCTTTTGCCTCATTTAGGACTTACAAAGAATGAATCCCAGTGATTCTCAAGGTACCCAGTGCGTCCACCAAGATTTTTCTTTGCCTCGTAGACACGGATACATACCAGCAGAGCGCATCCATGTGCGTATACCGGGCCACACAGGACGGATCCTGGGGTCTTACCTTCGTGATATATTTCAACCACGGCATTCAAGTTTTGTCACGATGATGCAACTCGAGAATTATATTTCGCAGCCTTGTTTGACTTAATCAATATACGCATCTTTTCGAGTTATCCTTAACTTTTTGTGAGTACCTCCCGATGGGAGTAGTCAATGTTTTGCTGATGATGTAGCCAAAGTTCCTTTGCTATTCTCTTTTTGTCGACTTATTTCTATCGGGTGCGCGACAGCGCTCCTGATGGGAGTAGCCCCCGAGGCTATAGCCGAAATTTTCGGGTATAGGCTCAAGATAATATTTAAATTTGCTCCATGCACTTCTTCTCATATCATTTATTGGGTTTTCTCACTTTTTGAATGGATTTTCCTTCTATGTTCGTTGCAAGCCCCCGAGTTGAAGACGAGGGAAGCCTGTTCGTTTTGATGGGATCTTGTGTTCCCTCTTTGCTTCTTCTCTCTCTTTTTATACGTACCTTTTTTCTTGATACTGTAACCCCTTGGTGCTATTTGCACTGTAAAAGTTCCGGAAATTTACTTTGGGCCTTGCCACTTCAGGGGCCCATTAGCACGTGCTTATAAATAAAGCATGTTTGACCAGGGTGAAAACCCTAATTCCTCCATCTTCCTTTGCCGCATCGTCTTCTCATCCCATCTAGGGTTTTACACCTCTGAAGCTTGTCCCCCATGGCCGATGCGAGTGATTCTCGGTTGAACATCGACGCCCCGGTGGTGAAGCGGGGTCGCGGCCGCCCGCGCGGTAGTAAAAATAAAACTACTACTGCAGCCATGGGGGCATCATCTTCTTCTCTGGTGAAGCGACGCCCCAGTCGTCCGGCTGGGAGAAAAAATAAGCCTAAGGTGCCCTCTGTCAAACCAGGTCCAAGCACTCCTTCCCCTGGTACTTCTTCTTTGTCGCCCGGGATCTACTCTTTCTTTTGTATCTGCAATGCGCAGTGCCGCGAGATTCAACGCCTACCATCGAAATTCATGGATTTCATGGATGGGCGGGAACTGCGCGAAGCAGTTCTCCGCGAACACTCTGGTGGAGGAACTCCATATGAAGTGGAGGTGTGGTACGACGGCGCCGGCGAACAGTTCTTCAAGGGCGACTGGTCGCGATTTGCGGAGGACCATGGCCTCCATCAGGGGTTCTTCATGACCTTTGATTATCATGTTGGCACGTCGAAGTTCGACGTGAGAATCTACGACTGCACCCAGTGCCAGAAGGAGTATGAAGCCGAAGCATAGTTTCACTAGATTTCTTGGCTATGTAATCCAGCTGTCGTGCTTATTTGTAACGAACAATCGTATCTGAATTATGTGTTTTACCATGGGAATAAATCATGGTTCCGAGGTATGCATTTAATATTTTATCGGGTTCCTTTGAACCGTTTATTGTGCTGTCGAAAATATCGGGTTGCGATCAACCGTAGAGTATATCATGGATAATTACAAAACTTATTAATATTACTTCATACGACTCGAGGGTCCTAGCCCCCGAGTGTAAGTAAGATATTTACACATATAGTCGACTTGACCCAATGAACCCGACCTATGGCCTCATGTTCTGGATTCAGAGGGCCATAACTCGAAAAACTCCTTGGTCTCCTTATTTCGCCTATGCGTAGAACCGTCGTAGATGCCCTGTATTCCATGGGTTACTCTCGTGTTGCCCCGTTTTCTTGTCTTGTAGTCGATAAGCTCCTCCTGGTATCACTTCTATCACGATGTAAGGTCCCACCCATGGGGACTCGAGTTTTCCATGGCTATCTTGCTTGAGTCGTAGAACTAGATCTCCTACCACGAAAGATCGTGGACGAACTCGACTGCTGTGGTAATTTCGCAAGTTTTGCTGATACTGAGTAGCTCTGGCGAGCGCTACGTCTCTTGCCTCATCGAGTGCGTCGACATCATCCTGCAGTGCTTCTGTGGAAGTTGCCTCATCGTATGCTGCGATCCTTGGAGCTTCATGAGTTATTTCAACTGGAAGCACAGCTTCGGCGCCATGGACCAGGAAAAACGGTGTTTCTTGAGTAGCTGCGTTGGGTGTAGTTCATAGACTCCAGAGTACGGAGGGTAGCTCATCTACCCAAGCGTGCTTGGCTTTTTCAAGGGGTGCTAACAGCCGTTTCTTTATCCCGTTGCATATTAAGCCATTGGCTTTTTCGACTTATCCGTTTGTCTTCGGATGTGCTACAGATGCAAATTTTAGTTTGATTCCCAGTCCTTCGCAATAGTCCGTGAACTCCTTCGATGTGAAATTCGTACCATTGTCTGTGATTATGCTGTGCGGTACTCCGAAGCGAAAGACTATAGATTTGATGAAAATTATTGCGGCTTTAGAATCTTGGGTTGTCACTGGGGCTGCTTCTACCCACTTGGTGAATTTGTCGACTGCCACCAGCATATAAACGTGCCCTCCTGGCCAAGACTTGTGCAATTTTCCTACCATGTCAGACCCCACTGCGCAAAGGGCCAGAACAATGGTATTGGTTGTAACTCTGCTGCTGGTGCATGTGGCCGAGATGCGAACCTTTGGCATGCTTCACACTTTCGAACTATATCTTTTGCGTCTTCGATGGCTGTTAACCAATAGAATCCTGGTCGAAAGGCCTTGGCTGCGATAGCTCTGTGATGACCCACAAGTATAGGGGGTGTATTGTAGTACTTTCGATAAATAAGAGTGTCGAACCCAACGAGGAGCAGAAGGTGTTGATGAGCAGTTTTGATCAAGGAATCACTGTAAATACTAGCAAACAGGTTTTCATGGGTATTTGGTAATACGAGTAAATAAAGTGCGAGTAAATAAAAGACAGTAGTAACAATTGCAGCAAGTGGCCCAATCCTTTCTTCAGCAAAGGACAAGCCGGTTGTGTACTTATAATAACCAAACATTCTCGAGGACACACGGGAGTTTCTGTCAAGAGCTTTCGCTTCATAAAGTCAATAGTCTTTATTGGTTTGATAGGTGTTATGGGGGTGAACCTGTGCTAGCGCACTACCCTTACTAGGATAAATACACACTTGTGATTATACCCCTTGCAAGCATCCGCAAATACAAGAAAGTAATTAAGATAAATCTAACCACAGCCTTAAACTCTAAGATCCTACGCTCCCTGGTGCAATGGTTTCCCAACGGAGGTTTAGGTTTCTGTCACTCCAGCAACCCCACAATTGGTAGCCAAATACACAATGCATCTCACTAGGCCCATAAATGGTGAAGTATCATGTAGTCGACGTTCACATGACACCACTAGTGAAATAGCACCACAACAATATCAAACCATTAAATGTTTCTCAACAATAATTCACTACTAACATCTTGACTTCTCCCATGTCCTCAAGAACTAAACGAACTACTCACAAGACATCATATGGATCATGATCAGAGGTGAAATAATGGTAAATAACACACTAGTAGGAAAACCCTTATAGGTGGGATGAAATTCTGTGGCGCACTAGATAGCAGTGCGCCACAGAAAATAATTCGGTGGCGCACAAGGAAGGGTGCGCCACAAAAATACAACATTTCTGTGGCGCACCAGAAGGCCATGCGCCACAGAATTTTGGTGGGGCCCACTCCCTGCCAGCCCCAATCATTGGTTCCACTAATTTTGTGGCGCATCTTGTCTGGTGCGCCACAGAATTAGGACATTCTGTGGCGCATCTGGTCTGGTGCGCCACAGAATTACCTAATTCTGTGGCGCATCTAGTCCAGTGCGCACTTCACCAGATGCGCCACAGAATTAGCTCGTCCCACACCTTTAAAGTGCCAACCTCCCACACCTCCCACACTCCCAAGCCATTCATCTTCCTCTCCTCCATCTAGATCCAGCTCTATGTCCCTTCCCTCTCATCCCATTTTGGCCATAGTTTTCACTTTCTTTGGTACTTATTGTACTTACTTTGGTTGATACATAATTGGCGGTGAGGAGAAGCCTCTCCGTACTCTCTCCTCCTCTTCAACTCATCGATCGCGGTCTCGTCTCGGTATCGAATCTATAAGGTGAGTATTTGGAGGGGACATGCATGCGCATGTCGATCTTGTGTATGGATGATTGTTGCACGTGAAGCGCTTGTGTGTGTGTGCCGGTGTGGTGCATGGATGTTTGTCGAGACGTTGATTCATTTCCGTTTCGGCAAATTTTTGCACTACCCATACGTCCTACCTTTAGGAGAGGTCATGCCGAATTTTTCCGCTCTATGTATACCTTTAGGAGAGGTCCATGCATGTGTGTGCATGTGTTGCGGTTCTAATTTTCTGCTCTATGTATACCATTTGCAGACAACCATGGTCCTCTCGATGAGTTCCGCTCGAATTAGTAGATACAAGAAAGACGCGAAGGAGGACATGATTCAGAACAATAGGCGCCAGATAAGATGTCCGTGTCGATCATGCAAACTCGAGCGCTGGATCAACCCTGATTCCGGACAACTTGAGGAGCACCTGCTGAGGCGCGGTTTCATGCAGGACAACCAGGCGCGGCCGGCCCCAACAAATGGTGCGCATGAAGACCATGGTGGCGAGCGAGATGACGAAGCACCACATGTCGGTGGAGAATATCATCATGAAGAAGAAATCGGCGGAGAAGATCATCATGAAGTAGAAGTTGCCGGCGGAGAAGATCATGATGAAGAAGAAGATTCTGGCGCAACTCCGCTAATTTCGGCCTTGCGGGACTCTCATGTTCAAGATCTGCTCCTCCATGAGACGAGCAACGACAGAGCTGCAGCCAGAGAGAGCGCCAAGCTGGCGCAAATGGAGAAAGACGGGATGACTCCGATATTTCCTGGGTGCCGTCCGCAGGATACGCACTTGCATGTAACGCTTGATTGTCTGCAGATGAAGACGCAGACCAAATGGACCGATTCCAGCTTCAGCAAGAACATGAAATTCTGGCACGATCGTCTCCCAGAGGGGAACACATTGCCAAGTAGTATCGAGGAGGCCAAGAAAGTTGTGTGCCCTCTTGACCTACCGCATGAAAGATACCACGCCTGCATCAATGATTGTGTGATTTATCGGGGGGAGTACAAGGACATGACCACATGTCCGGTGTGCGGCCACGGACGGTACAAGGTTGGGAACAAGAAGGTACCTCGAAAAGTGGTATGGTACTTTCCTATCACTCCCCGTCTGCAGCGGTATTTCGTGGACCCTAAGGAAGCAAAGCTCATGCAATGGCACGCGGAAAGGGAGAAGCCCGAAGAAGATCCGGAGATGGGCTATATGCTGACACACCCATCAGACGCTGGCCAGTGGGAAGCATTGGACATTGCCTTCCCTAGGTTCGGGGGCGACGGAAGGAACATCAGGCTGGGTATGAGCACCGATGGACTCAATCCGTTCGGCAACCAGAGTAGCACGCATAGCACCTGGCCTGTGTTTGTATGGCCTTACAACCTACCCCCGTGGCTGTGCACCAAGCAAAGGTACATACACCTGAGTATTCTCATTCAGGGGCCGAAACAACCAGGTGTCGACATGCATTTGTATCTCGGGCTACTGAAAGAGGAGTTAGACACGTTGTGGAAGACGCCACCCCGTACGTGGGATGCCTACAGTAGAACTTATTTCGATATGAGAGCCGCGTTGATCACGACGGTCACGGACTATCCTGGTTGTGCATATGTATCTGCCCAGGTCAGCCACGGATTCTGCGGCTGTGTGAAGTGCATGGACGAGACCCCGCATCTACAGCTACCAAGGGATCCCGGGTCCTCGAAAACCGTGTACCTAGGTGCTCGAAGGTGGCTTCGCTTGGATCACCCGTGGAGAAAACGCGGTGATCTGTTCAATGGTAAAGATGAGCCCGATGGACCCCCGCGACAGAGGAGCGGTGCAGAAATCGACGATCTTCTAAAAAATTGGAAGGAGTGCCCAGCGCCGGGAAAGAAGCGACCGAAGCCAGAGCCGCTGCTCGGTGTATGGAAAGCGAGGTCTATTTTCCACGACTTGGAGTACTGGAAGGTCCTCCGCACGCCCCACAGCCTCGATGTCATGCACATTACGAAGAACGTTACCGAGAGTCTGCTTGGCACTCTTTGCAACTCGGAAAAGTCCAAGGATGGGCCGAAAGCAAGATACGATCTGAAACATTTTGGCATCAGAAAAGCTCTTCAAGCCCCCGATACTGATGACAACGACGACGATGATGATGATGATCAGACGGAAGGGACTCAACGTCTCCGTAAAAGGGCTAAGAAGAACGCGGTGGTGCTTCCCGCTGCCTGCTTCACAATGAGTCTGGAGGAGCTCGAGCAGTTTTTCAGGTGCCTCCTACGAGTGAAACTTCCTCACGGTTACTCGGGGAATATAAGCCTTATTCATTGAAACAGAGGGAGTAATAACTAAAATAATTTTAAAAAAGTAAACAAATTCTGTGGCGCATCTTCTAGTAGGATGCGCCACAGAATTCTTAATTCTGTGGCGCATCCCACCAGAAGATGCGCCACAGAATTTTTTGACTTAGTGAAAACCGTCGCCGCGCCCCCCCTTTCTCCGCAATCTCTCTTTTTCTCTCGAATCCTGCCTTCTACAGCGCCGCCGCCGCAAACCCTAGCTAGCTTCTACAGCGCCGCCGCCGCGATTCCTAGCTTCTACAGCGCCGCCGCCGCAAACCCTAGCTAGCTTCTACAGCGCCGCCGCCGCGAATCCTGCCTTCTACAGCGCCGCCGCCGCAAACCCTAGCTAGCTTCTATAGTGCCGCCGCCGCGATTCCTAGCTTCTACAGCGCCTCGCACAGGCCGGCGGAGGAGGAGGTTACGGTCGTTGAAGAGGAGGCCGAGCTCGCAGCAGAAGAGGAGGCCAAGCTCGCAGCAGAGGAGGAGGTTGCGCTCGCAGCGGCGGAGGAGCAGGCCGGCATCGACAGCAAGCGCCTCGCGCAGCTCTTCAAGCAGGCCGGCGTCGTCGAGGTCTCCGAGGTGAGCACCACACAACGCAGGCGCCGCCGCCCCCGTCACGGCCAGCAGCGCCTGGGCTCCGTCCCCTCCGTCGTGCTCGCCATCGCCGGTGAGGCCCTTTATCCCCTGTTTCTCTCCGAGTGTTGTGCCGCAGATTCCAAAGCTGCTAGCATGATCTCCGAGCTAGATTGCCAATTTGTGAGTTTAGAGAACGATTTGTATTTGCTAGCATGATCTTCAGAGCATACTATGTTTTATGAATTTCACTATGGTAGTATTTGACAAGTATGCATTAAGTTAATTATGTAAATTAATCGTCAATATTTAGTCATAGAGGAGAGTAAGTAAATAATGTTGCTGGAGACCATAATGCATAGTTACACACATCTGGATGTAATACTTCAGCTATATGGGCATCTTAGATTCAGCTACTTCAAAAGTTTTGTTGTTTAAATTGGTTCCTAGACTATCTTTTTTGCAGTGTTCTTCCTGTCAGTTATATATACTAGACTCTACTTCTTGACAAACTAGCTTGGGTACAAATTTTGAGACTTCAATCTTTCTTTCTGCAGTTCTTACTCTACAAATTTTGCAACCTTTATCAATAGAATTACAGAAAAAGTTGCAGCTCGCTGTCCTTTTTTGAGAGAGAGAGAGAACGCTGTCCTTTTGGGCTTGCAGTGGAACACATGAGAAGAAAAAAGCAACCAAGGAATTATTTCAGCCTGGCTGCATGTTGCTAGGTCAAACACTTAAGATATACTGCAACTAAATAAGAGAAATCATTTCTTTAATGGACACGTGCTGTTATGTGTTATGCAATGAGATATTTTGACCATAAACTGCTGTTATATATGCTTATGAGATGTTGTCAAGTGTGGATGAATAAACTGAGTTGCCCATTTCTCCCGAAGTGTTGATTCGCTTCCGTTTCGGTTGAGAAATGGGCACTCATAGGTAGAAAAATTAGCAAAAGTCATGCCGAAATTTTGAATTTTTCCGTTGCATTATGTACTAACTATTTGCCTCTTTTTAATGAAGTGCAAATAAACATGTCGGGCACTTCTAACCCTAAGAGCCAGGAGGAAGTCGCCAGAGAGGCCAACAAGCCATGGTGGGAGGAATACGATGAGGTAGAGGGCCGGGGGGGGGGGGGGGCGCCACCGATCGCGGCGATGAGGACGAGAGCTGGGGGGCCGCCTCCGAGAGCGGCGATGAGGAAGAGGGCCGGGATGACGCCGCCGAGACCGGTGAAGAGACCACCGACCGCACGGAAGGTGATAGCGGCGGCAACCCTGAGGAGGCCAAGAAGAAGAGGAAGGCGAGGAGGCCAAGGGCGGATCGGAGGCCGCAAGTGCTAGCCAACATCACCGATCCTTTCACGTTGGTCTCCGAAAGTGGCCGCTCAACACTCAAAACCTCAGAAGCGAGGCCAACGCGGCTTTGGCCGCAACCCTCCTCCAGAAGCTTCACCAACGATACACGTTCCCACAGCCGTTCAATAAAAAGGTGGACTCTTTAGCTCTCACGAAGATGAGCACCGCCTTGAGCAGCTGGAAAACCCGGCTGAAGGACAAGATCAAGAAAGGTAAAAGCTGGGAGCAGATAAGTCGCAAAGACCCGTCGCTCTCTAGAGAAGACTTCGAAGCATTCAAGTCGTCCTTAGAGACTGACGAGGCTAAAAATGGACCGCCTGGGGGAAGAAAATGCGGGAATTGAACCTAGGGGCTCACCGTTGCGGAAGCGGCGGTTACCGAGGAAAACAGCCCACTTGGGACAAGGAGGATGCCGAGATGATACGTCTGGGCAAAGAAAACCCCTGGCTGAAAATCGCGGATATACAGACTAGGAACTATGTTCGGTCCCGCTACTACTTAGACTGGGAGACGGGGGACTTTGTTACGGATTACCCCGATGTGAAGAAGTTCAAGAAACTCCTGGTAAGGATAGTCTATATTATTATTGCGCTGATCTTATTAAGCAATGAAGCCAAATGGGCTAACCTTAAGTTCCTTTGTTTGAAGGACGATGAGTTGAAGGCTGGTACTACGGCTGGCCCGTCGTCCCAGGGGTCGACGGAACCGTGGGACACGCCTTTCAACAGGGCGACGAACGCATACAAGGAACGGGACCTGGACAAGCCACCGACGTCGGCTGGCCGTGTGTCCGGCTTTGGCACAAGTATGAAGGTATCCGAGTACTACGGATCGGATGCCAAGTCGAGAAAGGAGAGGAGGTCGACTAAGCAGGATAAAGCCGAGGTTCAGGAGCTGAAGAAGAAGGTGGAGTCACTAGAGAAAATAGTGGACCCGACCGAGATGAGTAAGTTAGTGGACGAGAAGCTGCAGGAGAGGCTCCGGCAGATCATCCCCCCTGGTTTGATGGAGGGGTTAGCTGCTTGGAATGCGGCAGGTCAACAGGGGCCGATATATGTGCCCAGCGTCAGCGGCAGTAACTCAAGTCACCAAGTGTCACCGCTGGTGACCCCGACGCCGCCGCTCCACCTGGTCGCATCGACGCCCCCAACCGCGGAAGCTGATAGGGTGGTGGTGCCTGATAATGCACTCGAGAGTGAGCGGCCCGGCGCCGGCACCGACGCCCTTGTATCAACATTAGCAGAGATCAACGCCGTCAAGAAGGTAACTCATTAGTTAGTCCTCCGCGTCATCTTCTTTAACTATATATGCCTTGCGCTGATCTTATCCAACATGCCCCTGACTCAGGACGAACCTTGCATACTCCTGCATGTGGTGGAGCCCGGCGGCAAGTTGATGGATGTTGCTAGCGGCACTGTCATGCCCAGCCGAACTATGCACCACAGAAACATTGCAGATCATTTGGTGAAGGTGAAGTTGGCAATGGTAGTGCCGGAGTACCACAACCTCCTCCCCCCCGATCAACCTCCGGGCACAGACGAGGACGACGTTATGGTCCTTGGGAATTGCATCGGCTGGCTTATGACATGGCCGAAGAACCAGATTCGTCTGGGTGGGGGTCTTCCGAGTGTCAGGCGCAACATCGGCGCCACCTCCCCTATCATCCGGCCCAAGGTCGTCCGGCCCGGCGCCGGCCCCACCCTTAAGGAACCAGCGGTCGCCGCCGCCACTACCCTGAAGGAACCGGCGGTCGCCGCCGCCACCCGAAAGGAACCGGCGGTCGCTGCCGCCACTACCCTGAAGGAACCGGCGATCGCCGCCGCCACCCGGAAGGAACCGGCGATCGCCGCTACCACCACACGCCACCAACAGCTGTTGGGAAAGCTTCCGCAACGACCGTCGACCAAACGCAAGGTACGCCAAGCGGCGGCATCGCAACCGCCACCACCTAACTTCCAGGACATGGCGCCGCTTGATGGAAATGATGATGATGATGACGTCGATGCCTACATCAACACTGGCGCCTGCAGCCAAGATATGTACATGCCTCATATGGATGAAGAAGCCTTCCGCACTCACGGCGATCAACTTGGTCGTCCCACTACAGTCACGCAGCGCCTGACCTTCACGGGTCTTTCTCTGCAAGACACTCCTCCGGAGGCTGGCAATCCAGCTCAAGTTAAGCCGGCTACCATTTTCAGCCCAAACACGCTGTATAAGACGATCGTCGGGGAGCCACGCGAATCAACCCCAGCACCCCAAGCTCCACCATCAGCACCACCAGCACCCCAAGCAACCCAAGCACCCGTTGCACCACCATCATCACCACCAGCACCCCAAGCAACCCCACCATCAGCACCACCAGCACCCGAAGCACCCCCAGCAGGTCAGGTGAAGAAGCCAAGGAAGAGAGGAAATAAGAAGGGCGCATCTTCGAGCCAGACTCTTCCTAAGAAGATGCGGGCCGACGACATGGTACCACGGACACCGGGTGGCTTGTCCCGGCTTCATGAAGCTGGTAAACTGATACTGCCTGAGGACCTCGAACACCTCGCAAGTGGACCAATGATCAGTTTGCAGCAAAATATTCAGTTTCTAGAGAGCCTCCTTCTTCAAGACAAGGATCCAAATTACCCGGTGTTCACGGTCAGGGTGCCAGCAGCAGACCCGAACTTCGTCCAAGCATACCCCGCGGATATCTTCTTCATAGCGTTCGAGGACGTCTTCAATCTATTTCACTGGAAACGGCTCGACTATAACTTGGTTCGCCTATACGCGATCAATCTTCAGATGAAGATCAAGAGAGAGAGACCCCCAACGTCGCGGTAGCGGATCCCTACTACATGCGCGATAGCCAGCTGGTGGATGGCTCAAGCACATGGACCGCGGCGGTGCGGTACCTCCAGAGCTTCATGCTCATGAACAAAGAGAAGAACACCATTCTTCTGCCTGTCTTTCCCGAGTAAGTACACATTCGCTCTCGGCCGTCGTAACTTATGCTTTCTTATATATTTCTTCCATTGCCGGTCATTTCCAACATTCCATTTAAATTGCATGTGTTGAGCAGGGACACATACTGCACACTCGTCGTTCTTTGCCCGAAGTGGTCCCTAGCCCAGTACTTCGACTCGTCGAGTACGACGACGAAGAAAGACTACAACAGAATAAGGAGTGTTCTCAATGAGGCTATCCTTTTCTACTCCAAAAATGGAGGCATCTTCCACGAGAAGGGGAAATTTATCAGGCCAGACACTAAAGAGCAGGGGTTCAAGCACGTGATCAACTTCCCTTGCATCAAGCAGCCAGATGACAGCATGAAGGAGGCCTTCTATGTCCTCCATCACCTTAAAGGGTTTGTCGCGGATGCAGAGATGATGCGTCTGCCACCTAGTAAGCGAGACCCCAAAAAAATGGCGGGGGAGATCAGCGATGCTGATCTTAGAGAAGACTTCCATCGCATCCAAGTAAAGCTATCGGAAATTATCGTAGAAGATGTATGCAACAGATCGGGGCTCTTACACCAACTCAGAGGGTTGTGTAAGAGGGATATAGAAGAACGCCTACATAGGCAGGGTGATGGAAGGACGTGGACGACGAAGGACATGTACAAACCGTTCCCGGAGCCCATGAACAAGACGTCTCGTTGATCGAGAGGCCGGTGTGCCTACTGTGTTGTAAATAAACTTGCTTAGTGTCGCTGTTGGACTTCAATTACTATTGTACTCGATGTAGTTGAAATTGATTACTTATGTGATACCGATGCTATATGACTTTTAGGTTTATTATTATTTCCTTGCTTTAATTCTTGTGAATATGTATGCATGTGAACCCTCTAATTCTTTCCATTGCATTATATACTAATATGCCTTGTGTCCATAGAGATGATGTGGTACGTCGTGTTCGAGGGGCGGGTTCCAGGAGTCTACGAGGAGTGGACGGACTGCAAGGAACAGGTGCACAAGTTCAGCGGCAACTGCTACAAAGGCTACCCGACTCAACAAGAGGCGGTTGCCAAGTGGAGGAAGCACCAGTCGAACAAGAGCAAGATGAAGACCTTCATTGTGCTCTCGCTCTTGCTCACCATCGTCGGAGCGGTACTCTATTTCATCCTAGTGTAGGCGGCGGCCGGTGTCACTTCATTTGTATCTTGAGATGATGCACTTAATTTGCATGGATTATGAGTTGTATGGAGATCTATATATGTATGATGAGTTGTATATGCATGGAGCTATATGAAATCTGTTAATATTCTATATGAAATGAGTTTTATATGGAGATATATAATTGTGCTATATGAAATCTGTTGATATATCTGTATACTGCTATATTATATCTGTTAATACCTGTATATATACACCAGACAGAATAAGTTATGTATAAAACCTGTAATATTTCTGTGGCGCACTAAAATGCAATTCTGTGGCGCACCTAATTCTGTGGCGCACTAAACAATAATGCGCCACAGAATTTCTTAATTCTGTGGCGCATTAGGGCTTGGTGCGCCACAGAATTCCTTATTTCTGTGGCGCGTGTGCTGGTGCGCCACAGAATGCTTATTTTTGTGGTGAAGATTCTGTGGAGCACCACCCATGCGCCACAGAATGCATATTTTGGTGCGTCACAGAAGAGGTTTTCCCTACTAGTGACAATCTGAACATAAACCTTAATTCAACGGTTCCACTCAATAGCATCAACTACAAGAGTAATCAACACCGGGAAAGTTTCCCCTATGAATATAACAAGATCCAACTCAAGATGTTACAGCGGGATGGTGTGGTGATGGTGGAGATGAAGGTGCTGGTGATGGAGATGATGATGATGATGATCCCGATGAAGTCCGATGTGATGGTGATGACAATGGCGACGATCTCCCCTCTCCGGGAAGGAATTTCCCTGACAGATTTCTCCCTGCCGGAGAGCTTTTCTCTCTCTGGTGTTTTCCACCCCGCAGAGGCGGCGGTATCTAACTCTGAGCCTCCCCCCTGACTTAGGTTTTCGGGGACGATGGAGTACGCGCAGGGGCGAGACCATAGGTGGGCCAGGGCGGCCTCACACAGGGCTGGCGCGGCCAGGGGGCAGGTCGCGCCACCCTGGCGTGAGGGCCCCTCCTGGCTCCTCCTGACTTCTCCTTCTGGCTTCTTGAGTCTTCTGGGAAAATATAATTTCCTAGTATTTTTCTGGAATTTTCCTGATCTTCAAAATATGGTCCCTTGATGGTCATTTTTCTAGCAGAATCCTGACTCCGGCAGCAAATCCTCCAATGATCATCAAACATGTGAAAACAAAGGAAATAACATAAGTATCAAATCTAAATATGAAATATATCAATGAATAACAGTAAATTATGATACAAAATAGTGATGCAAAATGGACGTATCAACCCCCCCCCCCCCAAGCTTAGACCTCGCTTGTCCCCAAGCGAAAACTAAACTCGGTAAACATGACCACAGGTTTATGGAGTGAAGTGTCGATAATCAAAATACGGACAAGAAGCATCACATTCACCAAGGCACAAATTATAATAGACATCAACTTCCCTTTATAAGATATAGACTTGCAATGGGTAAAAGGGAATCACATGTAAAGATGCACAAGGTAAACTATAATTGGCAATGGCAAACCTTAGTTCTTGGTCAAAGAATGATGAACAAGCTATTCTTTCTTTTGAACAGAGCCTTTTAAAACAGAGCTAATATAGCAAAGACCATATGCTCAACAAAATAAACTTTTGCATTCATAGAAAGCTTTCAAAGATATATTCCTTCAGACAAAAGCATTGTACAAAACAAGGAAGATAGTAAACATGATTAAACGGATTAACATATGGATGAGTGAAACATAACAACTCAAATGCTTGCTTGAGACAGAGGGAAATAGGTTGACTCAACATAAAAGTAAAAGATAGGCCCTTCGCAGAGGGAAGCAGGGATTAAACATGTGCTAGAGCTTTTCATTTGTAAAACAGAGGTAAAAATTTGTTTTGAGAGGTGGTTGCTTTCGTCAACGACTAGCAACCGAGTTCTTGATATCTTCCATACTAAACAAGTGAGAGCGGTTCTGAGATGTTTGATTAATTGGCACATTGGTTCTCTTTTATAGCTTTGCACTCCTCCCCACCTTTTTCCTTTCTCAAACTATGGCTAACCGATTCCATCGGGTGCCAACCAACTTTCGCATATCATGGAGGAGTGCTTCTTTTTATTTTATTTTATTTTTGAGATTATAATGGTCTGACCAGCTCCCTTGCAAAATTAATGACGAGCAGATGAAGCTGCCTAGTCGAGGGGTACTTAATTTAGTATGGAAGATAACAAACCCATCCACTACGTCCTCATGAGCTAAAAACAGTGGCACAAAATGAGAAGTGTTTGAAGGTTTTTGAAAGGTAGCACATGAAAATTTACTTGGAATGGCTTGAAATACCATGCATAGGAATTTATAGTGGACTCTTTGGAAGTGACTTGGCTTTGGGATTTGGATGCACGAGAAATATTTCCTCTCAGTACAGGTTTTTGGCTAGCAAGGCTAGGTAGCAAGCATAAGAGTTGCAAGAAACAAACAAACATACATATAATAAGAACAATCATGCAAACTCCCTTGAAGGTACAATTATTTTGACCTTGCGAATAACAATGCTTATAAGCCAAACATAAGGAAAACCTGAAGTGATGTAACTACAAGCACTTCTTTATTCTTTTCTACTCAAACCTCAAGGTAAAGTTGCTACTGACCAAGCTAGGTTTGCCAAAACCAACTAAATTTACTCATGCTCCCAAAGTGATACCAATACCAATCAACAAGACTAGTCATACAAGAGAGATTGCAAACTAACATAAAGTGTGCGGAAAGTAAACGATAAAACTTCTCATTAATAATTTATTACCGCAACTCACACCAAGGGATACATAGATAACCAACTAAGGAGGAGACTTCCAAACTGCAAACTATTCTATAAGATAACTTCTCTATTCATGATATGACTCTACTTGAAAAGTAAATGAGCAAAAGGTAATGATGTGATACCGCGGCACTCCCCCAAGCTTGGAACAAGCCAAGGGGATGCCTATACCGATGACGAATTACTCCTTGGGTGGTATTGGTAGCAGCCTTGGATTAATGAAATATTCTTGCATTCTGCGAAGCCTGATATTCTCTTCTTGAAGCATCTCTACCTCCCTCTTCAAAGCTTGGTATTGAGTGCAAAACTCATAAGTGACCAGCATTCCCTCTTCTATCACGGGCATGGAGTTAAGATCCAAAACATGATATGTTGGTCCCTGCAAATCATGAGAAAAGATACGTCTAGCTTTCGTTGGTCCTTCAAAAGCAGGGTTTTTCGGCCTTGCTCTTCCAGAACCTTGCTCCTCCTTCCACTTTTGGCCTAGGTGAACAAATTCCCAGGGTCTTTTGCCTTTGTCATCGCTTGAAGAGGCCATGGCTCCCCCAAGCTTAAGATCAACTCCTGACAGAAACATCTCGAAACAAAACACGACGAGAAAACGATATACAGACCTCGGGGACTCCGGGGGGTTAAATAAGCGAAAATTATACATCGAAACAAAATCACAGGAAGAAACCGGGACGGAAACGAGTTCTGGTGTGTTCTCACACCAAGGTGGCGCGGCCAGGGGTGGGCCCGCACCACCTACGTGTGAGAAACACACGGACTCCTTTTCCTGCCCGTTTTCATCTCGTGATTTTTCATATTTAGTAAAAATAGCAAAAATATTAAAGGAAGAGCTTTTCGCGAAACTTCTCTGACTAGAACTGTTACCTATTCGAAAACGAACTCTACAGGTACCTGCAATTTGTCTTGGATGAATTCTTCCGGAGAAATTGTTTCAATAACATCAACATCTTCATTATTAGAATCTCCAGAAATATAATGTTTGAGTCTTTGCCCATTCACCACTTGTGTAGAGTCATCTTTCAATGAAGCAATCTTAATAGCACCTGAGCGGTACACTTCCACAATAACATATGGTCCTTCCCATTTTGAAAGTAATTTTCCTGCAAGAAATCTGAGACGAGACCTATACAATAGAACTTTCTCACCAACATGAAACTCTCTCTTAAGAATTCTCTTATCATGCCATTGCTTGACTTTTTCTTTAAAAAGTCTGGCATTCTCATACGCTTCGTTTCTCCACTCATCTAGAGAACTCAAATCTAATAACCTTTTCTTACCGGCTAGTTTAAAATCTCTATTAAGCTCTCTCACTGCCCAAAAAGCTTTGTGTTCTAATTCTAAGGGCAAGTGACATGCTTTTCCATAAACCATCTTATAAGGAGACATACCCATGGGGTTCTTATAAGCAGTTCTATAAGCCCATAAAGCATCGTTTAACTTACTAGCCCAGTTTTTCCTAGATCTATTGACAGTCTTCTGCAAGATAGACTTGATCTCCCTATTTGAAAGCTCTACCTGCCCACTAGTTTGGGGATGATAAGCAGAAGCAATTCTATGATTGACATCATATTTAGCAAGAGTTTTTCTTAAACTACCGTGAATAAAATGAGAACCTCCGTCAGTCATAAGATATCTAGGCACACCAAACCTAGGAAAAATAACATCCTTAAGCATTTTTAACGAGGTCTCACCATCGGCACTCTTTGTAGGTATGGCTTCTACCCATTTAGTAACATAATCAACAGCAACAAGTATATGGGTATAGCCTTTTGAAGGAGGAAAAGGACCCATAAAGTCAAATCCCCAACAATCAAACGGTTCAATAACAAGAGTGTAACTCATAGGCATTTCATTGCATCTAGAAATATTACCAACTCTTTGACATTCATCACAAGATAAAACATACCTTCTGGCATCTTTAAAGAGGGTTGGCCAATAAAAACCTGATTGTAGAACCTTCTGTGCGGTTCTATCTCCAGCATGATGCCCTCCATAAGCGCTGCTATGGCATTTTCTTAATATCTCTTGTTGCTCATATTCCGGTACGCATCTTCGCATAATACCATCAACTCCTTCTTTATATAAGTGTGGGTCATCCCAAAAATAATGTCTCAAATCATAGAAGAATTTTCTTCTTTGCTGAGCTGTAAAGGTTGGAGGCAAATACTTGGAAACAATAAAGTTAGCATAATCAGCATACCAAGGAAGGTCTCGCGAAGTTACATTTATTGCAGCCAACTGTTCATTTGGAAAACTATCGTTAATAGGAATAGGATCAAAAGAAATGTTTTCCAATCTAGACAAATTGTCAGCCACAGGATTTTCAGCACCTTTCCTATCTACGATATGCAAATCAAACTCTTGTAAAAGCAGCACCCATCTAATAAGCCTAGGCTTAGCATCCTTCTTAGTCATAAGGTATCTAATAGCAGCGTGATCAGTATGAATAGTAACTTTAGAATCAACAATGTAAGATCTAAACTTATCACATGCAAAAACAACAGCAAGAAACTCTTTCTCAGTAGTAGCATAATTCTTCTGAGCAGCATCAAGAGTCTTACTAGCATAATGAATAACATTCAAATTATTATCTATGCGCTGTCCAAGAATAGCACCAACATCAAAATCACTAGCATCACACATAATTTCAAAAGGTAAATTCCAATCAGGTGGTTGAACAATACACTACAACAAAAACTGCTTGTAGTGGCACTTCTCTAGAGGTACTTATGATTTGCCTTTATAAAAATGTTAAATAATCATGTAGAGACACTTTCCTTGAAGTAGGGACACTTATTATAGACACAAGGTTGAGTGTCTTAAATCTAGAGACACTAGTTGAGACATTTATCTCGTAAGTATCAAATGAGTGTTAAAAGGCATTGTATGAGACACTAAATAATTGTCGCAAGAAATCATGTAGAGGCATTTTTAAAGACACTTCATAAAGTGGCCTTACATCATAGTGAGAGACATGGTTTGAGACACTATTTACATTCTGTAGAGGCATTTTTAGGCATGTAACATAGTCCCATAAGAGTTTTCTAATGTGTATTAACAAGATGTTGTGTGAGGCTAAGTGGTTGGGTTAGTATGACCTTTACATGAAGGTCTTGAGTTCAAGGATTGCTACGAATGTTTTTATAAATTATTTTTCCATATAAATAGTGACAGAATGAATGTCTTTACTAGTGTCTTATAGAATGCAGAGACAATACAAACTGCCTCTATGAAATGTCTTATAATATCTAAAGACATTATGGAAGTGTCTTTTAGTCCTAGGGACACTGCATGTAGTGGCACTTATGTGACACCTGACGAAGTGCCTCTACTCCATTGTAGAGACAATGATAATGTCTCTAGCTACCAAAAATAATGTCTCTACGGGCTATTTTTCTTGTAGTGATAGGAGCAGTAGTTAAAGCCTTCTTAAGAGTTTCAAAAGCTTCCTTACAATCATCATCAAAGACAAATGGTACATCTTTTTGAAGAAGATTAGTAAGAGGCTTTGAAATCTTAGAGAAATCTTTAATAAACCTCCTATAGAAACCAGCATGACCAAGAATACTACGAGTACCTTTAACATCTCTGGGACAGGGCATTTTCTCAATTGCCTCCACTTTTGCTCTGTCAACTTCAATACCTCTTTCAGAAATTTTATGTCCAAGGACAATTCCTTCATTCACCATAAAGTGGCATTTCTCCCAATTAAGAACAAGATTAGTTTCTTCGCATCTCTGCAAAACTTTATCAAGGTTGTGCAAACAATTATCAAAAGAAGTTCCATAGACGGAGAAATCGTCCATGAAGACCTCCACAATTTCTTCACAAAAGCCATGAAAAATAGCAGACATGCATCTTTGAAAAGTAGCAGGAGCATTGCATAAACCAAATGGCATACGTCTATAAGCATAAGTTCCATAAGGACAAGTAAAAGTGGTTTTCTCTTGATCATCCTTCTTAACAGCAATTTGAGAAAAACCAGAATAACCATCAAGGAAACAAAAATGAGTCTTCTTAGATAACATTTCTAGCATTTGATCTATAAACGGTAAAGGATAATGATCTTTCTTAGTAACTTTGTTTACCTTCCTATAATCAATGCACATCCTATAACCAACAACTACCCTTTGAGGAATAAGCTCGTTATTCTCATTAGGCACAACAGTCATACCTCCTTTCTTAGGAACACAATGGACAGGACTAACCCATCTACTATCAGCAATAGGATAAATAATACCAGCATCAAGGAGCTTTAATACCTCATTTCTTACCACATCCTTCATCTTGGGAATTAGGCGGCGTTGATGCTCCATGACTGGCTTCGCGTCTGTCTCCATATTAATGGCATGCTGACATAAAGTGGGAGAAATCCCTTTCAAATCATCAAGCGTATATCCCATAGCTCATCGGTGTTTCCTCAATATCTCCAATAATCTTTCTTCTTCCTTTCCTGAAAGTTTAGAGCTAATAATAACAGGATATATTTTCTTATCATATATATAAGCATATTTAAGATTATCAGGCAAAGGCTTTAATTCGAAAACAGGATCTTCCTTAGGCGGCAAAGTGGTACCAAGATCCTCCACAGGTAGATTATGCTTGATTAATGGTGGTTGACGAAGAAGAATATCATCAATCTCTTCTCTTTCCTTGCTGAAAACATCACTTTCGTGATCCTCCATGAATTGCTGCAAGGCATTATTAGGAGCAAGCGCAATAGAAGCAAGCTGTTCAACTCGAAAATTTTCATTAGGCGTGTCATTTTCATAAGAAGTCTTAGCAAACTTGGAAAAATTAAACTCATAAGACTCTCCATTAAACTTAGTAAAAAAATTCTCCTTCTTACAATCTATCACGTCGCCACAGGTGTTCAAAAATGGTCTACCAAAAATAATAGGACAAGTTTTACTAGCTTCCTTACCAAGGACTAGAAAATCAGTAGGGTATTTAGTCTTACCGCAAAGAACTTCCACATCTCGAACAATACCAAGAGGCCAAACAGTCTCTCTGTTAGCAAGCTGAACAACCACATCAATATCTTCAAGTTCACAAGCGCCAATCTCATGCATAATTTCTTTGTAAAGCTCTAAAGGAATAGCACTTGCACTAGCACCAATATCACATAAACCATAATAGCAATGATCTCCAATCCTGACAGAAATAACAGGAACACATGTTTTCCTATGCTTTTTAGGATGTGAGAGAATGTTAGAAGCATCTTCACAAAAAAGAATATATTCATCCCCTACATCTTTAGTAACAAGACCCTTCAATATAGCTACAGGAGACTTAATAGTAATTTGCTCATCAGGTTCTGCAGCTTTCTTAGTACTTTTATTAGACACACTTACCAAAGTAGAATACTTCTTTACCTTAGCAGGGAAAGGTGTCTTCTCAAAATAAGGTTCAGGCACAATGCTATCAACAGTACAAACTTCAGTAGCTGCAGCAGGTAAATGACTAATAGAATCTTTATAAGGCGCATGATATTTGTTCCAATCTTTCTTTGGAACATCAAGATAAGAGGCAAAGGCCTTAAGACAATTAGCAAGTATTTGTGAATCAAGACCATAAGCAGCGCTAACACTATGAAAGTCATCGGTTCCCATAAAAGATTTAATGCATTCATAATCATAGTTTATACCTGACTTCCTACCTTTGTCGTTTTCCCAACCTTCAGCATTCTCTTGTATACGGTCAAGAAGTTTCCACTTAGCATCTTCTTTCATATGAGTGAATGATCCAAAGCAAGAAGCATCCAAATAATCCTTATCAGGAAGAGTAAGCCGCGCATAAAAATTATCAATAACAATATTATTGGGGAGCTCATGAATGGGGCATTTGAGCATTAGTAACTTCAATCTCCCCCACGCTTGGGCAATACTTTCTCCATCATGAGGCCAAAAATTATATATCCGATTACGGTCTTTATGAATTTCACTTGGAGGATAAAACTTGGAATAAAAGAGAGGTACAATATCCTCCCATGCCACAGATGGACCATCTTGGAGTAGTCGATACCACTCTTCAGCTCTGCCTTTCAATGATAATGAGAATAATTTCTTCTTGACCTGGCTTGGTGAAATACCTGCACATCTGAACAACTTGCATAATTCATGTATAAATAATAAGTGATCACCCGGATGGACAGTTCCATCTCCTGAATAGCAGTTATCCATAATACGCCCAACAATTTTCATAGGTATTTTAAAAGGATCAATTTCAGCAGGTGGTGGCGGTGGTGGTTCATCCACATGTGCAGCAGTAGTAGTAGATGTGTTTCCAAATAGGAAACCAAATGGAGAGTTCTCCATAGCAGAGTAAAATAAAAATAAAATACAAAATAAAAACAATACTCACAGCGACGGTTACCTTTACCAATTTCACTCTTCAATAGCGCTACACTCCCCGGCAACGGCGCCAGAAAATAGTCTTGATGACCCACAAGTATAGGGGGTGTATCGTAGTACTTTCGATAAATAAGAGTGTCGAACCCAACGAGGAGCAGAAGGTGTTGATGAGCAGTTTTGATCAAGGAATCACTGTAAATGTTAGCAAACAGGTTTTCAGGGGTATTTGGTAATACGAGTAAATAAAGTGCGAGTAAATAAAAGACAGTAGTAACAATTGCAGCAAGTGGCCCAATCCTTTCTTCAGCAAAGGACAAGCCGGTTGTGTACTTATAATAACCAAACGTTCTCGAGGACACACGGGAGTTTCTGTCAAGAGCTTTCGCTTCATAAAGCCAATAGTCTTTATTGGTTTGATAGGTGTTATGGGGGTGAACCTGTGCTAGCGCACTACCCTTACTAGGATAAATACACACTTGTGATTATACCCCTTGCAAGCATCTGCAAATACAAGAAAGTAATTAAGATAAATCTAACCACAGCCTTAAACTCTAAGATCCTACGCTCCCTGGTGCAATGGTTTCCCAACGGAGGTTTAGGTTTCTGTCACTCCAGCAACCCCACAATTGGTAGCCAAATACACAATGCATCTCACTAGGCCCATAAATGGTGAAGTATCATGTAGTCGATGTTCACATGACACCACTAGTGAAATAGCACCACAACAATATCAAACCATTAAATGTTTCTCAACAATAATTCACTACTAACATCTTGACTTCTCCCATGTCCTCAAGAACTAAATGAACTACTCACAAGACATCATATGGATCATGATCAGAGGTGAAATAATGGTAAATAACAATCTGAACATAAACCTTAATTCAACGGTTCCACTCAATAGCATCAACTACAAGAGTAATCAACACCGGGAAAGTTTCCCCTATGAATATAACAAGATCCAACTCAAGATGTTACAGCGGGATGGCGTGGTGATGGTGGAGATGAAGGTGCTGGTGATGGAGATGATGATGATGATCCCGATGAAGTCCGGTGCGATGGTGATGACGATGGCGACGATCTCCCCTCTCTGGGAAGGAATTTCCCTGGCAGATTTCTCCCTGCCGGAGAGCTTTTCTCTCTCTGGTGTTTTCCGCCCCGCAGAGGCGGCGGTATCTAACTCTGAGCCTCCCTCCTGACTTAGGTTTTCGGGGACGATGAAGTACGCGCAGGGGCGAGACCAGAGGTGGGCCAGGGCGGCCTCACACAGGGCTGGCGCGGCCAGGGGGCAGGCCACGCCACCCTGGCGTGAGGGCCCCTCCTGGATCCTCTCGACTCCTCCTTCTGGCTTCCTGAGTCTTCTGGGAAAATATAATTTCCTGGTATTTTTCTGGAATTTTCCTGATCTTTAAAATATGGTCCCTTGATGGTCCTTTTTCCAGCAGAATCCTGACTCCGGCAGCAAATCCTCCAATGATCATCAAACATGTGAAAACAAAGGAAATAACATAAGTATCAAATCTAAATATGAAATATATCAATGAATAACAGTAAATTATGATACAAAATAGTGATGCAAAATGGACATATCACTCTGCTACTCGCGTGATGTCCACATACTCCTGCATGAATATCCTTTAAGATTTCTTGTCCTTCTTGAGGAGTGAAGCATCGTTGCAGGACGCCCGATATGCTTTTCTTGTATAGCTTTCCTTGTAATACGACAAAAGCCTTGGATTGTCGTATTATTCTTTTTGCTTCTACCGTGTCTTCGGGTAGCGTTTTCTTTATCGTGTATGCCAGATATGGCTGCATCCAAGTTTCTTCTATCATCATGACTTCTTCTGGTTCTGCTACACTTGTTTTTCCAGCCCCCGAGCCTGTCGGTTGCCCCTCCGTAGTCGAGGTTTTGTTGTTCTTTATTGATCGCTCTATGATTTCCTCCCAGAAGACTCCTTGTGGTACGGGTAAGCATTGGGACCCGATGTTTGCTAAATTGTCGGCTTCCTCGTTGCTAGCTCTGCTGACGTGCAAAACTTCGCATCCATTGAATGTTCCTTTGAGATAGTAGTCTAAGTTTCTGTATGCTGTCATATTGTTGGTGATGGCGTCGCATTTGTTTATTACTTGTTGAACGACGAGGGGCAAGTCTCCAAATATTTTAACTCGAGTTGCTCCACAAGCTTTTGCCATTTTCATTCCGTGGAGCAACGCCTCGTATTCGGCTTCATTGTTAGAAGCTTGGGGAAAACTCATCCGTAACACATATTTCAGTTTGTCGCCTTGTGGTGAAATCAGGACTACGCCTGCTCCTGCGCCTTGGATTCTTTTTGAGCCGTCGAAATACATCCTCCAAACACTTGATAAATCTGGAGGACCTGCACTTTGTAATTCCAGCCACTCTGCTGTGAAGTCTGGCAGAATTTGCGACTTGATTGCCTTTCGCTTTTCATATGTGATGTCCAGGGGTGATAATTCAATTCCCCATAAGGAGACACGTCCTGTTGCCGAAGGGTTGTTCAATATATTGGAGAGTGGTGCTTCATTGACCACTATGATTGGGTGCACCGCAAAGTATTGCCGTAGTTTCTGAGCTGTTGTGAAAACACTGTATGCGAGCTTTTGGTAGTGCGGGTACCTTTGCTTTGTTGGAGAGAGTACTTCACTGGTGAAATAGACTGGCCTCTGAACGCCGTGAGCTTTTCCTTCTTCACTTCTTTCGACTACTAGTACTGTACTTACCACTTGATGTGTTGCTGCAATGTATAATAGTAGTGGTTCTTTTTTCGTTGGCGCGACCAACACTGGAGGTGTGGAGAGCCCTTTTTTCAACTGCGCGAAGGCTACGTCCGCTTCTTCCGTCCACTCGAATTTATCATCCGATTTTTTCATGAGCGCATAGAAAGGTAGTGCTTTCTCTCCTAGTCGACCCACAAATCGACTTAGCGCCGTGACGTGCCCTGCGAGTTTCTGTACGTCGTGTAGCTTTGTTGGTTTTCCCATTGTTAATATTGCTTGGATCTTTTCTGGGTTTGCCTCTATTCCTCTTGCTGATACTAGGAACCCCAAAAGTTGCCCTGCTGATACACCGAAGGAGCATTTTGTCAGGTTGAGCTTGAGCTTGTACTTGTTCAGGTTGTCGAAGGTTTCCGCCAGGTCGCTGATAAGAGACTCTTCCTTTCTTGTGGTGATGACCACGTCATCGATGACAACTTGTATGTTTCGCCCTATTTGACTTCCGAGGCAGTTTTGCATCATCCTCTGGTAGGTTGCCCCTGCGTTTTTTAGGCCAAAAGGCATGACTTGGTAGCAGAACACGCCTTAAGGTGTTATGAAAGCTGTTTTTTCCTCGTCTTCTTTCTTCAACTTGATCTGGTTGTAGCCGGAATATGCATCCAGGAAGGAAAGCCTTTCGCACCCTGTTGTTGAGTCAATTATCTGATCAATGTGAGGTAGTGGGAAGGGATCCTTTGGGCAGTGCTTGTTGAGAGACGTATAGTCGACACACACTCTTTGCACATCCGTGTTTTTCTTGGGGACTATAACTGGATTAGATACCCAAGTCGACGATTTGATTTCCTGGATGAACCCTGCATTTTCTAGCATGTGCAGTTCCGATGCTATTGCCTTCCTTTTGGGTTCATCAAATCTTCTCAATGGTTGCTTGACTGGTTTCGCTTTGGGATCGACGTTTAGTGCGTGCTCGACGAGTTCCCTGGGAAACCTGGCATGTCTGAAGGACACCAAGCGAAGATTTTCCAGCGCTCATAGAGGAACTTGATGAGCGCGCTTTCCTATGCGGGATCCAAGTTTACTGCTATGGAGGTAGTTTTGCTTGGGTCTGTAGGTTGGATCTGGATTTTCTTCGAGTCCTGAGTTGCATCGAAAGCCTGATCTGGCAGGGATCGCCCGACGTCGGGTAGTACGTTGTGGTCAGTTTCGCCTTTTAGTCTCGCATATTCTGCTGTCATGCCAAAGGTTTGTGCTAGTCTATTGAATTCTTTGTCACAGGTGTTTGAGACTTCAAAGCTGCCCTGCACCGTGATTATTCCTTTGGGTCCTGGGATCTTGAGTGTAAGATACGTGTAATGAGGTACTGCCATAAATTTTGCAAATGCTGGGCGACCCAGGATTGCGTGATACTGTGAAGGCCAATCCATAACTTCGAATTCCAGTTTTTCTCTGCGATAATTGTTGTTGTCGCCGAAACAGACGTTGAGTTCTATTTTGCCCAAAGGATAATTTGCGGGTCCTGGTACTATTCCATGGAAAGAACAATCTGTTGGCTTTAAATTTTCCAATGATATGCACATTGCTTTCAATGTTCTGGCGTATATCAGGTTTATACCACTTCCTGCATCCATGAATACTCTTCCGACATCATATCCTCCTATTTGAGCTTTGAGCACCATTGGTGAGTGACCTGGTCTGGGGACTTTCCTCGGGTGGTCTGCTCTGCTGAACCTAACTGGTTGATCGGACCACTTTAGATACTCCATAGTAGCTGGTGGTGATGTTATTGCCAGGTTGACTTGTCTTGATATGCTCTTCCTTTCTTTCTTCGACTTTGGTACTGGTTGGATCATTGCTGCTATATATACTTTTGACTCCAGCTGTTTTGTGAGTTGCTGCATTTGATATCCTTGATTTATACTTTTTCCTCCCTGTCGTGCCCCTTGGCTTGAATCCATGGCGTTTTGCAACCTTAGGAAGGTTCTGCAATCCTTCATCTGGTGGTTGGACACTCTCTTCCCGTCTAGGTAAGCATAATGGATGCGACAAGGACCATATAACATATCTTCTGCCAAAGGACCCGAGTACCTTGGCTTCTCCTTTCTCCTGCTGTCTCTCGTAGGAAATTTGATGTTTTCATAGCCTTCTTTGCCTGCTTGTTTTGTCGACTTCCGGTGATTGACCCCTTTTGTTATTGTACGCGTCTTCTCCATCGGCGAATCTGTTGGCTGTTTCCATTAGCTCTGATACTGTTTTTGGCCTTGCTCTTCCTATCTCTTCCACTAGGTCTGTATGGCGAAGGCTGCTCGAAAAAGCATCTATCGTTCTTTCGTCAGAGACGTCTTCTGCTGAGTTTTTGATTACACTCCAGCATTGTATATAAGAACGTAGTGTTTTGCCTTTCTGTTGTACGCATGACTTGATTTATTCTAGCGATGCAGGGCGCTTATATGTTGAGCGAAAGTTTCTCGCAAATTGACTCTCTAATTCTCCCCAACTTCCAATGGAATCATTGGGTAGGGTATTTAACCAGGACTGTGCTGCGCCGGTGAGGTGTAACTGCAAACTTTGCATGGCTGTTGCTCTTGTTCCTCCTAGTATCTGTACTGCTTGTAGGTAATCTGACAACCATAGGGTTGGCTCTTGCGATCCATCGTACTTCTCTTGGTCATGCGGCAACTTAAAACTTTGGGTACCCGCATTTTGCGAACCCTTCGGGTAAAGCATAGCGCGCCCATCTCCTTTTCGTCACAATCGTAGTTTTCTTCCCTCCATGCGTAACGTGAGTTATTTACCCTTGCTTGCGCTATTATGTTCCTTGCATCCTCCTTTATCTTTTGGCTTTTCTCGTCTTCTGAGGATTCGCTAGTTTCGTTCCGCGAAGACTTGCGCTTGACCTCTTCTTTTTTCCTTTTACTGTGGTGAGTCGACTTTTTCTCCGAAAAATTTCCTTTTAGCTTTTCTTCGACTAGCCCAAGGCTCCATATCGCGGCTTGATGCATTTACTCCCGTGGATCACCAGGTTTTGGCTGCGTGGTTAGTAGGTATGCTTGTGCTGCTATCAATGTTGCCTCTGCTGTTTCTTGTATGAATTCTTCCTCCTCTTCTGGTTGGTTCGCGCTTGGGCTTCTCGTATAGCTTTCTTCTACTACACGTGCTGTTGTCCTTCTACTGTGCTTCGGGTCTTTGTGACTCTCCATGCTGGATTCTGATGAGTTGGCATATTCGCTCCAATATCCTTCACTTGGTGTGCTGTTGTAATCTGGACTTCTCATAATCATATGTCTTTCCTACCTTAGCTTTTTCCTGCGCTGGTGCAGCGCGTATTGGTACCCCATTAAAACTTCTCTTCTTGAATCTGCGGGTACATCAGTCCCGTGGTTGACAGCTGTCATGATCATTCTCCATTCTCCAGCCGAAACATGTACTTTCTCCTTCTCTTTCTTGCTATTGCTCCTTATTTTGTCGACTTGCATGTCGACCTCCTTGTTGCCGGAGTGATTGTTTTCTTCTTCTGCTACTTCAGTGATGATTACGCATAACTGATGTACGCTCCTGGAGGCACTGCTGCTTCTGCTGGTGGTATCCCTTGATTTGTCCACTGTTTCTTCCACAATGATCCTTTGCCCGATTTCTTCGGGTTCCTCTAATTTTCCCAGCAGATCTTCTATTGCTGCTAAGCTGACTAGCGAGTTTACCTCGCTAGAAGAGCCTACTGATGATCCACATGCTATTATCCTCTCTGCTTTGCCCGCCAACGGAATTGGTTTTGTTGGATCCAAAAGGCTGGTTGAACCCGAAGGTCCGATGTAGAAGCTTAGACTTTCGAACGTCAATTCCTTTTCTTGACTTTCGTCGACTTCTGGGTTGCTATTGGCTAAAAACGAAAAAGCCATCGAATTCATGATTCCAACGCCCATAGTCCCCACGGTCGGTGCCAATTGATGAGGGTTAACTCGACAAATGTCCTAGATGAAGGACTTAAGATCGGGGAGATAGGGCGTTGGATGAACTCGAAGGTAAACTCAGTCAAACAAGGTGGCTATGAAAGTAAACATGGGAGTAAAACCTGGCTTGCTTTCAATCTGGCCTACACCGTCCCCTCCTGGCCCCTATATATAGGTGGCCAGGTCTCGAGGATCGGGTAGGGTCCGATACAGATTACAATATCGACATACGGTAAGAACTCATATTTCGACTAGTATTACAATTGGGCCTAGCTTAACGGGCCTCAGGAGTACTCAACTGACGGGCTCTATTATCTATACCCTTGTCACGTACTGTTTACTTTCTTGCATACTATTATCCTTTTTACCACTCGATACGCTCAATCCTTTGTTTACAGCAAACCGGTGAGATTGACAACCTCATCGTAAGTTGGGAGCAAAGTTCTTGGTTGTGTTGTGTGCAGGTTTCACGTTGCTGCTAGGTGAAGACACACCAACAATATTCCTAGCGCCATTGTCCGGAGTGTCGCAAAGCTAGCAAGCATCACCTTCTGAAGTTTGGCTTTCTCCTACTGGTTCGATAAACCTTGGTTTCACAACTGAGGGAAGACTTGCTACTGTTCTCATCATACCTTCCTCTTGGGGTTCCCAACAGGTTGTACTTACACGCCATCAAATTACATAACGATAATCTTGATCATGATAGGCAGCTCACAAGATCTAGACATGAAGCACATGGAGGAGAAGACAACCATCTAGCTACTGCTATGGACCCATAGTCCAAGGTAGACTACTCACGCATCACGCCGGAGGCTGGCATGGTAATGAAGAAGGCCTCCGATGATGATTCTCCTCTCCGGTAGGGTGCTGGGAAGAGCTTCTAGACCCTCCCGATCTCGGGACGACGACAGCGGCGGCTTGCAGTATGTTTCGTGGAAAAGTGTTCATCTCCTTAGGGTTTTCCCGTTGAAGGGAATTTATAGGCGGAAGGGCGATGTCAGGGGGTGGATCAGGGGCCCACACCACCTGGTGGCGTGGCCAGGGGTGGCCCGTGCCACCCTATGGTGCGGCTGCCTCCTGGCTGCTCTCCGTCTCTCCTTTGGACTCCGTCTTCGTGTCAGGTAAATAGGAACTTCGGCTTTCATTTCGTCCAATTCCGAGAATATTTCCTATGTAACTTTTCTGAAACACAAAAAATAGCAGAAAACAGGAACTGGCACTGTGGCATCTCGTTAATAGGTTAGTTCCAGAAAATGCATAAAAATGCCACGAAGTGTAAACAAAACACAAAGCAATTGGTGTAAAACAAGCATGGATCATCAAAAATTATAGATACGTTTGCGACGTATCAGTTGCGGAGGCGTTTCTCAATGGATTCGGGTGAGTCATCGTGCTACGAGGCGACGCGCCCGTCGAAAGTGGACAAGGAGAGACTATGGTGGAAGATCAGCGATGCCATAGGAGGGAGAGGTGATGGCGGCCGCCGATGCATGAAGAGGATCTTCCTCATCAACTACGGGAGCTCTAGCGCCAGGCCCGAGCAACTGCCTCAGCGTCAAGAGGGGCGGCATCATCACGAGTCTCAAGATGGCCTATGACTTTTGCAATCAGGACGACGAAGGATCAAGTCGGATTTTGCTGCTAGATGAACCGGAAATTTATCCTTGATTCTAGAGATCTATGGGAAGGTGAGATGATCAATACCGGTGGGCAGTTCAGTTCTGTGGATTCTCTGCCATGATTCCAGTGGCTCCTATCTCGCCGGAGTCGTGTGGAGGCTTTAGAGTTGGTGAGGGGAGGGGGGGGTCTGAAAGGACAATGAGATCCGGGATGGTGATACGTCTCAAACGTATCTATAATTTTTGATGCTCCATGCTTGTTTTTACACCATTTGCTTAGTGTTTCGTTACACTTCGTGGCATTTTTATGCATTTTCCGGAACTAACCTATTAACAAGATGCCACAGTGCCAGTTCCCTGTTTTCTGCTGTTTTTGTGTTTCAGAAAAGTTACACAGGAAATATTTTCGGAATTGGACGAAACAAAAGCTGAACGTCCAGATATTAAACGAAGCTTCCAGAAGACCGAAGAGGAGACGGAGCCGAGCCAGAGGCTGGCCTCACCATAGGGTGGCGCGGCCAGCCCCTGGCCCGCGCGCCCCTATGGGTGAGACCACCCTGGTCCACCTCTGACGCTACCCCTTCGCCTATAAAGACCCCCCGACAGGAAAAACCTAAATACCCAATCACTTTTCCAGAAACACATCGCGATCCGCCGCTGTCGTTGACCCAAGATTAGGAGGGTCCAGAAGCTCTTCCCGGCACCCTGCCGGAGAGGGGAATCGCCACCGGAGGTCTTCTTCATCTCCATGCTTGCCTCCGGCGCGATGAGTGAGTAGTCTACCTCGGACTATGGGTCCATAGCAGTAGCTAGATGGTTGTCTTCTCCACCATTTGCTTCATGTTTAGATCTCATGAGCTGCCTTACATGATTGAGATCACCGTTATGTAATTCTACATGTTGTGTTTGTTGGGATTCCGATGAATATTGGTGTTATGATTGAGTTGATGTGCTGAATATTATCTTATGTTATCTCTATGTTGTTTATGATCTTGCATGCTCTCCGTTGTTAGTAGCTATCTTGGCCAAGTAGATACTACTGACTCCAAGAGGGGATATTTATGCTCGATAGTTGGGTTCATGCCTCTATTTAATCTGGGGGAGTGACAGAAACCTCTAAGGTTGTAGATGTGCTGTTGCCACTAGGGAGAAAACAACATTCTTATGTCCAAGGGCATATGCTTTGTTTACATTACACACTTTGCTTAATGCAATTATCTGTTGTTCGCAACTTATTATTCACGGGGTCCTCGGATGATTCCCCGTGGGTGGATTATTAGTCATAGATGCAGTTGGATGGCGGTCTATGTATCTTGTTATAATGCCCAGAGTAAATCTCATAGTGATCCTCTCGACATATGCACATTATCTTTATTCTATCAATTGCCCAACTGTAATTTGTTTACCCAGCATGTGTTATTTATTTTATGGAGAGACACCACTAGTGAACTGTGGACCCCGGTCCAATTTCCTTTATATTGCTATCACCTGTTTACTTTACTCGCACTGTTTACTTTCTTGCATACTACTACTGCTTTCCACTCGGTACGCTCATTCCTTTATTTACAGCAAACCGGTGAGATTGACAACCTCATCGTAAGGTGGGAGCAAAGTTCTTGGTTGTGTTGTGTGCAGGTTCCACGTTGTTGCTGGTGCAAAGCAAAACACTGGACGAGATGCCTTATAAATTGTCGGGAGCTATCGCGAAGCTAGCATACATCACCTTCAGACGTTTGGCTTTTTCCTGGACTGACAAACCTTGGTTTCTTACTGAGGGAAAATTTGCTACTGTGCTCATCATACCATCCTCTTGGGGTTCCCAACTGGACGGTGATTTACATCAACACCGTGCCGCATCAAGCTAATTTTCTAGCGCCGTTGCCGGGGAAAAAGAAGACTTCTGCAAGGGGATTTTCGCACGCACATCCTTTACTTTGTTTTAGTTTTGCTTTACTTTATTTTTACTTGCATCCTTTTCATCAAAAACACAAAAAATTTAGTTTCCTTTATAGTTGTTTTTACTTGTCTGCTTTTAGCTTTGCTAGAATGGCTACTCCTGAAAACACCAAGTTGTGTAATTTTACTAGCACTAATAATAGTGATTTTATCTGCACTCCTATTGCGCCACCTGCTCATGCTGCAAATTTTTATGAGATTAAGCCTGCTTTGTTGAACCTTGTTATGAAAGAGCAATTTTCTGGTGCTAGTACTGATGATGCTGCAGCTCATCTCAACAATTTTGTTGAGCTATGTGAGATGCAGAAATATAAGGATGTAGAGAGTGATATTATTAAGCTTAAGTTGTCTCCTTTTTCTTTGAGAGGAAAAGCTAAGGATTGGTTGCTATCTTTGCCTAAAAATAGTATTGATTCATGGGCTAAGTGTAAGGACGCTTTTATTGGAAGATACTATCCTCCTGCTAAGATTATAGCTTTGCGTAGCAATATTATGAAGTTTAGCCAGTTTGATAATGAACATGTTGCTCAGGCTTGGGAAAGAATGAAATCTATGATAAAGAATTGTCCCACTCATGGACTGACTACTTGGATGATTGCCCAAACTTTTTATGCAGGACTAAATTTTTCTTCAGGGAACCTATTGGATTCAGCTGCTGGAGGCACTTTTATGTCCCTTACCTTGGGCGCCGCAACCAAGCTTCTCGACAACATGATGGTAAATTATTCTGAATGGCACACCAAGAGAGCTCCACAAGGTAAGAAGGTAAATTATGTTGAGGAAACCTCTTCCTTGAGTGATAAGGTTGACGCTATAATGCTTATGCTTTCTAATGATAGGACTCATGTAGATCCTAATAATGTTCCTTTGGCCTCTTTGGTTGCTCAAGAAGAGCATGTTGATGTAAACTTCATTAGAAATAATAATTTTAACAACAATGCCTATAGGAACAATTTTGCTAGTAACAATTATAGGCCGTATCCTTCTACCAATGGTAATGGTTATGGTAACTCTTATGGTAATTCCTCCAACAACACTAGGGCTGCGCCCTCTGAGCTTGAAGTCATGATCAAGGACTTCATCGGTAAGCAAACTGCTTTTAATAAGTCTGTTGAGGAAAAGTTAGGCAAAATTGATATTCTTGCTTCTAAAGTTGATAGCCTTGCTCATGATGTTGAACTTCTGAAATTAAAAGTGTTGCCTAATTATGTGAAGGAGAACAATACTTTTGCCACTGCTAATGCTATCCAAGTTAGAATTGATGAAAATGTTAGGATGCTAGCAGAATTGCATGCCAGGTGGGAAAGAGAAGATGAGATGGCTAGGAAGATGAAGGTATGTACCATTACTACCTCTAATGATGTTGTTCCAAATGCTAGCAATCCTCTTACTTTGATTGGTGTAGAGAAAACTCCTACTCCTTGTGTTAAAAAGCCTAAAACTGCTAAAACTTTTTCTCAAAAGAGTGCTGAAATTTTTCGGAGTGTGGGAGATGATAGCTCTATTTCCTTTAATGATTTTGATGTTGATGGCTGCAATATATCTAAAGTTATTTTATTCTTGCAAAAGCTTGCTTTGACTCCTAATGCTAGTCCTATAAATGTTGCTTTTACTAAGCATATTACCAATGCTCTCATGAAAATTAGGGATGAAAAGTTGAAGCAAAAAGTTTTTATTCCCAAGAAGTTAGAAGTTGGTTGGGAACCCATCATTGATATGCATGTTAATGGTTTTGATTGCCATGCTTTATGTGATCAAGGTGCTAGTATTTCTATCATGCCTAGAAAAATTTATGATATGCTTGATTTACCACCGCTTGAAAAGTGCTATTATGATGTTCCTATTGCTGATGTTGCTAAGAAGAAACCTTTGGGAAGGATTAATGATGTTCTTATTATGGTTAACAATAACCTTGTTCCCGTTGATTTTCTTGTCATGGATGTTGAATGCAATGCTTCATGTCCTATTATTTTGGGAAGACCTTTTCTTCGAACTGTAGGTGCCATCATTGATATAAGGGAAGGCACTATTAATTATCAATTCCCACTCAATAAAGGTATGAAACACTTCCCTAGGAAAAGGAAGCAATTACTTTTTGACTCTATTCTTAGAGCAAATTATGAGCTTGATGCTTCATCGCTTGATATTATTTGATTCGCACTTTCTGCACCTCGCTCAAAGGCGTTAAAGAAAAGCACTCTTGGAAAATAATCCAATGTTTACTTTCAGTTATTTTTCTTTTATTTGAGTCTTGGAAGTTATTACTACTGTAATAATCGCTCCTTATCATTTTTATTTCATTGTTGTGCCAAGAGAAGCCTCTAATTTGAGTGAGGTAAGATTTGGGGATGTTGCTGTCCTAAAACAGATTTCGGTGCTGCACCGTAAAAATTCGTGACAATTCTCAGAATATATTTTTGACCTGCGATTTCTTGTGCATATGCCCCAGGTTATATCCAAACTTTCATTAGTTATACACTTTTTGATTTGAGCAACATAAAACCCTCTATAAATTCGACCTTTGTCAGCTGTTCTGTTTTGATTGATTTCTGCCACTATTTCTGTTTGCCTCTCGATCGCTTTCTTTGTGAGTTCTTTTGATCACGGAACTTTTGCGGAAGTTGCTACAGTAGTATATGCTTTATATGTGGTGGTTTTGAGTTGAAACCTGAAGCAAAAAAGGGTTGATTTAATATTATGCTTACACTAATGTTGCTAATAGAATTGTGTTTAGTTTTGTATGAAGGAAGTTTTCAAGTGTAGGGATTGGAGAATGATGAGATGAGTTGAAGAATGGACAAAAGCTCAAGCTTGGGGATGCCCACTCACCCCAAGAAATATCCAAGAGGTACAAGTGTCAAAGCTTGGGGATGCCCCCGAGGCACCCCTTCTTCATCGGCAAAAATCAGGTCATCTTTCAACACACTATATTTTTATTGCTTCATGCACTATGCATTTTTCTTGGAGCGTCAGTTGTTTTAGTTTTCAGTTTATTTTAGTTTTGTTTGCTGCAATAAATGGTTGGACCCCAACAAATTTCTTTTGGAGAAGTTGCCTTGCTTTTCATTTGCCAAGAACACTCCGTTTTCACTCTTATCGTTCAACGAGTGTTCTCTTTTTCTGCTACTGCGTTTAGTTTTCATTTTTTGCCTTGATTTGTGTTCAGATCTTGTTATATCTTTGCATCAAGGTGTATTTTGACCTCTGGTCCATGTTGGTTTTCATCAAAAAGAGTTATTTCAAAAAGGTTCGAATGGTGTTGGAAAAGAGAAAAAGTTTCATGCAAAAAAGTAGTACAAAAAGGAGCTTGTGTAGACTATGGCCTAGGCTTTTGCATGTCGTGCTTGATGTCTTTTTGATAGTATGCTTAGTGGTTTTGCTGTAGCATGACTTGTCTCAAATGACTGAGATTGCTTAATGAGCCTTTCAAAAAAATCATGCGTTGTTTTTATTATTTGGAAGCATTATTTTGGTTTCTCCTTGATGCTTTATTTGGGTTGACTTGGCGCATGCTCACACATGTTAGACTCATACAAAGTCGCCATAAGCCTTTATGATCATTTAGTTTTTGACTTTTGATGCCATCTTATGCTTCTTTTAGTGTTGCTTTGTCGCTTTGCATGATTATGGCCGTTATTGCTCTCTTAGTTGGTCGCTCCCAGTCTTTTGCTAGCCCTCATTTTGTACTGAGTATGAGCTCTACTCATGCATCCAACTCCTAAAAACAGAGTTGTTCCAATGTGTCCACTATAAAATTCCTATGCATGGTATTTGCAAGCCATTCCAAGTAAATTTTCATGTGCTACCTTTCAAAAACCTTTCAAAATACTTCTCGTTTTGTGACACTGTTTTCAGCTCATGGGGACGTAGTGGTCGGATTTGCTATCTTCCATATTGTTTATTCCAAAAAGAAAAAAACAAGAGAAAAAAAGAAAAGAAAAAAGGCACTCCTCCATGGTATGTGAATGTTGGTGGGCACCCGATGGAATCGGTTAGCCATGGTTTGAGAAAGGAAAAAAGGTGGGGAGGAGTGCCAAGCTTTATAAAAGAGCACAAAAGTGCCAATCTCTCTCAAAAACTTGCTTCATTTTTGTATGGAAGATAGTAAGAACCCAATTGCCAGTCGTTGACAAAGACAACCACCTCTCAAAACCCAATTTTTTATCTCTCTGTTTTACAAATGAAAAGCTGTAGCACATGTTTAATCACTGCTTCCCTCTGCGAAGGGTCTTTCTTTTACTTTTATGTTGAGTCACCACCTTCTATCTTTATGCACCGTCTAAGAGAGCATAGTTGTCATTCTGAGTATAATGTGCATTGTCCCAAAGTTTTCATTGATTGATTCATGATTTTGGTTTCACTTGTTCTTAAATTATTTGTATCTAGTCGCCCTCTTAAACTTGAAGGTGTCCTATGCATTTATGTTTTGCTATTCCATGAAGGACAAGCTGAAAACCATTTGCTATGTTTTTCCATATAATTTGAACACACGTTTGACTTTCATTGTTTCATTTTCATGATCTTTCGTTTGTGTTCTTTTTGATGTTATAACATGGTTGCTAAGTTTCTTCTATCAAGATTATATCTTTCATGCCCATGTTTTAAGTTCTTTTGATCCCAGCACACAATGCTTATATAGATGATCAAGATTGTGTAGGTGCATGTCACCTCAAAAATTATTCTTTTGTTATCACTTACCTACTCGAGGACGAGCAGGAGTTAAGCTTGGGGATGCTTGATACGTCTCAAACGCATCTATAATTTTTGATGCTCCATGCTTGTTTTTACACCATTTCCTTAGTGTTTCGTTACACTTCGTGGCGTTTTTATGCATTTTCCGGAACTAACCTATTAACAAGATGCCACAGTGCCAGTTCCCTGTTTTCTACTATTTTTATGTTTCAGAAAAGTTACATAGGAAATATTCTTGGAATTGGACGAAACAAAAGCCGAACGTCCAGATATTAAACAAAGCTTCCAGAAGACCGAAGAGGAGACGGAGCCGAGCCAGAGGCTGGCCTCACCATAGGGCGGCGCGGCCAGCCCCTGGCCCGTGCCCCCTATGGGTGAGACCACCCTGGTCCAGCTCTGACGCTGCCCCTTTGCCTATAAAGACCCCCCAACGGGAAAAACATAAATACCCGATCACTTTTCCAGAAACACATCGCGATCCACCGCCGTCGTCGACCCGAGATCGGGAGGGTCCAGAAGCTCTTCCCGGCACCCTGCCGGAGACGGGAATCGTCACCGGAGGTCTTCTTCATCGCCATGCTTGCCTCCGGCGCGATGAGTGAGTAGTCTACCTCGGACTATGGGTCCATAGCAGTAGCTAGATGGTTGTCTTCTCCACCATGTTCTTCATGTTTAGATCTCGTGAGCTGCCTTACATGATCGAGATCACCGTTATGTAATTCTACATGTTGTGTTTGTTGGGATCCGATGAATATTGGTGTTATGATTGAGTTGATGTGCTGAATATTATCTTATGTTATCTCTATGTTGTTTATGATCTTATATGCTCTCCGTTGTTAGTAGCTATCTTGGCCAAGTAGATACTAGTGACTCCAAGAGGGGGTATTTATGCTCGATAGTTGGGTTCTTGCCTCTATTTAATCTGGGGGAGTGACAGAAACCTCTAAGGTTGTAGATGTACTGTTGCCACTAGGGAGAAAACAACATTCTTATGTCCAAGGGCATATGCTTTATTTATATTACACACTTTGCTTAATGCAATTATCTGTTGTTCGCACCTTAATATTCACGGGGTCCTCGGATAATTCCCCGTGGATGGATTATTAGTCATAGATGCAGTTGGATGACGGTCTCTATATCTTGTTGTAATGCCCAGAGTAAATCTCATAGTGATCCTCTCGACATATGCACGTTATCTTTAGTTTATCAATTGCTTAACTGTAATTTGTTTACCCAGCATGTGTTATTTATTTTATGGAGAGACACCACTAGTGAACTGTGGACCCCGGTCCAATTTCCTTTATATTGCTATCACCTGTTTACTTTACTCGCACTGTTTAGTTTCTTGCATACTACTATTGCTTTCCACTCGATACGCTCATTCCTTTGTTTACAACAAACCGGTGAGATTGACAACCTCATCGTAAGTTGGGAGCAAAGTTCTTGGTTGTGTTGTGTGCAGGTTCCACGTTGTTGCTGGTGCAAAGCAAAGCACTGGACGAGGCGCCTTATAAATTGTCCGGAGCTGTCGCGAAGCTAGCATACATCACCTTCAGACGTTTGGCTTTTTCCTGGACTGACAAACCTTGGTTTCTTACTAAGGGAAAATTTGCTACTGTGCTCATCATACCTTCCTCTTGGGGTTCCCAACTGGACGGTGATTTACATCAACACCGTGCCGCATCAGATGGCGCGGTGCAATTTTGTCACACCAAATGTAGGTATGGTTGAGTCAAAACAGGATAACCCAGATCCTTTGATTAATACCACTGAGGCAGGGATCCCACTTCAAGACAAGTGAGCGGACACGCATCTTATAAGCAGTCCTTGTTCCATTGTTTCATTATTATCTCATTTCCGGTCTAGATACATAAGAATGCCAATGTGCTTTATGTGGATCATGACTTCGAGACTAGAACTCCTTTGCAAATTGCTTGGAATAGTCATAGTGGAGGAATTCATGGACAACCTTGTACTATGGTGCAATCTAGGAAAGGTAAAAAACAAACTAAGAATAAATATGTTTCTGTGTCAAGGACTATGAACAGAAGTCAGAAAAAAGATAGTGCTTCTACCCTGGAACCTTGTACTAGGAGCACTAGGAGGAGGGACATACCTGAAGAACCTTTTACTATGGTGATCGACCTATTCACGGTGGCTACAGCGCCAAAGGACGAGTACCCTCCACTCACACACAATGCTTCCTTGAAGATGATGGAGCTAAAATTATTTATCAAGTTAGATGGACAGATGAGAAGATATTGAAGAACTCCAAGGGCTACCATTGTGTATATGCCAAGCAGGTATACGAATGACATAGGCTCATACCAGTAAGATCTGGTGGCCCACATATGATGGTTAGGTCCATGGCCTAACCGGGCGGCCCAACTGCTGATAGTCCAGGTGGGTCCCTAATTCTAGATAAGGAAGGCGACATCTCGATGACGAACGCAAGATGAATACTTAGAGGACAAGAGTAGTCTATGTATTAGCCTAGAACTGCTTTACCAATCCGGCTAGGACTCTGCCATATAAACCCTAGGACATGTTACCTTTATAAGCTAGCCTTAGGAGCTTCTGAGGCAGCATTCACCACAACATTGTAATCGTGCACTTGTTGCTATTATAGCAGGAGTAGGATCTCGCCACCGTTGTAAGATCTAGACCTAGGTAACTCGTGCATCCTCGTCCCGGTAGCTCATGCCTCCTACATCCCCATCTCCCTCACCGCCTTGAGGTACCCCTCATGGCGTAATCGTCGTCAGCTACATGACATGAACTTGATGCATTGTAGGGATATATTTGATAAATCAGAGAACCAATGCAAATTATGAATTTAGGCCCACCTAGTTAATGAATTTTTCCATTACCGTGTTGGCAATACGATTTTTCTAAGGCCCCGTCTTGAACACAATACCTAGAAATAGGAAAAATACAGGACTTAAGATGTAATGTGTAAGAGAACCAACCTGAGGTTGGGTGGTTAGGAGGGTGGTTGTATCCCCAACCCACCAGAGTTCAGACCCCAGGTTTGATATCTGTGTGTCTCATAAAGGTGGAATATTCTTTCAGTGGGAGGCGACGTTCTCGTCGATAGCGAGGCGCATGTGGTTACTTCGTCAATTTCAAGACCCGATCTGCCGGCTTAGTCTTTTGGAGGTGCTCATAGAGGTAGGGTGTGAGTGTGTGCGTTTATAGGGATGAGTGTATGCGCGTGTATGTGAGCGCTTGTGTTTGTACTGTGTTTCTAAAAAAAAGATGTAATGTGTAAGGAACTAAAACAAAACAAAAACTTTAATGCCCCATTCGCAACAAATGAAAAGTGTAGGTATTTTGGAGTACAGGATTCCTATAGAAAAAATTGCTATGGTTTTATTTGGAATAAAGGAAAACGAACCTTTGATTCCTTTGAAATTCCCACGGAATAGAGTATTTCATAGGAATTTTGGAGCAAAACTAACATGAGATCGCACCTCATGTTTTCATCTCTTTGTTTCTGCAATTGCTGCATTTTTCTCGAGGTGACATCAAAACAACAATTCTAAAGTTTTTCTTTTGTTTTGGTTCTTAAAGAAATTCGAGATACACGACATTCTAATTCATGTATACATGTGTTCCCCTGGGGGCCTCTGCCCCAGAGGATCGTGCATCGGCTGATGCCGTCTCTGCTAGGGGGCCCGTCGTTAACAGTGGACGCGGTCGGTCAGGGCCGGTGTAGACACATGTGCTGTCAAGGCATTGCATGCCTGTGGTTTGCCGAGAGCCGGCCAGCTAAGTCGGGAATGCTGGAGCGACATTAATAAAGGAGGAAGTCCAACGGTTCCTTTTCGTGTCAAGATGAGGATTCACCATGCCTGTCTCCATGGACCTGGCAGGAGTGTCATGTTCTGGAAGATGATGCAGACAAAATTCATGCATGAACTTTGTAGTTTATGGATGCATATTCCAACATGTTTAGATGTTATAGGATGCTGTAATCCGTTCATGCTATTCTTTTGGTACAAAATGTTCTAAAATTCGGAGCTAGGAGCATCCGTTCATTTTGATACAAGAAACATGTAGCTTTGTTGCCTTGTTTAGTGTCCAAAACCAAAACAGAAAATCTCGTATCCATGTGTATCCATTGAAAAAGTAAAAAAAAATAATTCTTTCCCAGGTATCACAAATTCTGATTTGGTTCTTTGTTCTAAAAATCATGCAGCAAGCGAACGACAAAAGGGCAGCAGCTTCCCACCTGCAGGCTGGCAAGCGATATTGGTGCTAGGGCTGGAATGACCTGTGAAGATCTGTCCTCGATCAGGGCGCCGCTAATTGCAAGGAAGAGAGGGCGACCAAGGTAGAATAGGTTCCTTTCACTACTGGAACCAAAGAGGAAGAAGAAGCATTCTGAACCTAGACCAGGATATGTCCGGCAATCTTAATTCTGCTCTAAATGCAGAAGTCCCCACCACACGGCGACAAACTGTCCTGGCAATCAAGATGCGGGGAATCAGAAGAGGAAACGGGCAAAATGAAGCAGCTGTGGGCTGCCTGGGCATAAGAAGAACCAGTGTCCCACGAAAACTCCCGTTGTTGAAGAATATGAAGATTCCGATGAAGAGTGCTGAAAACACATTTCTACCCAAAAAAGGTGGACATTGTCCTTGCTTGCTTTTCTGAGTAACATTTTATTGGTTTAGTTATCGTTGTCATTGACCATCGGTTCAAATCTTTCCATGCTTGCTGGTGTGTAACATTGAAATTTTGTTTGGGTAAATTCAGAATTGCTTGGTATCCTGTAACAGACAAGTTTGAGATATTTTGGTGAACTTGATCTGTACTAGTGAGTTATTTTGGTTGAACCTGAACTATATTATTGTGTCGGAAGGAAAAGACACTTTTTGTCATTTTGTCAGCTTAGTTATTTTGTGCATCGGTCAAAACTACAATGTCACTTTCTCGGCATGAAAAATGTGCCATGTTCTGGGCAAGAAATGTGTGTTGTTATTTTGTATCATTGACCCTCTCCATACTTGTTTGATGGACACGAACTGCGGTACTGTGGCTTAAAAACGAAAGAATTTTTGTGCCGGCAGCGGCAAGTACTTTAGATGGTTCAGTTCATCCAGTTTCGATACAGTTTGCATTCAGGTCACACACTAGCGTTCAGTCTGTATAAAATTAAATTGTGTCCATGTCCACGGCTACGTCGCAGACGACGACCTGAGCGTTGGAGACGGCGGCAGGGGCAACCATGGGCAGGAGGTGCGTGGAGGCGGGGTGCAGGACCAAATTGTTCTGCTGCTTGATCAAGAAGAGGTTAGATTTTGCCTGGAAGATGCATGTTTCCGGGTTGAAGCCAGTTAACATTCAGTGACTCTGAAATACAGCTGCAGCGTGATTATGTCGATCGCGGCGAGGCGGAGCATGTCGCTGACAACATCCTCGGTGGCGTCGTCCAGCTCGGAGCCGTGGAGGCCGAACTAGATGCCGGTGACTCATCTTCTAATGCTGGCTACCAGGGCGTGGACGAAGGCCCCGACGAGGTGCTGGGCCCCCGACGGCGCAACGGTGAAGACGGCGTCCGCAGCCTCCTGCAGCGCCGTGTCCGCGCTCGCCTTAATTGACATCTTTTCATCCATCTGCTAGTACCAAAAATCACCGACACACTCACTACAACATGGTAGTGGATATGAGGCACTTCAAAGTGCCCCTATAGATGAATAATGTGCCCCTAATTAGATTTTGAGGCACTTTAAAAAGTGCCCTCTTTACTCATGCCCCTAAAAGTTTTTGAGGCACTTTAATGGAAATGCCTCTAATTAAATTCAATCAGAGGCTAAGTAAAGTGCCTCAAAAACTTTTAGAGGCACTTTATAAAGTGCCCCAAAATCCAATCCTCGTCAATTTTATAATGTATGCTTTGGCCTTTTTAATTTTGTATAATGCTTTGACTAAATTAGCGCTGGCTTTCATTTAACCCGGCCCATCTTCTTTACAGTTTCGGACTGGTTGTTTCAGGCTGCGCTTTGCGCGGGTGCGAGAGAATACCCCTGCTTGGGCCGCGGTGGTGGTGGGCCCAAGGCCCAATATCGATCGAACGTGGTTGGTTAGGGGCCTGCGAAATTTGGAGCCCATTACTTCAAGTACTCCTCCCGGCCTCGCGCGCTGTGTGGCCCCTCTGACGCTAGCTTGTACGACAAATATGGGATCGGGCTGCTATTTAAGCAGGTCTTGCGCTCCTTCACCTGGCGAGGTGGGACTAAAATCCCTGCACTATATCAACCGTACATGTTGCAGCTGGCGTCTACCAGGACGCAGGTGCTGGCGTATGCATGCTAATTGCTACAAGCCCCCACCCCCTCGGTACCGGATGCACATGCACGCATACATGCCGATGAAAAAAGAGGTGCAGCGTTGTGTACGCCGTTTTTATACTGGACGTGCAAGATGCATGTATGCATTCCGATGGGATTAAACAATTCTAGTGACGATGTGCCTGCATGTCGCTCTAAACTGCAGGCTAATGGGATTTAAATAAGAAATACGAACAAAAGTTTGGCCAAGGAACTAAAGTTTAGTGACACAAATCATGAATGATGAACTACAATTAAAAATTTATGCCAGTGGACTGCATAGAAGAGTATACAACGGAACCAAATTTTAGCAGTGGTGGAACAGAATTTTCTAAATAGAAGGAACAAAGTGTTATTCATCTCGGCACAAAAAATTTATGAAACTAATTATCCAGAACAATTTTTTAAGAATAAAAATAATAAAGTGCTATTCATTTGGGAACATAAAAATTTGTAGAACTAAGAGGAACAAATTCGGTGATTACTTACCGATTGTGCCTATTAATTTCACTGACAATTCCGTGATTAGTTTCCTTAGTTACCTCAGATAATTATGATTAGTTTCCTTAGATACTGACTCAATATTTTGCTAAACCATTGACAGAGATATTCGTGATTAGTTTCCTTATATATATACAAAGAGATAATGGTGTTTCACGGAGTGAATCTTTGGAAACGCTAATTTCTTAGATACTGACTCAGTAATTTGATTTTCTATATGTATTCTGGAAACAATTTGATACAAACACATGTTCAGGAATAAAAAATGTACAGAACTTCAACAACTAATGGCAATAATGGCAATGGTTTCTTGAAAATATATCTGTTATATTTAACAACTAAATGCTTACATCAACTGTAGTCGTAGCATTAGTCTGTGCGAAAATAAATTATGTTGGTGGCCTTTCCCTTGGCTTGCATCACAGAAGATGCCAGCAATAGAATCAAAGATTCAAGTCCAAACGATAAATGCAAATAGCTAAAATATCATCTATGGTTCCCCAGAAACACCAGACAATGAGAAGGGTTAATTGCCTGGAGGATTGCGCACACAGTTCCCAGTGTGGGACTCCATCAGCAATACCATTTCAGAACATATCATCTGTGCATGTGCACATATGATCGCAAATCAGCTCCAATTTAGCCCCTCATGGGAACCTTACAACAGAAATGCATCATCATGCGTGTGGTTAATGAACATCATAGATAGATTGCCTTTCTTCTCACCACCGAGATGTACAGCCAGGGCACGACTACCTCCTGGTAACTGAACACCAGCTACTCAGAACAATAGAACTGTTATCAAGAAATTGCTGTCTTTTTGCTGTTCTGAAATATTTCCAAACGGGAGAAATTGCGAGGCTAAATAAAGTTATTGCCACATGCCCATAACAGCGATAAAAATAGCTGAGGCAGTGAGACCTTAATCAACTCAATGAATCAATATTTCTCTGCAGGTAGAGCAAATAATCATGCCCTGACGGCATCATGGATAAATGCAGAGACAACTTTCACATCACATCAGTCGTGAAGTTTGAGAATCACAGTTGTCTCCACTTGTACTTGTCAATAGTTGCCCTTAAGACCATCAATCATGTGCCATACTGATCATGCACATGAAAGGTCAGGTCCCAAACATAAATTGTGATTAAGTTACATAGAGTACACAAAGACATTAAAATGTGGCAACAATCTTTGATAGACTGGTGAATTATGGTGAATTATGCGCTCATAGCTACAATCTTTGACACGGTATACTAGTCAATTCCATTTTGTGTAATCATTCATAGGAATAAGAATGAAAATCACAAACATACATGTGACTTCAGAGGTAAGAATTGCAAAAAAAAAATCAGAGATATGCAAGTGAACTTATTCAGAGATATGAAGCTTACTGTAGTGGCTGCGTTTGGAGGCCGTGCAGGGGCAGGGAGAGGCGGCGACAGCGCTTGAAGAAGGAAGGAGGGGGCAGTTCCTCGGCAGCAGACGACAAGCGCGGCTCCTCGGCGGTTGGCAGAGCGGCACCTCGGTGCGGATGGCGGGGCGGCAACTCGGTCTGCTGGACGGAGGATCGGCGCCGCGGTCAATCTAGGAACGGCTGCTAGTCGACGGTGGAGCGGCAAATCACCGACCCCAAGAACGGATTTTCACGGTGTGGTTAGAGTTCACCGATGGAGAGGCCACCCGCTGCGGATGCGGCGTCAGCGTGGGAGTGGAAAGGGAGGAGGAGGTGAGCTGCGCTGGGCGAGGGCGTGGGCGCAGCGCAGGCGAGGGAGCGGCGAAGCAGGCGGCCGACGGATTTGGTCGCGGTGTAGGTTGGGGACGAAGAAGATAGGGATGACGATATTGATCGGGAAAAGGACGGGTTTTTTTTTTGCAAAATTATGCTAATACCGTAGCTAGCCACTAGCGTGACCAAAAGATGTACCTTTACTCTATTTTTCCATGTTCGACCGATAATTTGGGGTAGAAAAAAAATATGGGCTTTGCGAATGTAAGAAGAAGAGGGGGAAACACAAATTAGATCGCGTGAGGATAAAAGCATTCCACTTGACTGGAAAAAGGTTTAAAACATAAGAAAACACAAACGATTACTAGGAAGACAATAAAGGGGAAAAACTTTAGCTAATAGAACAAGGTTAAGTTTAGTGACCAACAATGTATTTTACTCACATTTTTGTATAAACAAAGAAAATTCGTCGATCCTCCAAACACAAAACACATGTGACTAACAAACTTTTGGGGCACTTCTTTAAAGTGCCTTTAAAAATGCCTCAAAAGGTAGCTATCTATTGAGGCATTTTTAAAAGTGCCTCTAAATCCATCATATTAGAGGCACTTTGATCAAAGTGCCCCAAATTATATACAAATTAGAGGCATTTTGATTAAAGTGCCCCTAATTACAACTTTCACCCGCACTTTAAAAAGTGCCCCAAAATCCATTATGTGTACTAGTGACTGGATCGGGGGAGCCAGGCCGGCCTGGGTTGAGAAGAGGAGTGGGAGGCTGGGAGCTCGAACCGGACGCACTGCTTGCTATCTTCCTCTATGGGGTGGAGCGAAGCTAGGTCGATGCGTGCGGTGGGGTGCGGCGAGTCGCAGGCGGTGGCGAGCGGCGGAACGCGGCGAACAGTGAGAGCTGGAAGGCGGCCAAGCGCGGGCGGTGATGGGAAGTGGATGGGCGGCGAATCGGGAGCGCTGGAAGGCAGTGAATCGTGGCGGTGTACGGCGGCGCAGCGCGGGCGACAGAGGGCGGCGATGCACGGGCGGTAGAGGGCGGCGGATGTGCTTTGTGTTCTGGATTTTGGAGACCTACTAGTTGGACGCAGGTGAGGACGGTATGTTAGGCCGGCAGCGTGCGGTGAGGCAAATCCCAGGCAAGAACTAACACCGCAATAAGCGAGGGACTGGCGTCTCCGAGAAAGTCAGCAGTTCGAATCTCAACGCACGATTTGGACGATCCAGATAAGCCCGAGACGTCCATAGCTATGTGGCACAGGATTAAATATCCCTTTAGTTTATCGTCGGCTAGACTAACTGGTACCCGAGTGCTACCTTGCCGCGTCCTAAAAAGAGAGAGAGAGTTACGTCTACTGTTACTAGCTAAGTGCCCGCGCGTTGTGGCGGATCCCATTTGGCTTTCCCTCTCAAGAGCCTTGAACCATGTGATCTTTAGAGTCTGTTATGTTATGTCATTGCACATAACGAAATGAATAGTAATCAGGCATACAATATCGCTAAAAATATATATAGAGGGTTCTTATTAGTCATCCGCTTTGACACGGTAATAATTGCACATAACAAAACAAATAGTAATCTGGTGGCAATAGCAGCACTGCCTCGATGTGCTCTTCATCCCTCCATGGATGTACGACACGCGTAGCCACCTACCGCACGAATGAGCTGTTTTGGCCGCCGTTGGCCTTCCTTTGAGACATGATAGAAGGGAGGAAGTGCAGAGGTGGCGGTCGCGAGTGATGCCCTCGATGCGCCGCCGCCCAGCCCCAGGTCTGGGTTCCCATTGCGCCAGGCCTTGATTTTTTTGCTTCTGCCACTGCAGCAGTTGTCTCCCCCGTCGCCGGTCTCCTCCCGCACGCACGTATCCAGCACCATCTATCCCCCTCAATCGTGGAATTTCACGAGCTGAGATGCGCTGCTACCCCATCTCCTCAAACCGTGCAGGGGCGACCGACTGGGGTGGGTCGCCGGTGGCGTGGAGCTGCTGTGGGTCGCGGGTAGGGGTGGGCACATTAACCGAGGACCGAATTGCCAAACCGATTAAATCTGGACCGAAATCGATTAGACTGAAACCGAAAAAATCGGTACTTATTTCGGTTGTCATATTTGCAGAACCGAAATTATTACGATCAATTCGGTACAGAACGTCGGGTACCCAAACTACCGAAAGTCCCGAAAAAAGAATAAAAAGACTCAACGTAGTATACCAGCCCAGTAGGAGCCCAAACTTACGGCCATCCCTTAGTCCCCGACCACGAGTCCACGGTTGGTCTCGCTGCTCTCGCTCTCGCTCTCGCATGCGCGCCGCCTGTTGATTCCTAGCCGCGTTGACCATTGTGCCGCTGCAAATCTCGCCTCGCGCGGTTGCGCCTACAACGGACGCGTCCTCTGCAGCAAACGCCGGCAGGCCCCTTATCCCTCCCCTACTCTGATCTCCGACCATCCTCCACTCTCCTCTACGGCTTTTCCCAACTCTCCCACCCTCCTATGCGAGCTGCGGTAATCGGCGGGATCGGGGAGATGGGGACGCCAACAAGGTACGACGGCACCTCTGCCGGAAGAACAAAGTCGCCAGCGGAGGATCCTTTGATCCTCGATATCTTCTTGTTGACAGCACCTCTTGGTTAAGACCGAGGACCGAACCGATTTTTGGGCTAACGAAGTTCTCGGTTACTGCTTTTCCTGAGAACCACTCGGTTCGGTGTAACGGAATGCCCACCTATAGCACTCGCGAGGCGTGATTGTATCCCGAATTTATGTCTGCGTATTAATGTGATTGATGTTTCCTTGACTGTATCCCCGTATTAATGTCATTGTAATATATAAGGGGTATTTTTGTCAGTCAAATATTGTATGTCGAATGGGTGGCTTCACCATCAACTCGAAACCAATAGTATAGATAGTATAGATACGTAAGTTGTTTGGTCAAACTTTTCCTCACCAGTAAAAAGAATAGGGACCGGGAGTGCCGCGTCCTCTTGGTGAGCATGAATGAAGTATACATGAGCGCTCTGTAAGACGCAAAGTGCGAGTGAATTAGATTTCAAGCTTGTACGGGCATGGAAGGAAACCAGTAACATTGCACCGAAGTCGTAACTATTTGCACTGGCCGTTGGCGAAGGCCTCGGACCAGACGAGCTTGTCCATGAACCTCCCCAGCCTCTCGGCGCCGGGCCCAGGCCTGAGCACCCAGTCATCGACATTGGCAGCCGCGGCGCCGCAGTCACCGCGCTGGCCGCACCACCCGCCGGGCACGAACATTCCGGCCGTGCCGTTCTTCCCGCGGCCGAGGAGCAGGTCGGCGTCGATGGCGTCTAGCAGGGGGTCGTCTTGCGCGATCTTGCGCGCAAAGGGGACGTTGCTGCCCACCATGCGGCCCATGTCGGCGAGCCGGAGTGTGACGGGGTGCTGCGTGGGCGGGTTGCCCCACTGGATGTAGTGCAGGTCGTGGTTGACGACGGTGCGCACGAATCGCGGCGTGTTGCAGAGCAGGGTCTGGAAGTAGACCTCCGGGGAGGAGACGAAGTTGGTGAAGTACATGAGGAGCGTCCTGGGCAGGTTGGACTCGGACCCCCACACCGCGTAGTCGACGAAGTCACGCGCCAGCGCCATCCACGCCGACCCTAGGTGCAGCTTGAACGCCGTCGGCAGCTCCCGCTGCGGCGACGTGGTGATGAGGTCCTGCTTCGTCGACATGTACAGCCCGGGGTCCACGATCACTGGCTTTCCCCGCACAACCCTGCAACGTCCAATAAATCATCAGCTATCTAGCATATCATTAATAAATAAAGATGCAATTTTTTACCTGATTGTATTTTAAATTTCAGCGGATTTAAACTAACAGAATTGCTGATTCTCACTAAACTGAGAATTAGTTTAGGACTTAGTAGACTCCTATACCATTAGATTTACATCCTGATTAATACAAGTTAAGTTGTAACTAAGATAATTTCTCATGTAGACATGAAAATCAAGAGTCAAATAAAGAAGCACATCGATTTTCTCAAAGATCTCTATATGATGGTGTAGGTCACCATACTTGGCTGTTCGGCAAGAGTGCCTTGGGATTTTGTTACTTCTGAATCACCCGTTAAACCTATACAAATTCGTCAAGAAGATTGCACTAAGTCGACGATGACCATTGACATGGTGTGGTTTCTGTTAGAGTCGGCATGGTAATCGATGGACATGTCCATGGCTTCAGGGACCTAAATTACATTAGTAGAAAAAAAGACTTTCATACATCTCCTTTAGTTTCCAAATAGTTCGGTTCACGACTAATGTACCCTTTAATCCCGGTTCGTCCCCAAACAGCTTTAATCCCGGTTTAAACGGGACCTTTCGTCTCGGTTGGTGGCTGCAACTGAGACTAAAGGGTAGTGACCTTTAGTCTCGGTTGGTGGCTCTAACGGGGACTAAAGCCCACCCTTTAGTCCCGGTTGGTGTTACCAACCTGAACTAAAGGGTAGATGCCCATTTTTTCCTCTCATGCCTACCCTCTCTTCCGTGCAGATAAACATCTAAAAAAACGAAAATGATAAAAACTTCAAAATTCTTTGACATGCATATACCTCGCGCAACCATCTATTAGGGAAAATTTGAAAATTTTAATTTTGATATTTTTTGTAAAAAAAGGTTATTCGAATTACTATAACTTATGTGTACGAACTCAAAAAAATGTGTAATATATGAAAAACTATCTACGGAAAAAGTTACATCTAATTTCAATGGCCGTAGGCCGTTTGCACAAATTATTGTTTTTCAAAATTTCAAAGGGAAATATGAAAGAGGAAGATTTTAGATTTTGTCAAAAGAAATGAAAAAATTGATTTTTTTTATTTCTTTCGTTGTTTATTTCAATTTTTAATTCTTTTAAATGTTTCACATTGATGCTTATTGTTACTTAAATATTGGTGCTTATTTTTAAAATTATTTGGAATTCAAAAAAAATCATGTTTTATCAAATCTAAGAGTTAATAGAATTCATATCATAGTATTATCAAGAAGTCGCGAGTGCAATCTTGGAAGATAGTAGGGAAGGAATGAGGAAGTTAAGCGTGCTGAGAGTGGAGCAGTGTGAGGATGGATGACCGACTGAGAAGTTTGAGCACAAGTATATACTTTGACATGAGAAGAGGGGTAATTAGAGATTAGAGTGAAAATGGTCAAACAATTCAAATATTCGAAAATATGAAAATCCAAAAAATAAATTCAAATTGTTTGGATTTTTTAAATAATTCTACTAGAAATTCTGTCGATCTTTAGTCCCGATTGGAGCCATCAGTCGGAGCTTTAATCCCGCTTTGCTAATCTCGGTTGGACAAACGGGACTAAAACCCCTTACCAACCGGAATAAAAGACCTTTTTACCACTAGTGTTATAGTTTTGCTCTGGGCCCCTAAAATCCAAGGACCGGTCCTGGTAAGGTTGCAACTAAAAACGATACATCTAGACCGTTAAATTTGCTTCGTGATTCATGCTAATAATGAGTTGCAACCGAGATGTGATGATATCAATCTACTGAGCTCTAAGCTAATTCTAATAAATTAAGTCCTAAACACATCCTTAAACTAATTTACGTCGAGAATTATAAAGAGAAGGGAGTAGAAAACAAGTACTCACGCCATCCTGCCCAGCTGGCTGGTATTCTCCATGAAGCTGACGTTCCTCGGCAGCGTCGAGAATACGTGCAGGATATCTGTGCATCGCCGCGGGCATGCAGTTTGATTAGTCCGTGCATATACACAAACAAACCCGATCTTATATTAGTACGTACCATCCTGGGTCATGAGCGGGTAGTCGGAAGCGGAGAGGTTGATGAACCAGTCCCAATCGCTGCTGCGGCGGAGGAGGATGGCGCAGGCGTGCAGAGTGTTGGCCACCATAGTCGGACCACGGTAGGTCACCATGTTGGCGCGGCGGATGACCTCGACGTTGCCGACGCGCTGGAACACGGTGCTGTTGCCCACCCGCGCCGCCAGCTCCAGCCGGTCCTCCAGGCGGGACTCAAGGTCCAGGTGCAGCACGTAGAGGTTCCGCGGGTGGTAGAGCGCGTGCAGCACCCGCCACAGCCGGTCCAGGTCGCCCTTGGAGCCGGAGATCAGGTAGGCCAGCCGCGGCACGTCGGCGCCCGGCGGTGGCGCGGGCGGGACGGCGAAGCTTGCGCGGGTGGCCGAGACGAAGGTGAAGAAGGAGGCGGAGATGGGGTGCAGCGACAGCGACGACGACACGGCCAGCAGCGTGGCGCCGAGGAACAGGAACACGGTGACGGCGGCCGAGAGCACCCACCTGCTGTTGACCACCGACAAGTCGCTGCCGCCACGCCGGAGCTTGGTAGACGGCGACTGGTGGTCGCTCGGCTCCATGTCGATCGCCCCGATCGAGGGAGAGAATTCAGATCATATATCGGCTGTTAGCTGAGAATCATGACAAGGAACTCGGATTATATATACGTGGAGTAGCGCGCGCTGCCGGCAAAGTGGCGACGACCCTTCTAACAAGGCTAACCGCCCTTCTTCTCTTCTGGGTGACGTACAAGGGTACAACCCGGCCTCCCTTCTTCGTACGCGAGCGTAGAACTCATCCCTGGCTCCCTGCTGCATTGGCACGCTATGCTCTTGTTGGTTTTGTGCATCACTGATGATATATACTCTCTCACTTTTCACGTGACGACTTGTTTTCAGCTTGCCATACGTACACTCTAATCCAGTACGTCAAAATACTTTTGTCAACGATTGCAGATCAGTTACTTTCTCTACCTGAAGGAACTGACTCGGGCTAACAAGCCAATAACAGATAATTCCACTTTGTGTGGTACGAGTAGCACTACACCAAACTCTAATACGAGCTATCCAAGTCAAAGTAATGCTATCATTACTCTTCTGCAATACCCTTTCAATATTACGTCCATTCCAATAAAAGGCTTTTTTTTCCAAATATCAAACTATGTAAAGTTTGACCAAGTTTTTAGATAAATCATTAACATGCACAATTCAAAATCAACACCGTTAGAGACATCATGAAATATATTTTCATATGATATCTATATAATATCATAGTTCTTGATAGTTTTATCTAAAATTTGGTCGAACTTTACTTAGCTTGACTTTTCAGAAAAAATATAGGCCTTATTCTTGATACAGAGGGAGTACAATATTACACTTTACTCATTACTGCAACTGACTTTGGCATCCCCATCAGCGAGTAGGGCTCCGAACTATGGTTCTGCTCCAATGGTAGGAACAAATCCTATGACTACTAGTGTAGCTATGCCTGCACCATCAAAGTCTTCGGACAATCAGGACAAAGGTATCTTAGAGGTTAGAACTAAAGTGCAAAGGATGCTGCAAAGAGAAATTCGGAGTGCAATAGAAGCCGTCTCATCTTATGTATCACAAACCCTATCCCGAGTTTCTGACTACTTTGATTATGTATATCCCCAAGGCTATAGTGTCTGACTTTGTGAAATGTAATGGGGTAGACGGTGAGGCAACTTAGGAACTCATTAGCCAGTATCTCGCCCAATTAGCCTATTCATAATCCCTTATTTTCCTTGTTGTTAACGGGCACCACATTCTCATGGTTTTCTATGTTAGCTCCTAATTCTGTTCTAACATGGTATTATTTGGAGAAGAAATTTCATGAACACTTTTAAGCGGTGATAATGGGCTAAAGTTATCCCATCCTACATCGGTTATGATTTATGAACAACACTGTGTCCCTAGTAAGCCTCTACTAGACTAACTTATTAATTAATGACAGTTAAGGTTTCCTATAGACATGTGTTGTTAATTAATAATAAGGTCATGTCATAAGGAGAATAATATGATGGACATACCTAACTAAGTACATCTATTAGATCGTGTCACTTCTTGAAATTGCATAGCTGATAATGTCAAGTATCATGTTTCTTAGACCATGAGATAATGTTACTCTATGATACCGAAAGAATGCCTTGAGGTCATCAAACGTTACTTTATAACTGGGTGATCATAAAGGTGTCTCTCGGGTAATAGGAAAGAACTTGTTGGGTTACATGTATCAAGATTAGGATTTTTCCCTCCACATGACAGAGATATACTCTAGGCTCACTTTGTAGTGCAATGTCTTAATCGCTTGCAAGCATGCGATTAATGAGTTTAATCATAAGGTGATATTATATTACTATATGAGTAATGAGTAATTGCTCTCAATGAGATTGAACTATGTATGATGATATGACGATCAAATCTCGGGCAAGTAAAATATCATGAGACAAAGGGAATCGTATACGAGATTAACTCAATCCCAACATCATGGTTCAACCGATAATGATCTTTATTGAATATGTGGGAATCATTATGGACTTCCGGGTCCTGCTATTGGTTATTGATTGGAGAGGCGTCTCGATCATGTCTGCACATTCTCGAACCCGTAGGGTCACACACTTAACGCTCATCGACGCTAGGGTAGAAATGGATAATTGTGAACCAAATTTTGTTCAGAGTCTCAAATGTGATCCAGGACATCACGAGGAGTTCCAGAATGTTCCAAAGAATAAGATTCATATAAGGCATCATGGTTTTGGGTTTCAAAAGTTCAAGATTTTTTAAGTAGACAGTTCTAGAAGTTTCCAGAGTGGGTCCAGAGGTGAGCCCACATGTCCGGAGGCCAAAGTGGACCAGAGGGTGGTGCCCTGGTTGGTGGGCTAGGCGCACCAGCCCTACCCTAGGGAAACCCTGGGGGGGGGGCTTCTAGAGGGGAGGGGGAAGACTTGCCCCCCAATCTCCCCCTAGCTGCCACCCTAGGCTTGGAGAGGGGCAGCCCTGGCCGGCCATCCCCCTATATAAGGAGAGGGCAGCCAATGGCAGCCCCACTCCAAACCCTAGTTGCGTGCACCTGCTGCCTCTCCTTCCTAAAGTTCTGCGCATGTAGGCGAAACCTTACCCACAGTAATTCTTCACCATACGCACCACACCGTCGTGCTGCAGATCCCATTAGCTTCTCTGCCCAACTTTCTGGACCAAGGAAGGAGGAGAAATTGTTGTGTTGCACGTGTGCATTGCTCGGGGCACCGCCCTTGTTGCGGCGTTGAATCGGATCAGATCGCGAGGTGGGTAGTACGACTACGTCATCCATGTTCTCTTAAACATTACCGCTATGCGATCAATAAGGGTACGTAGATCAAATCTCTCTCTCGTTACTAGTATCTTCGTAGATTGGATCTTGGTTTTTGTTCTCTTCGTAGTTTTTTTGTTTTCTATGTTGTGAAACCCTACAAAGCAGAAACATGACGAGTCGGTCACTGACTATATCGAGCGCTTTAGATGGACTAAAAACCTTTCTTATAATATTGTGATAAGCAAAAAGGACATGGACGACTTAGTGTATATTGGCTTAAGGTAATATCTGAAGGAGAAGATAGGTGGTTTTGACTTTATGACTGTCGTACATGTTCTATAGAAAGTTCTAGCTCATAAAAGCCAGGAAAACGAGTCACGAGATGCACACCAGATAATTCGAAGTTGCATGAATGTAACAAGCGACTCAGATAAGGAAGCCGATGTGTGTACAAATGTGTTTTGTTTGGCCCGCCAAAGCCAATCCCTATACATGTGATGACCTGAAGCCGATTTGCAAGAATCAAGGTGAAGACATCAAGTGTATCTTTGACATAGGCTATAAGCGATGAGTGCTTATGATCTATGGTGGACCTGTAGCCTACCGTGTGGTTCGGGCATCTTTCACATCAACCTGGCGATCCTGGCATATTTCAATTGTCTGAGGTCTTGATCACCTTTGAGCACCAACCTGGGCGACAACTCCCTGGTGCTAGACCCCTGGTTACGGGCATGCGCCAAAGAAAGGTCCACATGAAGGCCTCAACATGCTATACCTCAAGAACTTAGACGATATGGACATTGATAGGTCCAACATATATACCCGCAAAGTACCGGGCATGAAGGCCATGCTACTAGAAAAGATCACCCTTCTGATCACTTTTGGGAACCAGGACAGAGAGGCTGAACATCGAGATTGTGGTCTCCGAGGGAAAGCATCATGCCATCTTGGGGGAGTCCGGCGTTCATCAAGTTCATGGTGTTCCAACTTATAACTAACCTACCTAAATCTCAAGTTGCCAGGCCCATCATTGTTCAAGGAAACTTCAAAGAAGCCTACACCATCGAGCAGGACCAGATTGATTTAGTCAAAATGCTTTGTGCATTGACAATATTGAGTTTGCAAGCTAATGATCAACAAGTTGAGGTGTCCAAGATGGGTTAATTGCCATTTTTTCTTATACGGCCAGTTTCCAACCCTCCACCACAAGGGAGTCCTTGGACACCAGTCGGGCGACCAACTGAAATATAGTTCTCGAAGGTAGCACGGTTAGCAACAAAGATTGGCACACATCCTGTGCCACGGCTATGAGGTCTCCCACTAGGTCGAAAACTTGGTTCTGGTGATCCTCCAAGGTCACTACGCTCAAATGCAGGGTCTCTTACATCCAACAAGCCTTTACAAAAAAAGTAGCAGCCTATGTGAGGACCTCGAACCGCTACGATTCCCTTCGTGCCCCTTGATGTCTACGCACGCGTCTGTTCTTGTAGACAGTGTTGGGCCTCTAAGTGCAAAGATTTGTAGAACAGCAGCAAGTTTCCCTTAAGTGGATCACCCAAGGTTTATCGAACTCAGGGAGGAAGAGGTCAAAGCTATCCCTCTCAAGCAACCCTGCAATTACGATACAGAAAGTCTCTTGTGTCCCCAACACACCCAATACACTTGCCAGATGTATAGGTGCACTAGTTCGGTGAAGAGATAGTGAAATACAAGTGGTAGTGATGATTATAAGTAGCAAATGTAATCTGAAATAAATATCGCTGCGAGCAAACATGTAACAAAACAGGAAGTAAACGGTGTGCAATGCTTGGAAACAAGGCCTAGGGATCATACTTTCACTAGTGGACACACTCCCAACAAATATAACATAATTGAACCAATAGATACTATCATCAATATGCAACTCAAAACAATTCTCCAATGGAAAACGAACACTAATCATGCGTAGGGCTACGAAGCACTCCTCAAAGTCCGTATGTACCCAAACTAGATTGTCCCACACTATCACCGTGAACGCACTAGATGGTTCCAACAAACACCAACATTTCATAGAGACATTAACCAAAAAGATACACATGATGCACACACTAGTCACCTTTACACCATGATACGAGGTATCTCCGGAGAGTACAATAATAAAGAATAGGAGTAGCATAATATCTGAATAATAACATCTACCAATTCAACTAGATACAAAGCTCACGACCACATAAAGATCACATCATGGGAGAGAGAGGTGAACCACATAGCTACCGGTAGAGCCCTCAGCCCCGGGGGAGAACTACTCCCTCCTCATCATAGGAGACAGCAAGGTTGATGGAGATGGCGGTGAGGTCGATGGAGACGGCGGAGACCGATGGAGATGGCTCCGGGGGCACTTCCCCATCCTGGCAGGGTGCCAGAACAGAGACTTCTGTCCCCCGAAATTTGTCTTCGACGGCGGCGGAGCTGCGGAACTGTTCTGGAAATTTCGCCCCCCTATCCTAGGGTTTTTCGTCCCGAGGCTTTATATAGGCGAAGGGGCATCGTCAGGGGGCTGCCAGGGCATCCTCACACATAGGGGGCACGGCCAGGGGCTGGGCGGCGCCCCCTCATTGTGAGGCTGGCCCCTGGCCCCCCTCCAGCTCTCTTTCGGTCCTCGTCCTTCGTCCGGGAAAAATAGGAGTTCTGGAACTTGTTTCATCCAATTCCGAGAATATTTCCTGTGTAGCTTTTCTGAAACACAAAAACAGTAGAAAACAGGGAACTGGCACTGTGGCATCTTGTCAATAGGTTAGTTCCGGAAATCGCATAAAAACACCACGAAGTGTAACGAAACACAAGGCAAATGGTGTAAAAATAAGCATAGAGCATCAAAAATTATAGATACGTTTGAGACGTATCAGCATCCCCAAGCTTAACTCCTGCTCGTCCTCGAGTAGGTAAGTGATAACAAAAGAAATAATTTTTGAGGTGACATGCACCATTACAATCTTGATCATATAGGTAATGCATTGAGTGCTGAGATCAAAGAACTTAAAACATGGGCATGAAAGATATAATCTTGATAATAGAAACTTAGCAACCATGTTATAACATAAAAATGAACACAAACAAAAGATCATGAAATTGAAACAATGAAAGTCAAACGTGTGTTCAAATCATATGGAAAAACATAGTAAATGGTTTTCAGCTTGTCCTTCATGGAGAGCAAAACATAAATGCATAGGACACCTTCAAGTTTAAGAGGGCGACTAGATACAAATAATTTGAGAACAAGTGAAACCAACATCATGAATCAATCAATGAAAACTTTGGGACAATGCACATTATACTCAGGATGACAACTATGCTCTCTTAGACGGTGCATAAAGATAGAAGGTGGTGACTCAACATAAAAGTAAAAGAAAGGCCCTTCGCGGAGGGAAGCAGTGATTGCAAGTTTTATAAACCTTCAAAAATTATGGTACTTACCGGCTTTGAGCTCTCATTGCCCCCATCATAAGCATCTTGAATGGTTAAAGTTAATGCGAGAACACTTATGCTGCATATGCTTGACAAATCATAAGTTAAAAACCTCGTGTCCCGTGAATACGAGTACCCAAACCTCATGCTACTTTACTTAGAGTCCCAAGCAAGCTCTTGTCATTGTAAGTATACACGTATCATCGAGAACCGCCAACGGGGTACCTCCGTGCCCGATGACATGGAACAAGCCCACATCAAAATGACAGGACAAGCAGAAAATGAACACCTCGACATCTCTTTTATTTACCATTTGTATAGCTTTTTATTTTGAGATGCGTCGTCGAATATCCACTATGGGCATGCTGCAAATTTCCACCATGAATTATGCATGGCTTAGATTGGCGGCCCAGGCGTTTCTCTAACACATATACAAACTCCATGATCCCACAAGATTCCCAATTTATTTCACACCGCGAGTATCCATAAACAAAAGATCACGATATCAACTCAAATAAGAAGTGCAATGTTGAAAGCTTGCCCCATGACGGCATGGATGGGCCAATCTCCAACTTACAACTTGCAAGCATAACAACTCAACATAAGAGACCACAATGTCAAATTTTTAAGAACGAGAAAAATAAAGTGTGACATCCGGTTCGTGAGAGCTTTACTAACCAATTTTCGCATAACACTAGTAAGAGTTTAATTTGAAGAGTAGATAAAAGCAAGTCAAATGTACTTTGGAATAGCAAATTGCTAATAGGTATGTATGGTGGACACAATGGCAAACTTGGTTTTTTAGGAGTTGGATGCACGAGTAGAGCTCATACTTAGTATAAGGCGAGGGCTAGCAAAAGACTGGAAGCGACCAACTAAGAGAGCAATAACGGCCATAATCATGCAAAGCGACAAAGCGACATTAAAAGAAGCATAAGATGGCATCAAAAGTCAAAAACTAAATGATCATAGAGGCTATGGCGACTTTGTAAGAGTCTAACATGTGTGAGCATGTGCCAAGTCAACCCAAATAAAGCATCAAGGAGAAAACCAAAATAATGCTTCCAAACGATAAAAACAACGCATAATTTTTCAAAGGCTCATTAAGCAATCTCAGTTATTTGAGACAAGTCATGCTATAGCAAAACCACTAAGCATACTATCAAAAAGACATCAAGCACGACATGCAAAAGCCTAGGCCGCAGTCTACACAAGCTCCTTCTTGTACCACTTTTTTTTGCATAAAGCTTTTTCTCTTTTCCAACACCATTCGAACCCTTTTTGAAACAACTCGTTTGAGAAAAACCAACATAGATCAGAGGTCCAAATACACCTTGATGCAAAGATAAAACAAGATCTGAACAAAAATCAAGGCGAAAAATGCAAGCTAAACGTAGTAGCAGAAAAAGAGAACACTCATTGAAACGATAAGAGTGAAAAACGAAGTGTTCTTGGCAAATGAAAAATGGAGCATGTCTCTCTCCAAACACATGATGTGATCCAAACATTTATTGCAGCAAACAAAGCAAAAGAAAACTGAAAAAAAAAACAACTGACGCTCCAAGAAAAACACATAGTGCATGAAGCAATAAAAATATAGTGTCTTGAAAGGTGACCTGATTTTTGCCGATGAAGAAGGGGTGCCTCGGGGGCATCCCCAGGCTTTGACGCTTGTACTTCTTGGATATTTCTTGGGGTGATGCATGGGCATCCCCAAGCATGAGCTTTTGTCCATTCTTCATCTCATCTCATCATTCACCAATCCCTACACTTGAAAACTTCCTTCATACAAAACTAAACACAATTCTATTAGCAACATTAGTGTAAGCATAAAAACGAATCAACCCTTTTTGCTTCAGGTTTCAACACAAAATCACCACATATAAAGCATATACTACTGTAGCAACTTCCCCAAAAGTTTCGTGATCAAAAGAACTCAAAAAGAAACCGATAAAGCGGCAAACACAAATATTGGCAGAAATCTGTCAAAACAGAACAGCTGACAAAGGTCGAATTTTTAGAGGGTTTTCTGTTGCTCAAATCAAAAAGTGTTCAACTAATGAAAGTTTGGATATAACCTGGGGCATATGCACAAGAAATCTCAGGTCCAAAAGATATACAGAGAATTTTCACGAATTTGTACGGTGCAGCACCGAAAACTGTTTCAGGACAGCAACATCCCCAAATCTTACCTCACTCAAATTAGAGGCTTCTCTTGGCACAACAACAAAATAAAAAGGATAAGGAGCGGTTATTACAGTAGTAATAACTTCCAAGACTCAAATAATATAAAAAGTACTGAAAATAAATAATGGGTTATATCCCAAGAGTGCTTTTCTTTAACGCCTTTGAGCTAGGCGCAGTAATTTGCAAAGATGCTCATGTGGTCGCCATATAAGAGCTTGAGGCAAAGGCGCCATATAGGAACTTAAAGCAATAGAGAGCATCAAAAAGCAAATGTGAAAGGCATTTAAATCTAAACCACTTCCTATGAAAAATAGTCTTGTAAAGAGACAAGTCATGAAAGCGCAAAGCAAAAAGCATAGGAAGGCAAAACAAGTACAACTTCAAGAATTGCAACATAAAGAGGGGAAACTCAATATTGTTGAGATCCATCAAACCATGTTTCCCTCTCTCATAATAACTTTCAGTAGCATCATGAATAGAACTAACAATATAACTATCACATAAAGCATCCCTATCATGAGCCACATGCGTAAAATAATTAATACTCCCCACATGAACAATCGTAGTAGGAGCAGATTCAACAGAATAATTATTCTCATCACCATAATCATCAAAAACAGGAGGCATATTGTAATCATAACTAATTTTCTCCTCAAAAGTAGGTGAACTGAAAATATTATACCCATCATCATGACCATCATAAACTAGAGGTTTAGTATCATCACAAGCTAGAGAACAACTATTTTGCAAGGAATATTCATCAAACATATCATCATAAGAAGGAACATGGATAGTACTAATGGTACAACAATTATTAACCTTAGAGTTGGTACCAAAAAGATTTTCAATATCAAAAGTAGAGTGTTTTTCCCAATCATGATCACTAACATAGGTAACAGGCATGAGAACATCATCCCAATCAGAATTATCATAATCTATAGCAGGATCATAACACTTAGGGGAAGATACCGTGTCCTCTCGCCTCTTACTCCTCTTCTTCTTCTTCTTCATACTCTTCTTACTCTCTCCTTTAGGAGTGAGAGACTTGAAGGGCATCTTCTCCACATATTCTTTAGGAGGGAAAGGCATCTTCTCCACATAATCTGGTTTGCTGACAGAAACAACAGAAGAAACTTTGGAGGATTCCTCCTCTCTATTAATAAGATCGAAACATCTATTAGTCCTATCATAGCTTGGCAAAACATCATGTTTTATAAGATCTTGTAAGTAAGTATTTGCGAGGCAATCTTTAGCACAATAGAGACGACAACCACGAAGGATGCTATTAATATCAACATCTCTCATATCAACCAAAGAAATCTTTCTAGATATCTCTTCACAATTCAAAAACAAAGTAAGCTCATCATACTGATTGAAAGTAATCTTATCATCACAATACAAATCTGCGGTACTCACTCGATTAATTGGGCATTGAAAATTAAAGTGACCCTTTTTATCACAAAATTCACAAAGAAAAGGATAAAGTTCACAAACCTTTTCACCAAGCTTATCTAGATCCCTGAGCCACGTATTGGTTTCTTCAATCCCGTGGGTGATGCAATAATCTTCCTTGTTGTGACTCTGTTCACAAGGTCTATGTATTCCACAAAAATTAACATGCTTATAAGAAATAGGACTTTTAGAAGTTTGAGCATGTTTATTGCAATCATCAATAACAATATCGCTTTCTATGCAAGTGTCCTTAAAAGGTTCATGATACACGTCCCCATTTCCTTTAGGAACATTCATATGGGAAGCAAAGGCTTTAAAGCAATCAACCATAATTTGAGGATCAAGACCATATTTAGCACTAAGCTCTTGAAAATTAGCTGTTTCAGCAAAAGATTTAATGCAATCAAACTCGTAATTCATACCTGATCCTTTACCTTTGTCGCTATCCCAACCTTCAATATTGTTTTGAATTGTTTCAAGCAGATCCCACTTGGTGTCAACATCCTTGCTTGTGAAAGACCCATCAAAGCATGCATCTAGATAGTCCTTGTAATATCCTGAAAGCCTTGCATAAAAATTATTAATAACAATATTACGAGGAAGACCATGAATAGGACATTTGTGCATTAGTAACTTTAATGTTCCCCACGCTTGGGCAATGCTTTCTCCCTCATGCGGATGGAAATTAGAAATGTAATTCCTATCTTTATAAACCTGACTAGAAGGATAGAATTTAGAATAAAAGAGAGGTACAATTTCCTCCCAGTCAATAGATCGACTATCCTTCAGTGTTTTATACCATTCCTCAGCTCTGCCTTTTAGTGATAAAGAGAATAGCTTCTTCTTAACTTGGTTCATTGAAATACTTGCACACTGGAACAACTCGCATAATTCATGTATAAAAAGCAAATGATCACTAGGATGGACAGTTCCATCTCCTAAATAGCAGTTATTCATAACACGTTCAACAATCTTCATAGGTATTTCAAAAGGATGAGGAGCACAGGCATCATCAGAAATATCACATATGGGAGATAAAATATCATCAGAGCAAACTTTCTCCACTAAAGCTGGGGAACTAAAAATATCATGCTTAACAAAACCAGCTTCCCCAAGCTTAGACTTTTCTATAGCATTAGCAATAACGCTATTCAAAGCATTCGTACTAATAACATTGCTATGCGAAACAAGCTCCAAAGGTTTTACAATTTTCTCTTCAAATCTAAACTCAGGAAAAAGACTAAAGAACTCTTTACTTTCCATTAAGCCTAACTAGTGAAAATAAAAACAAGAAACAAAAAGATATAATTGCAGAATCAAAAGGAAATAACTCCGAGCACTCACACAGGAGGATGCGAGTACCTTTTACCTTACCTCCCCGGCAACGGCGCCAGAAAAGAGCTTGATGTCTACGCACACGTCTGTTCTTGTAGACAGTGTTGGGCCTCCAAGTGCAGAGGTTTGTAGAACAGCAGCAAGTTTCCATTAAGTGGATCACCCAAGGTTTATCGAACTCAGGGAGGAAGAGGTCAAAGCTATCCCTCTCAAGCAACCCTGCAATTATGATACAGAAAGTCTCTTGTGTCCCCAACACACCCAATACACTTGTCAGATGTATAGGTGCACTAGTTCGGCGAAGAGATAGTGAAATACAAGTGATAGTGATGATTATAAGTAGCAAATGTAATCTAAAATAAATATCGCTGCGAGCAAACATGTAACAAAATAGGAAGTAAACGGTGTGCAATGCTTGGAAACAAGGCCTAGGGATCATACTTTCACTAGTGGACACACACCCAACAAATATAACATAATTGAACCAATAGATACTATCATCAATATGCAACTCAAAATAATTCTCCAATGGAAAACGAACACTAATCATGCGTAGGGCTACGAAGCACTCCTCAAAGTCCGTATGTACCCAAACTAGATTGTCCCACACTATCACCGTGAACGCACTAGATGGTTCCAACAAACACCAACATTTCATAGAGACATTAACCAAAAAGATACACATGATGCACACACTAGTCACCTTTACACCATGATACGAGGTATCTCCGGAGAGTACAATAATAAAGCATAGGAGTAGCATAATATCTGAATAATAACATCTACCAATTCAACTAGATACAAAGCTCACGATCACATAAAGATCACATCATGGGAGAGAGAGGTGAACCACATAGCTACCGGTAGAGCCCTCAGCCCCGGGGGAGAACTACTCCCTCCTCATCATAGGAGACAACAAGGTTGATGGAGATGGTGGTGAGGTCGATGGAGACAGCGGAGACGGAGATGGAGACCGATGGAGATGGCTCCGGGGGCACTTCCCCGTCCCGGCAGGGTGCCGGAACAGAGACTTCTGTCCCCCGAAATTTGTCTTCGACGGCGGCGGAGCTGTGGAACTGTTCAGGAAATTTTGCCCCCCTCTCCTAGGGTTTTCCGTCCCGAGGCTTTATATAGGCGAAGGGGCGTTGTCAGGGGGCTGCCAGGGCATCCTCACACATAGGGGGCGCGGCCAGGGGCTGGGCCGCGCCCCCTCATTGTGAGGCTGGCCCCTGGCCCCCCTCCGGCTCTCTTTTGGTCCTCGTCCTTCGTCTGGGAAAAATAGGAGTTCTGGAACTTGTTTCGTCCAATTCCAAGAATATTTCCTGTGTAGCTTTTCGGAAACACAAAAACAGCAGAAAACAGGGAACTGGCACTGTGGCATCTTGTCAATAGGTTAGTTCCGGAAATCGCATAAAAACGCCATGAAGTGTAACGAAACATAAGGCAAATGGTGTAAAAATAAGCATGGAGCATCAAAAATTATAGATACGTTTGAGACGTATCACCCCTACCTCAACCTTGATAGAACGAACACCCAGTGCCTCATGGTGGACGATCGGCTCTCTAAGCAAGTCCGGACGGTGTTGGCTTTGCCCGTCAATGTACTCAACTCGAGATTGGAGGGATCCGCAATCCCCGCTATGGTGCTCCGCCTCCAACTCAGCAACTATCGGCGAGGGAGCAGGCTCTGCCAGGGCCTTTCCAAGCTAGCTATCTGAAGGGAAGCCGCGTCCGCAGCCTCCTTTCGCTTGGTGCTACCAAAAGGAGGCATCAAGAGAGGAGTTAGACACCCGACCCACAATAAAATTGCCATCAGAGGGCTGGCAAGATAGTCACTTAAGGAAAAGCAAGCAACAACAAACTTGCCGGCTTACTGTGAAAAGATCATTGAGACATGAAACCGTTCTGACAAGGGCAGCAATTTGACCCACCAGGCCCATGGCAAGTGCCAAGTTAGAAGAGGACATGCGACCACCAACAGAGGATCCAAGACCCAACTGCTTCAGTGTCTAGCCTGCAACAGAGGATCCAAGACACAACTGCTTTAGTGTCTAGCCTGCCAAACGCTAGTCGATAGAGGCATTTAGTAGATCTAGGGGTAGTTAGTTACTCCCTCTGACCCATATTACTCTTTGTAAATATATATAAATCTAGACATATTTTAGTGGTAGATACATCCATATTAGCGAAGAGTAATATGGGTCGGAAAGAGTATTTCCTTTCTTGTTAGTTTTTTTAGATCTAGAAAGGCTCTCTCTTTTTAGATCCCACAATAACTTACCCCTGGAGGTCTAATTAGAAGTGGTTGCGGTCTGATTTGATGTAATTGAATGGAAATATTATATCTTACAGAAATAAAATCACTATCTGGATGTAATGGAAACATATATATTTGTTAGAAACAATTATGTATTTGAAAATAATTATGTATTAAAATTTGTGCACTTTACCAAACAGGGCAACAATATTACGCATCACCTTACTTGCACACGACACTTAATTTTGCACCATCTCTTAATCTACTAGGTGTTTCAAAATAGGTGCCACGTACAAGAGCACACGGCGGATCGATGCGCCGCGATAAAAAGTGTTGTGTTTGCACTTTCGCAGACGCATTGAGTTTATACAATTTAATAGCATGGAGGGCTCCATTTGAGATATTTAAGTAGTTGAGTCCACTCAATATATGAGTAGGTATCTAGAAAACCAAATCCACCCTCGTGATTCTGGAGCTCAGAGTTTCATTTTCATAACTACTGATAAAAATATGACACCTAATTTAGATATAACTAAGATTTGTGTGTTTATGTACGAGTATAAAAAGCATGACTTAGATGGGTACAGTTTTTGTATAACTATTAGCAGTCTTCGATAATTCTATAAGTATCCATCCAATGGTCATGGACAAATTTTACCATCCCCTTCACATCTGTAATAGAAAATATGAATGGCACATATTATATAGTTGTCAAAGTTACATTTTAAGTACATCACAAACCACCACCACCTCCTCCTCCCTTTCTGTCTCCTCTCCGCTCCTTGAGAGTACTCTCGGTCCTTCTGGGGCTTATCCCCCTCTCCTTGGTGGCTTTGCCAATAGGAGTGGGAGGGGGAGTCGCCGCCGTGTGTACAAGGTAGATTTAGGTGTAGTGTCTTCGGTTGTGTGCCGGTTGGGGCCCTTGTGCCCGGTAGTAGGAGCGAAGTTTGGGAAGTTTGGGATCTGAGTGACCAGATCTCGGTTGTAGGGTTCCTCCTCTCCACGCCATGGCTCCTCCTGATGGAGCCCGGTATGGTGGGCATGATCCACCGTTCCTTTGATTAAGCTAGTGATCGATGTCTGCTCTGAGGTGTGTGGAAGTTGTGTGATGCAGATCCTCTCCTGGCCAGCCGTCGAGGCGAGAAGTTGAGGTGAAGCGGCATGGTTTTCAGCACGGGCAGGCTTCTCTTGGCGGGCCATGGAGGTGAGGGGGAAAATCAAAGCTGCTCATCTTCTCCTATAGCGAAAGGGCGGTGATTGTGTGCTGGCGTTTGATGGACGTGTAGCAGATAGTCCTTGTGCGTGGTGAATGACCAGCCCGTTGGGAACCCCAAGAGGAAGGTATGATGAGTATAGCAGCTAGTTTTCCGTCAGTTAAGAAACCAAGGTTTAATATCGTTCAGGAGAAAAGCAGACAACGACGACTAAAGGTGATGCTTGCTAGTTTGCGACAACTTCGGACAATTTATATATGGCGCCTCGTCCAAGCTCTGCTTGCTAGCTGCAACGCGGAACCTGCACACAACACAACCAAGTATTTTGCTCCCAACTTGCGATGAGGTTGTCAATCTCACCGGCTTGCTTGAAACAAAGGTTATGAGCGTATCGAGTGGAAAACAGTAGAGTATGCGAATAAAGTAAACAGTGCGAGTAAAGTAAACAGGTAATAGCAATATGATGGAAATAGGACCGGGATCCACAGTTCACTAGTGGTGTCTCTCCATAGATAAATAACACATGCTGGGTAAACAAATTACAGTTGGGCAATTGATAGAATAAAGATAAACATGATATGTCAAGAAGATCACTATGAGATTTACTCTGGGCATTACAACAAAATACATAGACCGCCATCCAACTGCATCTATGACTAATAATCCACTCCCGAGGATATCAATCCGAACACCCCATGAGTATTAAGTTGCGAACAACAGATAATTGCATTAAGCAAAGTGTGTAATGTAAACAAAGCATATGCCCTTGAGCATATGAATGTTGTTTTCTCCCTAGTAGCAACAGCACATCTACAACCTTAGAGGTTTCTGTCACTCCCCCAGGTTAAGCAGAGGCATGAACCCACTATCGAGCATAAATACCCCCTCTTGGAGTCACTAGCAACTACTCGGCCAAGATAGCTACTAACAACGGAGAGCATGCAAGATCATAAACAACATAGAGATAACATAAGATAATATTCAGTACAACAACTCAATCATAAACACCAATATTCATCGGATCCCAACAAACCAAACATGTAGAATTACATAACGGTGATCTCAATCATGTAGGGCAGCTCATGAGATCTAAACATGAAGCACATGGTGGAGGAGACAACCATCTAGCTATTGCTATGGACCCATAGTCCAAGGTAGACTACTCACTCATCGCTCCGGAGGCAAGCATGGCGATGAAGAAGACCTCTGGTGGCGATTCCCCTCTCCGGCAGGGTGCCGGGAAGAGCTTCTGGACCCTCCTGATCTTCGGGTCGATGATGGCGGCGGATCGCGATGTGTTCTGGAAAAGTGATCGGGTACTTAGGTTTTTTTCCGTCGGGGGGTCTTTATAGGCGAAGGGGCGATGTCAGAGGAGGAGCCAGGCGCCCTCACTCGGGGCTCGCGCGGCCAAGGGCCTGGCCGCGCCACCCCTGCGTGTGGGGCCCTGGTGGCCCCCCTCCTACTCTCCTTCGGATCTCTGGAAGCTTCCGGGTAAAATAAGACTTCAGGAACTTGTTTCGTCCAATTCCGAGAATATTTCCTGTGTATCACTTCTGAAACACAAAAACAGCAGAAAATAGGAAACTGGCACTGTGGCAACTCGTTAATAGGTTAGTTCCGGAAAATGCATAAAAGTGCCACGAAGTGTAACGAAACAATAGGAAAATGGTGTAAAAACAAGCATGGAGCATCAAAAATTATAGATACGTTGGAGACGTATCAAGCATCCCCAAGCTTAACTCCTGCTCGTCCTCGAGTAGGTAAGTGATAACAAAAGAATAATTTTTGAGGTGACATGCACCTACACAATCTTGATCATATACGTAAGCATTTGTGAGCTGGGATCATAAGAACCTAAAACATGGGCATGAAGATATAATCTTGACAATAAGAAACTTAGCAACCATGTTGTAAACATGCAAATGAACACAAGCAAAAGATCATGAAAATGAAACAATGAAAGTCAAACGTGTGTTCAAATCATAAGGAAAAACATACAAATGGTTTTCTGCTTGTCCTTCAAAGAGAGCAAAACATAAATGCATAGGACACCTTCAAGTTTAAGAGGGCGACTAGATACAAATAATTTAAGAACAAGTGAAACCAACAATATGAATCAATCAATGAACTTTGGGACAATGCATATCACACTAAGAATGACAACTATGCTCTCTTAATGGTGCATAAAGATAGAAGGTGGTGACTCAACATAAAAGTAGAAGAAAGGCCCTTCACAGAGGGAAGCAGTGATTGCAAGTTTTATAACCTTCAAAAATTATGGTACTTACCGGCTTTGAGCTCTCATTGCCCCCATCATAAGCATCTTGAATGGTTAAAGTTAATGCGAGAACAATTATGATGCATATGCTTGACAAATCATAAGTTGAAAACCTCGTGCCCCGTGAATACGAGTACCCAAACCTCATGCTACTTTACTTAGAGTCCCAAGTAAGGCTCTTGTCATTGTAAATATATGCATATCATTGAGAACCGCCAATGGGGTACCTCCGTGCCCGATGACATGGAACAAGCCCACACCAAAATGACAGGACAAGCAGACAATGAACACCTCGACATCTCTTTTATTTGCCTTTTGTTTAGCTTTTTATTGTGAGATGCGTCGTCGAATGTTCACTATGGGTATGCTGCAAATTTCCACCATGAATTATGCATGGCTTAGATTGGCGGCCCGGCATTTCCCTAACACATATATAAACTCCATGATCCTCACAAGATTCCCAATTCATTTCACATCGCGGGCATCCATAAACAAAAGATCACGATATCAACTCAAATAAGAAGTGCAATGTTGAAAGCTTGCCCCATGACAGCATGGCTGGGCTAGAATCCAACTTACAACTTGCAAGCATAACAACTCAACATAAGAGACCACAATGTCAAATTTTTAAGAACAGGAAAAAGTAAAGTGTGCCTTCCGGTTCGTGAGAGCTTTACTGACCGAATTTCGCATAACATTGGTAAGAGTTTAATTTGAAGAGTGAATAAAAGCAAGTCAAATTTACTTGGAATAGCAAATTGCTAGTAGGTATGTATGGTGGACGCTTTGGAAAACTTTGGCTTTTAGGAGTTGGATGCACGAGTAGAGCTCATACTCAGTACAAGGCGAGGGCTAGCAAAAGACTGGGAGCGACAAACTAAGAGAGCAATAATGGCCATAATCATGCAAAGCGACAAAGCGACATTAAAAGAAGCATAAGATGGCATAAAAAGTCAAAAACTAAATGATCATGAAGGCTATTGGCGACTTTGTAAGAGTCTAACATGTGTGAGCATGCGCCAAGTCAACCCAAATAAAGCATCAAGGAGAAAACCAAAATAATGCTTCCATACAATAAAAACAACGCATGATTTTTTCAAAGGCTCATTAAGCAATCTCAGTTATTTGAGACAAGTCATGCTATAGCAAAACCACTAAGCATACTATCAAAAAGACATCAAGCATGACATGAAAAAGCCTAAGCCGCAGTCTACACAAGCTCCTTCTTGTACCACTATTTTGCACAAAGCTTTTTCTCTTTTCCAACACCATTTGAAATTTTTAAAGACACCTCTTTTGATTAAAACCAATAAAGATCAGAGGCAAAAATACACCTTGATGAAAAGATATGACAAGGTCTGAACGAAAATCAAGGCAAAAATGAAAACCAAAAGCAGTAGCGGAAAAAGAAGAACACTCGATTTTTAATAAGAGTGAAAACGAGAGCGTTCTTTGCAAATGAAAACGAGTACATCTCCTCCAAAGGAAATTTGTTGGGGTCCAACCATTTATTACAGCAAACAAACAAACTAAACCAACTAAGAAAACTAAAACAACTGACGCTCCAAGAAAAACACATAGTGCATGAAGCAATAAAAATATAGTGTTTTGAAAGGTGACCTGATTTTTGCCGATGAAGAAGGGGTGCCTCGGGGGCATCCCCAAGCTTTGACGCTTGTACTTCTTGGATATTTCTTGGGGTGATGCATGGGCATCCCCAAGCTTGAGCTTTTGTCCATTCCTCAAATCATCTCATCATTCTCCAATCCCTACACTTGAAAACTTCCTTCATACAAAACTAAACACAAATCTATTAGCAACATTAGTGTAAGCATAACATATAATCAATCCTTTTTTGCTTCAGGTTTCAAATCAAAACCACCACATATATAGCAAATACTACTGTAGCAACCTCCCCAAAAGTTCCGTGATCAAAAGAACTCAAAAGAAAGCGATAAAGTGGCAAACACAAATATTGGCAGAAATCTGTCAAAACTGAACAGCTGACAAAGGTCGAATTTTTGAGGGATTTTCTGTTGCTCAAATCAAAAAGTGTTAAACTAACTAAAGTTTGGATATAACCTGGGGCATATGCACAAGAAATCGCAGGTCCAAAAGATAAACAGAGAATTTATACGAATTTTTACGGTGCAGCACCGAAAACAGTTTTAGGACAGCAACATCCCCAAATCTTTACCTCACTCAAATTAGAGGCTTCTCTTGGTACAAAAACAAAATAAAAAAGATAAGGTGTCGGGGGAATGACCCCCGGTAGGGTCAAGAGACTAGAAAGATACAAGGACTATGGTTGACTTTATGCCGGTTGACCAAGGAAGGGCCTGGCCGGAATATAAGAGCATCGGCCAGGCCGGCATATATGTGTATCTCGGCTAACGTTCGGATATGCCGGTATAACCGGAATACTTATTGAGGAGTGCCAGCATATGCTTAGATATATGTCGGCCTAACTTATTTGATATGTTGTGCAGGGGCAGGGGAGGCCGGATTACCCGACCTCCTTAGGTCGTTGGTCCGGCATATAGGTCCAGGATATGGCCAACGGTCATATCCGGGATACAGAAGTCAACTAAGGTGTCATGTCCCTACAATCAAGGAGAGATTCTGCCAAGTATGGAGAGGGATCATGTTGACAGGGTGCACAGTGGTGGTCTACCTACCCTCACTGTGCACAAGTACAGCCCTTACCTCACAGTGGTAAGGTCACAGTCCTGGAAGTACAAGGTACAGCAAGGGTGAGTCCCATCGAGAGTAATCAGGGAGAAAGTCAAGGGCGTATGCCTTCGTCAGCTTGCCCTATTTGGAGTGTAGCTGGTGTCCCCTGGTCTCAGGTGACCGTTGTAACCCTGGCTACCACTATATAAGGTGGCACAGGGAGCCCTAGTAACGGGTTGGTCACTCAGTGTTCCTACACTTAGCAGTTCATCTTCCTCCTCTAGCAGAGAGCTTGGAAGCACCATTGTTGTATACTTCATCGATCCAAATATATAACCACTAGAGCAGGAGTAGGGGTGTTATCTCCTTACGAGAGCCCTGAACCTGGGTAGATCTGGGTTCCTTTCTGTCGTGCTTTTCAGCTCGTTCCCCTCTCCCGAATCCTCCAGCATCTAGTTCGGCCCCCATTTAAGCCATCCCATGGCATATGTTGTTTCACCACGACGACATTTGGCGCCCACCGTGGGGCAGATCGATATGCTGGGTGGAGTGTTTATTCGGACGGGGTCCATGATAGCAGCTTCGGGAGTGCGCGTGGTCTCTGGCCTCGTCCAGAGGCTAGGCTCGCTCAGTTTCATCAGTGACAACGCCGGATGTCTCGGCGGCCGGCCGTTCCCCAAGGATGGCCGGATCATGTCTTTTGGTTCCCACGAGGTGTACGTGGGGACTGAGAGAGTTTGCAGGGAAGAGGTGCTGATGGCGGCGGATCCGCCGTCACATCGGCTGGCTCACGCTGGGCGTAGCGCTCACTCAGTAGAGTCGGCCGAGGTGATGATGGCCGGCACATCTGTGCCGCCGGCGGAGGATGCCGGCAAAGCAACAGCAGCAGCAGCAGGAGATACTCCCCCGGAGCCGCCGAAGGCCAAGAGGTCGGCGCGTCCTCCGTTGGAGCGCGTTGAGAACCTGGCCGGCACTTCCGGCGTGCCAGCTAGGGGCCAGGTGCTTCTTCCCATCATCGATCGGCTTCTCGAGCCCGTGCGATCCGGCGATGATCCGGAGCAGACAAGGGAGGTCCTGGAGGGATCTCGTCAGGCCCTCGTCGACGAGGCCCTGGCCATGCATCAGGAGCGCGAACGGTTTAACCGGCAACTCCGTGAGTATGAGGCAGCCCATGGTTTTACTCCTGTGGTAACCCGGCCTAGCCGGATAGATGAGGTTAGAACTAGAGGTAGAGATCTTAACACTGAGCTAGGTAAAGATGCTAGAGCTAAGAGTCATACTGCAACTAGCACTGTGCCTAAGGTAGTCTATAGCTCACCAGTGAAGAACCTTAGAGCAGCAGCGGAGGTAGCTAAGGACTTATCTAATTTGTCCGGCGAAGCACTGCATGAGCAGCAAGCCCGGCTTAACCATCTTTTGTCTGAAGCTACCAAGCAGCAGGAGGCCTTTAAGAAGGCAAACCCAGGTGCCGGGGCATCCCAGTACGTTGCGTCGGTGGGAGGTGCCGTCGCAAGGTCAAGGGGGGAAACTTCGTCCCTGCATCCAAGCGCCCGGCGTGCCGGAAGTGTGACCTCTGGCCGCCGAGACAAGCAGATCCAGGTGTATGATCCGGCAATCGCCGGAAAGCAAGCAATAGTTCAAAAGAGTGCCGGTCAAGCTGACAAGTATGTCGGCAGCAAGAAGGCCGGCCAGAATATGCTGGCTGGGCAAGGAGCGGTGTCGGCCGGTGGTGGCCAGAGTAATAGTGCTGCTCGGCGTCAGCAGCAAGGCGCCGGGGGTACAACACAGTAGCAAGGTGCAGGTCAGCCGAGACATCGGGAGGATGATGGGAACTCCGCCCTTGCCAGGGCGGGATATCAGCAGCAGCACCAGCAAGACCAGCAGTATCGGCAAGGCCAGCTAAATGAGCAGTGTCAGCCAGAGCAGCAGCAGCAAAAGATGATCGCGGGCCCAATTGCATCCCGGCTAGGACCTCGGTCCTTGGCAGCAAGTGATGCGCGCTTCAAGCTGGACAGGATTCACCAATCAGAGTTGGTGGAGAGGCAAGGAGCTCCGGGTCCTATGTGCTTTGGACCCCGGATTATGGGTGAGCCGGTACCTTACTACTTCCAGCTCGCGCGTGGCGCGAGGACATACAATGGCAGTACAAAGCCGGAAGATTGGTTGGAGGATTACTCCACCGCAGTGAACATTGCCGGAGGAAACCTCAGATGGGTGGTACGATATGTACCGCAAATGCTAGAAGGACCAGCCAGGATATGGCTGAATAATCTGCCGGCCGGAAGTATCAACGGCTGGGTTGATTTCGAAGAGCAGTTTGTGTCAAACTTCACCAGTACATACAAGAGGCCTAACCGTCCGCAGCAGCTGGCCAACTGCCGGCAAGGAGTAAATGAGACCGACCGTGACTACCTGACCAGGTGGTCCACATTGCGCAATTCCTGCGAAGGAGTTGTGGAGCAGCAGGCCATCATGTGGTTCGCTCATGGGTGCCGGCATGGCACCATGTTGTGGCAAAAGCTTCAGAGGGAAATGTCGGCCACGTTGTCCGAGACAATCAAGATTGCCGATAGCTATGCTCTGGGAGATCCCATGCAGCCCACCCTTGATTCACAAGGACAGGGGCAGACCCAGGGGAACAACAACAGCACCGGGAGACTAGGGCAATACTATCGCTCTGATAACCGGAACAAGAGAAGAGATGAAAGGCCGGATTACCGGTATGGAACGGCACAAGTACCAGCTGTGGAGGAAGAGCAAGAGGGCGCCGGCAGTAGCCAGCGTCCGAGATATGAGGGCAATCAGCAGCCTCAGCAGCAGCAGCAACAGCCACAGCAGCAAGCGCAGCCCTTCCAGAAGAAGAATGTCTGGATCAACAAGAATGCCGGTGGCGGTGCCGGCCAGAAGAAGCAATGGCCGAAGTATACGGTGGGTCTGGCCATGGACAAGCCTTGTGTGTTTCACACGTTCCAGCCGGGTAAGCCGGCAAATCATTTGACGAGAAACTGTTCATGGCTGGACGACATATTAGCAGGTCGTGCAGGTCCCTGGGGACCGGCTAGACCATCTATCCCGGCAGCTCCATCGCCATTGACAGGTGCAAATACAGTTGCAGTCCCGCCCAGGCCGGTTGATCCCGGGAATCAGAGCAATGCTGGAAATGCCGGCGTAAATCAAGTAGATCAGAACTATAACCCGAGTACTATGCCGGAGGCCCAGCAGCGGGCCGGAATGAGTACAAGGAACATGATCAGAGCTACATGGTCTTTGAGACCGAAAGAACAGACAAGCAGAGCTTGTACCGGCGGTGTTTGGAGGTGAATGCCGTTATGTCGGCAGTTCCGAAGCTAATGTACTGGTCTGACCAGGCCATTGGCTGGGACAGGGCAGATCATCCCAGGATCATGCCAAACCCCGGCGGGTATGCTCTGGTGATGGATCCGACATTCGTCGGGCCGGCTAATAACGTGAGATTCAGCAAGGTCCTCATTGACAATGGGAGCAGCATCAATATCATGTACCGGGATACGATGCAGAAGCTGGGCATCAAGGAGAATATGCTGGAGCCAAGCAAGACCACATTCCACGGCATTGTGCCGGGACTTTCGTGTGCGCCGATGGGCAAGATCCGGATGGATGTCATGTTTGGCAACCGGGATAACTGCAGGGTGGAGAACCTCATGCTTGAGGTGGTGGATCTGGAAAGCCCCTACCATGCTTTGCTGGGTAGGCCGGCACTGGCAAAGTTCATGGCCTCTACGCATGTTGCGTATCTGAAGATGAAGATACCGGGGCCCAAGGGAGTGATCACCATCGTTGGTGATTACAAGCGCTCGATGGCATGTGCAACACCCGGATCTAACCTGGCCGAGACTCTGATCATTGCAGAGGAAAAGAAGAGGCTCAAGCGAGCAGTGGAGATTGCTAAAACAGTCGTGACCGGCACACCTTTGCCGGGCATGACAAACCCAAGTGGCGGCACTTCTTTTCAAGTGGCCAAGGAAGTCAAGAAGGTGCCTCTGGATGAGGCTTTCCTTAAGCGCTATGCCCTCATCGGGGCAGGTTTGGATCCCAAATAGGAAAGCGAGCTCATCAGCTTCCTCCGTGAGAATCGGGATATCTTTGCATGGTCTACTTCAGACCTGCAAGGTGTGCCGAGGGAGCTGGCTGAGCACGCATTGCATGTGAGACCAGATGCTAAGCCGGTGAAGCAACCGCTCCGGCGGAATGCAGGTGATAGAAGGAAAGCCATTTGGGACGAAGTGGCCAGGCTCCTAGCCTCCGGCTTTATCAAAGAAGTGCTTCATCCGGATTGGGTGTCTAATCCGGTTTTGGTGGAAAAGAAGAAGGATGAGCCCGCCATAGTGAAAGTATGGCGGATGTGTGTCGATTACACCAACTTGAACAAGGCATGTCCTAAGGATCCATTCCCGCTACCTCGGATCGATCAAGTGATTGATTCCACGGCCGGATGTGAACTGTTATCATTCGTAGATGCTTATTCTGGTTTCCACCAGATCCCCTTGTATGAGCCGGATCAAATAAAGACATCCTTTATTACCCCGTACGGGGCTTATTGCTATCTCACTATGCTGTTCGGTTTAAGAAATGCCAGAGCAACTTACCAGAGGTGCATGCAAAAATGTTTGCATGACCAAATAGATAAAAATGTGCAGGTATATGTCGACGATGTCGTCATAAAAACCAAGGAGAGCAAGACTCTCGTAGATGACCTCCGGGAAACCTTTGCAAACTTGAGGAGATTCCGGATGAAGTTGAATCCGGCTAAGTGTACCTTTGGTGTGCCGGCAGGCAAATTGCTCGGTTTCCTGGTTTCCAGCTGGGGAATTGAGGTGAATCCCGGCAAGATTCGTGCCATAGAGAGAATGAAGCCGCCGACAGATTTGAAGGAAGTACAGAAGTTCACTGGGTGCCTCGCATCCCTGAGCCGTTTCATAAGCCGGCTGGGAGAGAAAGCTTTGCCGTTATATCAATTGATGAAGAAGTCCGACACATTTGTCTGGACAACGCAAGCAGATGCAGCTTTCAAGGAATTGAAACAGATGTTGTCAAGAGCGCCGGTGTTGGCATCTCTGATGCCCAGGGAGCCAATGCTGCTCTATATAGCGGCGACCAACAGAGTTGTCAGTGCAGTAGTGGTAGTAGAGCGAGAGGAAGGAGGCAAAACCGTGTAGCGACCGGTATATTATTTGAGTGAAGTCCTTTCCACCTCGAAGCAAAACTACCCCCACTATCAGAAAATGACATATGTTGTTTATATGGCGGCCAAAAAGCTCAAGCATTACTTCCAGGAGCACCCAATCCGGGTAGTGGCCGAGGCCCCTATCTCGGAAATCATAGGAAACAAAGATGCCAGTTGCAGGATAGCCAAGTGGGCAATAGAGTTGTCACCATATACACCTCAGTATGATAAGAGGGATACAATCAAGTCCCAGGTGTTGGCTGATTTCTTCATTGATTGGGCCGAGATACAATATGAGCCACCATTGCCAGATGCAAATTATTGGAGGATGCATTTCGACGGTTCCAAGACAATACATGGCCTGGGTGCCGGCATAGTTCTCAGTTCACCCAAGAGTGACCAATTGAGATATGTTCTGCAGATTCATTTTGCAGCATCAAATAATGTGGCGGAATATGAGGCACTTGTGCATGGCCTAAAGGTGTCTAAGGACATAGGAATTCGCCGGATTATGTGTTTCGGTGATTCTGACTTAGTGATTCAGCAGTGTTCTAGCATATGGGATGCGCATGATGCAAACATGGGATCCTACCGTTTCCTGGTACAGCAGTTGAGCGGTTACTTCGAAGGTTGTGAGTTCCGGCATGTTCTCCGGGCTCAGAACGATGCAGCCGATACATTGTCCAAGCTGGGATCTTCCAGAGATTCAATCCCGCCCGGCATTTCGCTGGAGCATCTGAGGAGGCCATCAATCAAGCCCTTGCCGGAGTCATCTTCCATTTATGTCCCGCCAAGCCCGGAGGATGCAGTTCTGATGGAGATAGATGCCGGAGTCAGGTCAGATAGCCCGGGGACTGTTCTCTCAGTCCCGGGGACTAGGCCGACATATGCAGTAAGTGCAGTATTCCGGAGCAGAAATAAAGGCAAGGGTAGGATGTGCCAAGAGGTTGTGCCGGTATACCCGGGGACTGCTCCGGCATACCCGGGGACTGATCCCTCAACCCCGGGGACTTCGCAGCCCATGGAGATCGATTATGTGTCGGTCGAAATGATGGAGATAGATCAGGCAGTATTCACTGTCAGGGAAGTGCCCGCATGGGCACGTCCAATCATGGATTTCCTGGTGAATGGTCAAGTGCCAGCGGCTGAAAATGAGGCCCGCCGGGTTACAAGGAGATCCAAAGGATATATCATCATCAACAAGGAAATATACACGAGAAGTACCACCGGAGTGTTACAGCGATGTGTTGAATCTGCTGAAGGCTTGGAGATGCTCCGGGAAATTCATCAGGGGGAGTGTGGTCACCACGCTTCATCCAGAGCATTAGTGGCGAAGGTATTCCGGCATGGGTTCTATTGGCCGACGGCACTGCAAGAAGCCGAAGACTTGGTCCGGAAGTGCAATGGATGTCAAAGATATGCTCACCAGATTCATCAGCCGGCGTCTGCCTTGAAGACTATCCCGATAACCTGGCCCTTTGCTGTTTGGGGCCTGGATATGGTCGGGGCTTTTAAGCCGGCAAGGGGAAAGATGACCCATATCCTAGTCATGGTGGACAAGTTCACCAAATGGATCGAAGTGAAGCCCATAAGCAAGTGTGATGGCCACACAGCAGTGAAATTCCTAAAAGATATAATCTTGAGATATGGTGTTCCCCATGGCATCATCACTGACAATGGGTCGAACTTTGCGCAAGGGCCATTTGCCAGATTTTGTGAGGAGGTGGGAATCCGGCTGGACATTGCGTCAGTCGCTCACCCTTGTACCAATGGCCAAGTAGAGCGGTCAAATGGACTAGTGCTATCCGGCATAAAACCCCGGCTGATAGAGCCACTGGAGAAAACTCCGGGATGTTGGCTAGAAGAATTGCCAGCAGTGCTTTGGAGTTTAAGGACAACTCCGAATAGGTCAACAGGCTATACACCCTTTTTTCTTGTGTATGGAGCAGAAGCTGTGCTTCCTACAGATGTGATACACGATGCACCAAGAGTGGTGCTATATACGGAGGAAGAGGCTAAAGAAGCCAGGGAAAATGATGTTGATCTGCTGGAAGAAGCAAGAGAAATAACACTGTCAAGAACAGCAGTATATCAGCAGAACCTCAGACGCTATCATGCGCAGAAGGTAAATCCAAGGAGATTCCAAGAGGGAGATCTAGTACTCCGGCTAAGACAAGGCACAGAGGGCCTGCATAAGTTAACTCCTCCATGGGAGGGGCCATTCATTGTGAGCAGAGCTCTGCACAATGATGCCTATTATCTTATAGATGCGCAGGCCCCCAAGAAGGACAAGGTGGACAGGTCCGGAGAAGAAACCAAGCGACCATGGAACATAGCCCTACTCCGTCCCTTTTACTCCTAAGCAGCATAATGTATGTATTTCCATATTTGCTTTTGTACGCCGGCGCTTTATGCCGGCACAAGACTAATGAATGAAATGTCGGCATCCCGAAGAGAGCGGGCACTGCCTCCGAGATATATCCTTGTTTATTTTCAGTTTTGTTTATATGTCGGCTTGCTTGATTAGAATGTTTCCTATGTCGGCCTAGTAGTGTGTCGGCACCAAAGGCCGCTCTTCGACTTAGCTGCTGTCCGAAACCCGGCTTCATGGCTAGCAAGAGTAGATGCCAGAGATTGTCTACACATGGAAAACAGCTAAGGAAATATAAAGCAAGCGAACCGACATTTATGTTGTTACTAAAGCTTAAACTTCAAATGTCGGGTGATTTGAAGTCTAAGTTTCCAAGTTTAAGTACTGTATGTTTAATGAAGCAACCTTGAGACTCATATGTCGAAAGCCAAATAAGGTAGACAAGTAGCCAAGGTTGTGAAGTTGAGGAAACAGGAAAACAAACTCGGTGACTTAGCCAAAAGATGATCCGGCATTCATAAACAAGCAAACCAAGTTAAAACTTGTTCAGGTAGCAAACTAAAGGGAAATAGAGTATATATTACATCTGCACCCGACATACCGGGGATCTGATAAAGCTTAAAGTTTTTTGGTGCGGCAAAGTTAAGAAGCAGGGGCAGAAGCAGAGCCGCCGGCTGGTGGAGCTGTAGCAGTGGAGATGTCGGCTTCAGGAGTGCCGGACCCAGCAGATGGAATGGAGCCATCACCTCCGCCCGGGGCAGATCCCTGTTCTGGAACATCAGTGCTGGCCTCTTCAGCTTCCTCTTCATCTTGGCTGGAGTCGAAGCCCTCAGCGTCGGCAGGAGCATTGGCATCGTCCTTCTTCTCCGGCTCGCGGATGTCCCGGACAAAGGCATCGGTGTCGGCATAATCCACATAGTTGTGGGCCAGTTCCCGCCGGCGCTGGATGTATTCCGGATCCGTGGTCCAGATAGATCCTTCACGCACAGTGCGCAAAGTCTCCAAATCAGCTTTTTCGTACCAAGAGAGGAAGTAGGTGAGAGCTTCATCAGCTCGCACCCGGGCGCCGGAATCCCGCCATTCCCTCAGGCGAACCTTGGCGAGCTGCAGATCATTGCCGAGGTCGACGGGGTCAGCGGGCGTCCTTTGTCCCGGCCACAGAGCAGAATATGCTTCCTAAGTGCCAAGGAAGAGATCATCGGTGTAGGAGGTCATGGCGTCCTTTCGGGCTTGCAGGGCCACCAACTGCTCCGACATGTCCCAGTTGGCCGAGGTAACCGGAACACCCCGGTTCTCTCGATCCACCTGCAAAGCCTTCTCAACGTCTTCGACGGAAGCAGGAAACATGTCTGAAACAGGACAAGCAAGTTAGCAAAAGGAAAAGATGTGTCGGCATAAAGATTATGCCGGAAAAGATGTGTCGGCGCAAAGATTATGCCGGAAAAGATGGGTCGGCGCAAAGGTTATGTCGGGCAAGATAAGGAAAAGGATTTGAAGCTTACTGGCGAGTTCGGCATTGAGCTGGGCAATGGCAACTTCCCATTTGGTGGCCTGTTCCTTTAAGCCATCCAGTTCAGCATGGGTGTTGGATGCATCGGCCTCAGAAGTGACAAGCAGCTCCTGGGCTTTCTTGAGTTGGCCCTCGCTCTGCTCTTTCTCCTCCAGAAGCTCAGCAATCCGGCCCTTCAACTGCTCAACCTCGGCCTTGTGGGCGACATCCCGGTCATCCGGCTGCTTGGCCACATCCACTGAGGGTGTACAGTCCTGATGGCGTGCCTCCAGTGCATCTTTCTCATCTGCAAGGATTTGAAGTGAAGAAAATGTCAAGATAGAGAACAATGGCAAGAGTTAAAGGATTTGAAGTACAAGTGGAGTGGTAAAAGATCCGCAGAATCCGGCATACCGGTCAGCTCCTTCACCCGCTGGAGGAGCGCGTTGACTTGTGCTTCGGCACCAGCTGCAGAACGTCGAAAAAAGGTTATGTGTCAGCATATTAGGGTATGCCGGCAGGAGGTGTATTCAGAAGTAAAAAAGGCAAGTCACCCGGTATATAGGGATATATCGGCTGAGGTTACCTTTCTGGGACAGTTCAAGCCGGAGCTTGCTATGCGCATCTGACAACTTCCGATGCTCGCACACCAAATCGTGGTACATGTCGGCGCGTGCATTGTTCATGCGCTACAAAGGTGTTAGGATTTGAAAGGTTATGAGAAAAGTCTAGCATACCAGTACAATTGAAGATTATATGAAGTATTCAGATTGTTAAAGACCCGGCACAGGTGCTGCGCACCTATCCCGGCTCTCGGTGACTAGGATTTCAAGCTCGGATCGAGCTCATATGTTGGACAGTTAATTTGAGAACATCTAACTAAAAAAGGTATTGGAAAATCCCGGATGTCCGTATCCCGGACAGCCGACATTTTCGGGGACTGGGGATATATATGCAGAAAAGACTTACGTTGGTGGCATCGGCCAGGAGGTGAAGTCTTTGTTGGAGGCTGAGGAGCTCGCATGCAATAGGAACGGGCTTCGCGGCCAGGATATCAGCTGGATTGCCTGTGGCCGAAGCTTCGGCCAACTTCTTGCTCCTGGAGTCGGCGGTGTCCATACTGTCGGCGTCATTCCACCTGATGCAGTGCTCCTTAAGAGATCCAAGGCTCTTGTCGCTTTTCGACAGCAGGGAGATGCGGCCCTCGAGTTCGGCGTATCAAAGAAGCTGGGCCGGGATGCTGCCTTGCCAGAATGCAGGGCCAGGGCAGAGCTGGGCCGAGGTGCTGCTTTGGCAGAGGCAGTGGCAGCGGACTGTGTCCCGGACTTGATGATCTGCTTGATCTTAAGGGTGCCGGTCTTGGCCGGGGTAGCGGTCGTGGCCGGAGCTGGAGTCTTCTCAGCAGAGGGAGTCTTGGGCGCGGGTTGTTCCGGCGCGGCCGGTGCGGCTTGGCCAGCTGAGGCAGGGGCCGGATCAGTCCGGATCTCCAGTACTTCCGGGGCTTTGCCCTTGTCTAGGCTGGCGCTCTTGGTGCCTGCGCCGGCATCTTCAGTAGTCCCGGCGCTGCTGGTGGGCGCGCCGGCGTCGGGGGTATCTTGTTGGGCTCCTATGTCCATGTGGACATCAGGAGCCGAAGGATCCTGTTGAGCCCCCGAGTCCATATGGACGTCGGGGGCAGAGTTGTCTTGCTCCGCGGAGGATTGTCCTTCGCCGGAGAAGTGGTTTTGTCGGGCGCAGGCGAAGATGCCGGCGCCGGAGAGGTAGTGTGGCTTGCAGAGGGAATGTCGGAGGTGGCAGTGGTCGCCGGCTTTTCAATGTTGGGGCTGGCACTTGTGCTGGAAGCGTGTTCCGGCGCAAGAGGAGCCCTGAAAGAGGGAAAACACCAAGTTAATAATCAAGGCAAGAGATATGTCGGAAATGAAACAAGGAAAAGAAACTTACCCCGGGGCAACAGGCCTCTGTTTCTTCGGAATGGGCACGCCAACCTTCTGCCTTTTCTGTTGCTGAGGTGTATCGGGCTGGGGCTTCACGCCTCGCTTCCGGCCGGCACATCCGCCGGTGGAAGGAGGTCCCTGGTTCAAAGGGGCGGTGTCGACAACCATGTCGTCCAGGATTGCTGAGGATGGCATTGGAAAGGCATAAGCAACAGGTGTTTCTGGAAGAGCATAAGCAAGAGGTGTCGGGCAGATAAACATCTGGCAGTCTTCATCAGAGTCATCATCACTCCAGTCTTGAGTGAAATGCCGGGATGAAGAGGCCTTACCCGCGGCAGAGGCAGCACGGGTGTTCCGGGGCAGCTTGTCCCAATGATCCGGATCTTCAACGTCCGCAGCGGTGCGGTCTGCCGCGATCCGGATCCGGGAGTTCTCCATACTCTGGAAGCTGAACTTCTGCATAAGGCAAAGTAAATGGGTCAGAAGCAAGAAATATGCCGGTGCAAGAAGTATGTCGGATCAAGCATTATAAGTATGTCGGCAAATAACAATATCTCGGGCCATGCATGATAAGTGTCTATATGCCGGACAAGAGAGTATGTATCAGCCAAAGTATTTACCGTTGGGGCGGGCCGATCCCGGCTATATGGTTCAAGTCCCCAGGCAAAGGTGGCCTGAGAGGACTTGCAGACGTCCTTGATCCGCCGCAGAATGTCGGCCGGAGTCAGCTCGTGTGTAGAATGTCGGGTGGGGTCCATGGGCCCGCTCATCTGGCAGATTTTATGTGACCGGCGCTGCAGAGGAGAGACGCGCCGGCTGATAAAGCATGCCACTAAATCTTGAGGGGTAAGGCCGGCATCCCGGAGCTCGCCCTTAACCCGGTGGAGAGCATTCACCGGCATCACGGAGTTCTTCGGGTTATAGGTCCAGTTCTTCATCGCCAAGGGTGGCTCGTCCACGAATGGCGGCAGGTTGAGCAGGTCGACGTCGGTGGTGTTCTTGACGTAGAAGAAGCTCTTCTGCCACTTCTTGCAAGATTCAAGCAGCTCCACCTTGGGAAAGTCTGAGCCCTTCCGGGACATGATGGTGGCCGCGCCGCATAGGGTCATGGGGCGGTCCTTCTTCTCCTGGGCCGTCTCCGGCGGGTCATCCTTGCTCCGGGGCGGCTCTTGGATGACTTGCTTCCGTAGTTGGAAGTACTTCGCCCAAGCTTGGGAGAAGGGCTCTATGCCGGCGAAGCCTTCGCAGAATGCGGCGAAGGCGGAGAGGATCATCACCGCGTTCGCCGGGATGTGGTGAGGCTGCAGGTCGTAGGTATCGAGGAATTCCCGGAAGAAGTCCGACGCCGGCAGACCGAAACCCCGCTCAAAGTGGGCAATGAAGACAACTCGTTCACCGGGTTCAGGTGCCGGCATAGTCTCTCCCGCCGGTAGCCGGCATGCAACACCCTCCGGGATTCTCCTGGTGGATGTGATCCAGGATATGTCGGCCGGGGTAACCTCCGACCCCTCCCAGCCGGAGCGTCCTTGGAGCCGGGCCGAGTTATCTTCCTCTGAGGCCGAGGTACCCGTCATGCTTGAGGAAGCCATCTTGATGGCCGGAACAAGGCGTGAGAGCCGGAGTCCCGTGATGTTAATCCTATCAAGATCAGGGAAAAGAGGGAGGTTAGTCTCTCCGGCATACTACTCTCACCAAAGTTAGCAGAAAAAGAAGATCTACCATCGCAGTTAAAATCGGAAACAAACATGGGTAAAACTTCTAAGGAAGAACACCTGCAAACTGCTAAGGAATGATGCTAGCAATGCTAATCGAATCAAGGAGATATCAAGCAGAGGAACTGCCGCAGATCTATGCAAGTAGGGTTACCATTGCGAATCTACAGAGAAGCAGAAAAGATGAAGAACAAAGACGGAAGAAGAACCTACCGGAGCTTGGCCGACGGCGGTGGAACAGCGGCGGCGAGCGTGCAGAGGAAGGTCTAATCTCCCAGTAATGTCGCGGAGAGGGGTGGCGGCGGCGTCGTCGATGAAGATGCCGGGCGTCGTCGAGCGTCGGCGCCGGCGTGGAGCAGGTCGGCGGCGGTGTTCCTTCTCTGTTCCTCAGTCCGGCGGCGAAGCGCAAAGGGCAGAGGAGCAGAGGAAGAAGAAGACACTGTGGGGATAAAAAGAGCAAGTTTACCCCCACCCCTGGATTTATACCGCAGGACCGGAGTCGTGGGGATCGTGGCGAGTGTTCCACTACCCCGACCGTTTCTGCGGGAGGTCGCCGCGTGGCGGCACGGAGTGGGGCGGCGGTTACTGAAACCGTGCCACTAGGCAATGATGGCAAGGAGTAAATGCACTGTGAACTATCACATCGTGTGACCGTTCGTGGTGGCAGGGCAGTTGCAAGTTTCGATGCAAACTGTCAGGCATGGCTCCTCAAGGAAGTCTCATCTATATGCCGGAATAACTGCCCGGAGAATAAGTTCTGTCCGGAATACCCTCAGGGCCGGCCAGATTAACCTTTGGTGAAGGAACAGTGGCCGGTATATGCGCGGATGTCCCGGCATATAATCTGGTCGTCGGGATATAACGGAGAGTCGGGGTATAACGAAAAGATGATATGATTGAACCTGTCAAGGCTCCACAGTTGGGACTGGGGAACCTCGGTAGCTTCGGGGACTAGTGTCGGGGGAATGACCCCCGGTAGGGTCAAGAGACTAGAAAGATACAAGGACTATGGTTGACTTTATGCCGGTTGACCAAGGAAGGGCCTGGCCGGAATATAAGAGCATCGGCCAGGCCGGCATATATGTGTATCCCGGCTAACGTTCGGATATGCCGGTATAACCGGAATACTTATTGAGGAGTGCTGGCATATGCTTAGATATATGTCGGCCTAACTTATTTGATATGTTGTGCAGGGGCAGGGGAGGCCGGATTACCCGACCTCCTTAGGTCATTGGTCCGGCATATAGGTCCAGGATATGGCCAACGGTCATATCCGGGATACAGAAGTCAACTAAGGTGTCATGTCCCTACAATCAAGGAGAGATTCTGCCAAGTATGGAGAGGGATCATGTTGACAGGGTGCACAGTGGTGGTCTACCTACCCTCACTGTGCACAAGTACAGCCCTTACCTCACAGTGGTAAGGTCACAGTCCTGGAAGTACAAGGTACAGCAAGGGTGAGTCCCATCGAGAGCAATCAGGGAGAAAGTCAAGGGCGTATGCCTTCGTCAGCTTGCCCTATTTGGAGTGTAGCTGGTGTCCCCTGGTCTCAGGTGACCGTTGTAACCCTGGCTACCACTATATAAGGTGGCACAGGGAGCCCTAGTAAGGGGTTGGTCACTCAGTGTTCCTACACTTAGCAGTTCATCTTCCTCCTCTAGCAGAGAGCTTGGAAGCACCATTGTTGTATACTTCATCGATCCAAATATATAACCACTAGAGCAGGAGTAGGGGTGTTATCTCCTTACGAGAGCCCCGAACCTGGGTAGATCTGGGTTCCTTTCTGTCGTGCTTTTCAGCTCGTTCCCCTCTCCCGAATTCTCCAGCATCTAGTTCGGCCCCCATTTAAGCCATCCCATGGCATATGTTGTTTCACCATGACGACATAAGGAGTGGTCATTACAGTAGTAATGACTTCCAAGACTCAAATGAAAGAAAAAGTACTGAAAAGAAACATTGGGTTATCTCCCAAGAGTGCTTTTCTTTAACGCCTTTGAGCTAGGCGCAGAAAATTGCGAATCAAGTAACATCAAGTGATGAAGCATCAAGCTCATAATTTGCTCTAAGAATAGAGTCAAAAAGTAATTTCTTTCTTTTCCTAGGGAAGTGTTCCATACCTTTCTTGAGTGAGAATTGATATTTGATAGTGCCTTCCCTCATATCAATGATAGCACCTACAGTTCGGAGAAAGGGTCTTCCCAAAATAATAGGACATGAAGCATGGCATTCAACGTCCATAACAAGAAAATCAACGGGAACAAGGTTATTGTTAACCACAATAAGAACATCATTAATCCTTCCAAAGGTTTCTTCTTAGCAACATCAGCAATAGGAACATCAAAATAACATTTTTCAAGCGGCGGTAAATCAAGCATGTCATAAAATTTTCTAGGCATGATAGAAATACTAGCACCTAGATCACATAAAGCATGGCAATCATAACCATTAACATGCATATCAATGATGGGTTCCCAACCATCTTCTAACTTCTTGGGAACAGAAGCTTTTTGCTTCAACTTTTCATCCCTAATTTTTATGAGAGCATTGGTAATATGCTTAGTAAAAGCAATATTTAAAGAACTAGCATTGGGAGTCAAAGCAAGCTTTTGCAAGAACAAAATAACTTCAGATATATTGCAGCCATCAACATCAAAATCATTAAAAGAAGTAGAGCTATCATCTCCTACACTCCGAAAAATTTCAGCACTCTTTTGAGAAAAAGTTTTGGCAGTTTTAGGCTTTTTAACACAAGGAGTGGGAGTTTTCTCTACACCAATCAAAGTAACAGGATTGCTAGTATTAGGAGCAACATCATTAGAGGTAGTAATAGTACATACCTTCATCTCTCTAGCCATCTCATCTTCTTTTTCCCACCTGGCATGCAATTCCGCTAACAATCTAATATTTTCATCAATTCCAACTTGAATAGCATTAGCGGTAGCAAAAACATTGTTCTCTTTCACATCATTAGGCAACACTTTTAATTTTAGAATTTCAACATCATGAGCAAGGCTATCAACTTTAGAAGCAAGAACATCAATTTTGCCTAACTTTTCCTCAACAGACTTGTTAAAAGCAGTTTGCTTACCGATGAAGTCCTTGAGCATTACCTCAAGCTCGGAGGGCGCGGCCCTAGTGTTGTTGTAGGAATTACCATAAGAATTACCATAACCATTACCATTGGTAGAAGGATATGGCCTATAATTGTTACTAGCAAAATTGTTCCTATAAGCATTGCTGTTAAAATTATTGTTTCTAATGAAATTCACATCAACATGCTCTTCTTGAGCAACCAAAGAGGCCAAAGGAACATTATTAGGATCAACATGAGTCCTATCATTAGCAAGCATAGCCATAATAGTATCAATCTTATCACTCAAGGAAGAGGTTTCCTCAACAAAATTTACCTTCTTACCTTGTGGAGCTCTCTCGGTGTGCCATTCAGAATAATTTACCATCATGTTGTCAAGTAGCTTTGTTGCGGCGCCCAAGGTAAGGGACATAAAAGTGCCTCCAGCAGCTGAATCAAGTAGGTTCCTTGAAGAAAAATTCAGTCCTGCATAAAAAGTTTGGATAATCATCCAAGTAGTCAGTCCATGAGTGGGGCAATTCTTTATCATAGATTTCATTCTTTCCCAAGCTTGAGCAACATGTTCATTATCAAACTGAGTAAACTTCATAATATTGCTACGCATGGATATAATCTTAGCAGGAGGATAGTATCTACCAATAAAAGCATCCTTACACTTAGCCCATGAATCAATACTATTCTTAGTCAAAGACAGCAACCAATCTTTAGCTTTTCCTCTCAAAGAAAAAGGAAACAACTTGAGCTTAATAATATCACTTTCTACATCCTTATATTTCTGCATCTCACATAGCTCAACAAAATTGTTGAGATGAGCTGCAACATCTTCAGTACTAGCACCAGAGAATTGCTCTTTCATAACAAGGTTCAACAAAGTAGGCTTAATCTCATAAAAGTTTGCAGCAGGAGCAGGTGGTGCAATAGGAGTGCAGATAAAATCACTATTGTTTGTGCTAGTAAAGTCACACAACTTGGTGTTTTCAGGATTGGCCATTTCAGCAAAACGAAAGTAAACAAGTAAAAACAACTACCAAGGATTCTAATTTTTTTGGGTTTTTGATATAAAGCAATGCAGGTAAAATAAATAAAGTAAAGCAAAACAATAAAACAAAGTAAAGGATGTGTGTGCGAAAAACTCCCCTCGCAGAAGTCTTCTACTCTTCTCCCCGGCAACGGCGCCAGAAAAGAAGCTGCTGGCGTTTGATGGACGTGTAGCAGACAGTCCTTGTGCGTGGTGAATGACCAGCCCGTTGGGAACCCCAAGAGGAAGGTATGATGAGTATAGCAGCTAGTTTTCCCTCAGTTAAGAAACCAAGGTTTAATATCGTTCAGGAGAAAAGCAGACAGCGACGACTGAAGGTGATGCTTGCTAGTTTGCGACAGCTTCGGACAATTTATATATGGCGCCTCGTCCAAGCTCTGCTTGCTAGCTGCAACGCGGAACCTGCACACAACACAACCAAGTACTTTGCTCCCAACTTGCGATGAGGTTGTCAATCTCACCGGTTTGCTTGAAACAAAGGTTATGAGCGTATCGAGTGGAAAATAGTAGAGTATGCGAATAAAGTAAACAGTGCGAGTAAAGTAAACAGGTAATAGCAATATGATGGAAATAGGACCGGGATCCACAGTTCACTAGTGGTGTCTCTCCATAGATAAATAACACATGCTGGGTAAACAAATTACAGTTGGGCAATTGATAGAATAAAGATAAACGTGATATGTCAAGAAGATCACTATGAGATTTACTCTGGGCATTACAACAAAATACATAGACCGCCATCCAACTGCATCTATGACTAATAATCCACTCCTGGGGATATCAATCCGAACACCCCATGAGTATTAAGTTGCGAACAACAGATAATTGCATTAAGCAAAGTGTGTAATGTAAACAAAGCATATGCCCTTGAGCATATGAATGTTGTTTTCTCCCTAGTAGCAACAACACATCTAAAACCTTAGAGGTTTCTGTCACTCCCCTAGGTTAAGCAGAGGCATGAACCCACTATCGAGCATAAATACCCCCTCTTGGAGTCACTAGCAACTACTCGGCCAAGATAGCTACTAACAACGGAGAGCATGCAAGATCATAAACAACATAGAGATAACATAAGATAATATTCAATACAGCAACTCAATCATAAACACCAATATTCATCGGATCCCAACAAACCAAACATGTAGAATTACATAACGGTGATCTCAATCATGTAGGGCAGCTCATGAGATCTAAACATGAAGCACATGGTGGAGGAGGCAACCATCTAGCTATTGCTATGGACCCATAGTCCAAGGTAGACTACTCACTCATCGCTCCGGAGGCAAGCATGGCGATGAAGAAGACCTCCGGTGGCGATTCCCCTCTCCGGCAGGGTGCCGGGAAGAGCTTCTGGACCCTCCCGATCTTCGGGTCGACGGTGGCGGCGGATCGCGATGTGTTCTAGAAAAGTGATCGTGTACTTAGGTTTTTTCCGTCGGGGGGTCTTTATAGGCGAAGGGGCGATGTCAGAGGAGGAGCCAGGCGCCCTCACGCGGGGCTCGCGCGGCCAGGGGCCTGGCCGCGCCACCCCTGCGTGTGGGGCCCTGGTGGCCCCCCTCCTACTCTCCTTCGGATCTCTGGAAGCTTCCGGGTAAAATAAGACTTCAGGAACTTGTTTCGTCCAATTCCGAGAATATTTCCTGTGTATCACTTCTGAAACACAAAAACAGCAGAAAACAGGAAACTGGCACTGTGGCAACTCGTTAATAGGTTAGTTCCGGAAAATGCATAAAAGTGCCACGAAGTGTAACGAAACAATAGGCAAATGGTGTAAAAACAAGCATGGAGCATCAAAAATTATAGATACGTTGGAGACGTATCATTGTGCTCTCCAGTTTGGGATCTTGAGATCAAGAAGGGCGGCGGAACCAATGAGGTATCTACTGCTCTTATTTTGTTTCTCTCTTCTTGCCAGGGAGGTAAGGAGTGCAGAAGTGGATCTAGTGCTGGCGGCAATCCTTGGTCGTTTCTCCAGCAGGGAGAAGCTTCTCTTGGGAGTTTCCCCACACCGGCGATAGGCTCGCAGACGTATTTGTTGGCCGAACGGAGGCCACTCCCTCCTCTTATTGTTGGGGACAGCGAGCTCTGGCCGACGCATGGAGGCCGTCCTCAACCTCGAGGCCATAATGCCAATTTTGAGGCCCTATTGCTTTAGTGCAACTGGCTCGCTCCTCACCGCTCTTAGTGGTGTCGTCCCCGACGATGGTGAGGTGACTATGTGTTGATGCCCTCTGCGGTGGAGAAGGATCTGCCCTGGATTGTGTTTCTAGGAAACTAGCATAGGACCTTAGTGCAAAATGTAGGGATTTGTTTGTAGTTTTCTACTTCCTGTTGTCCCTTTCTGTAATTTGTATGTCCACCACTGAAATTGAATGAAAGCTATTGGTCCTTCAGGACTGGCCCCTGTTACAAAAATCGGAATAGTACTTATTAATTCTATGTTTATTTTGTACACTAAGAATTGTCTTATTGTGATTACAATACTTACATCTACACGTTAGTACTTTCACAAAAAATTGATGCCTTTCCCTCAAGTAGTACATGTCATTTATATTTTTGAACAATATTTAAATCAATATTATATTCTATGAAGAACTATACGAGTCCTATTTTTTTCTTGTTACATACGTTTGATTCACTATGTAGCATTACTCTTAAGCATGTCTAGATCCCAGGCGACTTAGATTTTATTACATCTCAGCCATGTGACGTCTATCCAACTCTCAGCTGCAACTTGCAACCTACTTAGAATACATATGCAGCATGAATCTTCAAGCAAAATCAATAATTTGGACAATCTAGGTGTAACTCAAAAAATCTCAGTTATAACCTATTTGCTAGTAAAAAATCTCAGTTATAGTCTGCTTGCAACTAGGAAAATTTCAGTTATTGCAACCCACTTACAACTAGAAAAATTCAAGATGATTGTGAGCCAAAACTAATGGGCTAATGGCTAAGCACGCTGACTCCTTAGAACTAGCGTACTTTTAAAACGTGTGTAACAAAGGGAAACCACAAATGGTGCCATTTTCTAAAATTTCGAATACTATAATTTGAAGTCCAAAAAATTGTTAGAATAATCCTATGTATAGTAAATGATCGTGTTCTACGAATCTGCAAAATCTCGACGCAAAATACTTAGTAATTCAGGCTACACGAAAAACTTAAGAGCGCGAAAGCAACCCAAAGCCTTAGAGGTGTACTGTTTCACGCGCGAGCGCTGGGCTGTCGGATTCGAACAGGGAACGTTTGCTGTATATTAACACGGACCGCGAGATACAGTAGTAACCTACCAGATATTCACCCAGCACCCGTCCGTCGACCATCTACCGCGTATAAATCGTACTACGCGCGCCAGCCTAGAACTAACAAACTCACTTGTCGAGTAGCAACATGTTCCCATCAATGGATCTGGCTCGCGTAGTGCTGAGCCTTGCCGTGGTGCTGCTCATCTCGAGGCTTTCCGCCAGGGCGCTGTGGCATCTGGTGTGGCGGCCGTACGCCGTGGCTCGCTCGCTGGGACGGCAGGGCATCCGAGGGCCACCGTACAGGTTCGCCGTCGGGTGCCTGCACGAGTGTAGACGGATGTTTATCGCCGGCCGAGCGAACGCCCTCGACCCCGGCTGCCACAACTACACCTCCCTCGTGCAACCCTTCGTCCAGAAATGGACCGCTGACTATGGTATACACAGACTGAAGACTAGCGCTAATTAACTTCTGCTTGTGGACATGACTGAGCCTCCGCTCGTTGCGGTATATGTACCTATTAATACATTATTTTTTATTTGCTCAACCTGATTTTATGTAGGTAAAACATTCCTATTCTGGTTTGGACCGATACCGGCACTATGTTCCACTGACATGGTGCTAGTCAAAGAAGTGCTCGCAGAAAGGACAGGCTTGTTCCTGAAGGACTACATGAACCCTAGCTTGGAAGTCATTTTAGGCAAGGGGCTCATACTTCTAGACGGAGACGACTGGAAGCGGCACCGCAAAGTGATTCATCCAGTTTTCAACCAAGGGAAGCTCAAGGTTGAATAATTTCCAATTTGACGTTGCGTCGCCTTACGTGATGTTTTGTACAAAAATATGCCCCCATCTTTGTCTAAAATAAGTGTCATGTAAATATTCCTACAGCCATTGTCCGGTCTCGCATCGGACGGCGCAAGACAAATGATGGCTGTATGGACCGCCGACATACAGAATAGCAACACAGGAGAAACCGAGACAGATATGAGAAATGACTCCGAAGTATTGACCCTAGGAGTCATTATACAAGTGATATTTGGTCAGAAAACAAAGGAATCACAGGAGGTGTATGTTGCTATTATTAAGGAGCTCCAAAAGCTTGCAATACATAAACTTCTATCACCACCTATACCTGGCTTTAGGTAGTAATTGTAATTAAGCGATTGTGCTTCACTCTGAAATATATGTTTATCTCAAAGATATATTTTTTAACAGTAATGCTACAGTTACGGACTAGAAGCTACGGAATTTATTTACGGAATGACGTGGGGGAAAATCAGTGGATTATGGTCCTGAAATCATGGGATGGGTGAGGATTTTGAACCAACCAGCAGCACGCACCTAATCCCGTAAGTTAATTTCCGTAACAGATCCTCCGTAAGTCTAGCATTATTGATTTTTTAAAGGTACCTGCCAACTTGGCGCAACCGTCGAACATGGAAACTCGATAGGTTGGTGACTAGCAGGATAATGCAGATAATGGAAACACGTACCGCAAATGGCGATTATGGGGAGGACCTTCTTTGGCTGATGATGCAATCCCGTGGGTGCGGCCCCAACAAATTGAGTAATGAGGAAATCGTTGAGGAGTGCAAGACTTTCTTTTCTGAAGGGTATGATAGCACCGCAAACCTCCTTACCTGGGCAATGTTTCTGCTCAGCAGCTACCCACAGTGGTAGGAGAAGGTCAGGCAGGAGATCCTCTGTGAATCACATGAAGAAGAAGGTGAGGTCCCGAGTATCAACACCCTTGGGAAACTTAAGCTGGTATGTACACATGTCAATCTATACGCCTACGATTAAGATATATAGTTATTAAGCTTTTAATATACATATATTTCTCTGTGTGTGTGTGTGTGTGCGCGTGTGTATCATTACGATGCAGCTTGACATGACGCTCCTCGAGACACTGAGGCTCTATACCCCGGTATTGTTTCTGAATAGAAAGACTGCATCTGATACCAATCTGGCAAACATAAGGGTGGAGAAAGGAACTGTGATACTCATCCCTTTGGCAATGATGCATAGGGACAAGGAGGTATGGGGTCTTGATGCTGATGAGTTCAACCCCATGAGATTCAATAATAAAACCTCCAAGGCTACCAAATACGCGAACTCCTTGTTGGCCTTCTCGTATGGACCAAGGGCCTGCAGTGGGCAGAACTTTGCCATGACTGAGCACTGGTGGAAAAAAGGCCATCAATCCCGGTTTGTAAAGGTCATTAATCCCGGTTTCCGCAACCGGGACTAACCATGCGGGACTAAAGGCTCGAGCCTTTAGTCCCGGTTGCTTACGAGCCGGGACCAATGATCCTCCACGTGGCCCGGGGCATGTGCAGCGGCTGGAGGACCTTTGGTCCCGGTTCGTAACAGGGACCGGGACTAAAGGTCCATTCGGAATAAAATTGTATTTTCTGTTTCGGAATTTCTGTATTATCTTTATTTCTTTATTTCTCCATTTCTCTATTATCTAATCTTCTCTATTCTCATATCTCATATCAAATTAGATACTTATAGCTCTCACTTTATATCTCAAATCAATTACAAGTACTTGTGGTCCTCACTTCCTGGTCGGTCACCCATCCTCACACTGCTCCACCCTTAGCACGCTTAACTTCTCCATTCCTTCCCTACTAGCTTCCAAGACTGCGCTCGCAACTTGTTGATAGTTGTATGCTACCAATTCTATTAACCTATACACTTTGGTAATATATAATATTACTTTTTTAAATTCCAAATAAATTCACAAAATAAGAAACAATGATTACGAATAATAAGCACCAATGAATTTCAAATAATCTTTATATATAATTTAATTATTAATTTTTAGATGATTAAAATATTCAAAAAAGCCAAAATACTTGAAAAATCATAAATTCAAAAATTAATAGACTTTGTTAACCGAAACAAAGGGAGTACATTTTTCCAAACATACTCATCCAACATGGCTCAAATGAACTACATTTTTGCGGTGACCCAGCATACCACTGCATGTGTAGTATGCAAGTCGTTGACATAACACTAATGAAACACCGTCTCACTAGTATTACATCCATCAGAGTGGTACAACAGAAACATCGCAGGTCCACAGTATGTCTATAGGATTACAATTTTCATCATACAGAAGATCTTCAGAACCTCCTCAACAGGTAGAGGTTTCATCCTGGCGACTACAAACGAGAAAGAATCAAGGAAGAATAACTAAACTACAACTAATGTAGATGGCTAGCTAGAGAAATATCCTAGCTACTCAGGTTCTAGGAATAGGGAAACTGGTTCCCTTCTAACCCTATTCTAGTTTTTCTCCAAGCTTCATACAATTGTAGACTCCGCTGATAATCATGACGTTGGTAGAATGCTTCATCTTCATCTTCAACTTTAATGTCTTGAGGTTGCCTCCTTGAGTTGCCTTCAATCTAATGCTTCATAGTCTAGCAAGGGTTTAAGAGATTGGGGTGAGTAACGAGCGTTACCCAGCAAGTTTCTATAGAAAGAAGTTGTGTGATATGCACTAACTACAGCCACAGACCCAAAAGAGTCGTAGGCTTATGCAAAGGTTTAACAAGGGTTTCTTGAAAGATTGTTTTTACTTTATAAAACTATGCCCAACAGCCAACACAGGTATAGTGCCTTGAGAGCACCTTTCCTGCCGCGTTCGCAGCTCCTTCCCGGAACAAGGGGTAACATGTCACATCCTTTTACACTCTGCAGAGGTGTGTCCTTCCAAAAGAGATCAAAGCCTTGATGCACAACCGAGTTGCATGCTCGTCCACACTTCCTTGGTGTGGGGCCCAGTCATTGATCCAAGCCAATCACTACCCTTCTCCGCGACCTCGCATGCCCACCCTTTTGCTTCGCTCAGGCAACGGTAAGCCCCGATTTACGGCATAGCCAACGTGCAAGCCCCGATTTACATGCCCGAGATACCCGCAATCCATCATAGACACCAGGTACCGAGGGAACTTAGGGGTCCCACCCATGTTGTCAGGCAATGCTATACGATTTACATCCCGACCATTCGGTATGGTCCTCCGTTGACATGCGAAAGGAAGAAGAACTAGCTGACTTTCCCGTCCCATTCCAAGTCTCTTGGATGACACGGTTTTTACGGCGCTAAAATAACTGTGGCATTGGTAGTTAATCCTAGGTTTACTTTCCCGTGCAAGTGGAACCTCCACCACCACAATCTTACCATGGTTCCACCTGCCAGCCATCCTAGGTTATCACCACTGGTCGATAACCACTAGTCATATTACTTATGAAAATAGGTTTTACATCCCTTTTTGAAATGTTAGAGTTTGAAGTCAACACTTTGCAAGTAGTTTCAAAACCAGTGCATCCAAAAGATATGAGCAAGATAAACTTGCCTTTTTGACTGCAAGATTATGCAAGTCAAGGTCTTCGATACGTAGGAAATCCAAATTCTGAAATAGCTCCATCATCTGGTAAAGATGATGTTAAAAGAACTGCAGCATGATATGCATCATATATGCTATGCATTGTTCTAAGCGTAACCTAACCCCGATGGTTTAGTATATAAGGTTGTGATGATTTCTTTGTAATGAGTTGCACTTTTATATTCACTCCACAACAAGGTTGTAAAGGGTTTTAGGTTATCTGACAAACTTTTAAAGTAAAAGAATAAAGCTTAATGCAAGAGGTATTGCAAAAGACTAGTATAGTAATAAGTGAAGACTTGAAAGTAACACTTTTAAGTGGTATCATATTATTAGCAAACAAGTAATTTGTTATGGACAAATAGAGTTGAGGTAATTCTTATTTGATAAGAATACCCAGTTAGTCATAGGGTTGACAACAATCTTAATACATAAATAGAGTTATATATATTCAAACTTAATGGAACAGTTTGTTACTTACTTTCAATGTTTCTTAAGAGAATAACATTTGAAGAACATGTTTATTATTGATTAGAAGCACTACACCTAAGGTTTAATGTTCTAGGTTTAGCATAGCTCTATCATAATCAGAGAATAGTTAGTAGATGAGTATATCAAAAGAACAAGTTAGTTTTCATCCAATGTTCAGAGGGTTTTAGTGAAGCATGGAAATATTATTCATTTAGGATGGTAAAGCATAACAATGTGGTAGCACATAATTGCTTAACATGGGCACACTCCAAGTTAGTTACTTACTTTTAAAACTTACAAGAGGCATTGTAATGTTTACTTGTTATATAACTTAAAAGAACAACTTTTAAAGAACATGTTTCTTAATGACTAGAAGTACTAAAATAAGAGTTAGTGTTCTAGGATTGATTATACCTATTTATTACTCACAAAGTAGTTAATAAATGGAACATAACCAGTTATCTATTTAAGATTCATTTGTTACTTATATGGTATTGGTTGGGCATGGTTATACATAGCAACTTTCATTGCTATTACTATATATGGTTCTTTCTATAGTTGGTAGCATTTTTATAACATGCACATGCACTCAAATAGTTAACCATGAGCAATTGGTGCTAAAGTAACCCATACATGGTTGATTCTAGGGTTGTTAATAATCCTAACATGCATAGGTCATTACTAGATTTAGGGTATAGAAATTGGTGTGATGCTTATCTGGTATGTTCTTAAAAAGAATTACTTTTGAAGAACCCAATCCTTAATGGACATATTTTTATTACTTAAAGGAACGGTGATTAGGTGATGTCAGGAAAGTATCAGTTTTTAAGTTGCAACAAAGATGTTGCAAATAGTTAGTTGACTAAAGTATTCTATGTTGAAATGGAGTATCAATTTAACCACTCAAAGTTGAATTGGGAAGTATGGCTAACTAGCACACTAGGGTAGTTAAAGGTTGTAGTACTAAGGAGTAATGGTAGGTGATTAAGTTGTATGTACTTCAAAAGTATAACTTTTGAAGAACATAAACCTTAATAAGTTTTAGTATTAGAACCTCATTTTAAGTTACAAGTTTTGTTCAGAAGCAAGTAGGAAAGTTTGGTTGTTTAGGTTCCTAGATTTTCAAGGTTGGAATCCAATTTTTAATTGATTAGGGATTTTAAAATGGTTTAGATTTTCCCTTAATGAAACAATTGTTGAAATAGTAATATTAGATTTAGGAAACACTTCTTATTCAATTTTATGGTTTTTCTCAGATTTACAATTTGAGATTTGTTTTTAGGAAAAATCATTTTAAGGTTTGAAATCCTAATAGTAAAGTATCATAATTAATGATTTCAAATAGAGCATTATTAATTGAAATAACATCCTTAAAGTTGTTAAGATTTTATTTGGTATTTGAAAACTTTGTTTAAATTATTTTTGTTGGATTTAAATTTAAAGTTCAAATACTACTTAATCAAGTTTTTAAATTTGGTTCAAAATTATTTCACACAAGTATGCAATATTATAAGTTAAACAGATAGATTATGTTTTTCTGAACACTTTGATATATTGTTTGTATTTTTCTGAATTGAAATGCATAAGATATGAATTTGTAAAGTTTCAGCAATTTTCTGGAATTTTTAGTAAACAGAGAAAACGTTTGGTACCTACACAGATACTAGCCAGAGTCACTGACTGGTGGGGTTCCTGGCCAGATCATCTGCCACCGAGGCATAGACCCGGTCAAACAGGGTGACGTGGCAAACCATGACGTCACCTGCGCAGGAGCTCACAGATGAAGTTCGAATCCATTGATTCTTTGCGAATTGGAGCATTCGGTGAGGTGGAATCGATCCAGAGGATCAAAGTGAGCCAGGGGGTACCAGCGCCGCTGGTTTTTGGTCATCGGAACCTCGCCGGCGGCGTGTCCGAGCGGCGGCGCATGCAGGTGACCGGCGCAGGAGCTCTACTGGACGAGGGGATGACGATGGAGAATACTAGGATGACCAGGAACTCACCCTGATGCTGAGGAGCTAGCCAGCGGGGTCGGAGATGGTCCAAAGGAGGAGATCGACGGCGACCAATCACCGGGATGCCGAGCTCACCGGCGTTGACTGGGAGCTTCCCAGCTCGTTTAGCTTGACGAGGAGAAGGAGGAACTCACTGCGGAGCTCTGGAGATACACGGACGGCCTCGAGGTGGTCTCTAGCGACGGCGATGAACATGGCTGGAGCTAGGGTTTGCAGTGATGACCAGAAGAGCTGCGGGGAAGAAGAAGTGAGGGACCTAGGGTTCACTCTCGGCGGCGGACTGATTTTTATAGCCTTGGAGGGTCGGCGGCCTTCATCTCCCGCGTCCAGGAGGCGGCGGTGGATCGGGTGCTTCACAGAGCTCCACCGAGCTGCTTGTTGACTCGAGGTTGAAGACGACAGAGCGAATCGGTATCGGGTTGGTGCTGGGCCGGCTTGGACTTCGGCTAGATGGGCTGCGGCCAGGTAAGTGGTTTACCTCTTTTTTTTCTGCTTCTTTTCTTTTCTTTATTTTCTGTTTTCTGTTTTGCTATATGCTAACTAATATTAGATTTCTGTTTTTGCAGGATTTTGTGCTAATTACTTAGTTTGCAGGGTTTGAGTTTGAAATCACTTATCAAACTTGAGTATGACATTTCTAATTCAAAACATAGCATTAGATAAATTTTATGTGTGCCTTTGCACATAAAATAATAGACACAACATTGGTGTTTTCTTGTGAACCTAGAGAAGAGATATTTCCAATTAGCTTTTGTGTAATATTTGAAATACTTTGCTAGGACTTGAATAATAGACTGGGTGATTATGTAGCATCAATATTTGTATTTGATTGGAAATATATTTACTATGGATGATTACTCTTACCTTTGGATTTCCTGACTTAAGCATATGAACATGATTTCATGTTTCCACCAATTTTATTACTAGCATGATATTGCCCCATGGCCATGCCAAGGCTTTAATGGATTCTAAATGGTTTTACCTCTATTATATGAAGACAGGTCATAAAGTCTCATATGAAAGACTTTAATATCTTAAGTCCATGATCAAAGCACACCTTTGTATGGATTTGATCACAAGGTTAAAAGACTTAGTTGTTTATCTTATAGGAATAGTGGTTGGAACACAATTGTTATCTTCAAGGTTAAAGCATGGGGATATATAGATCTTATGATCATATGTGATGCATAAGTTGGAGTGATACTTGGGTATGATTTTCCCAGTATATGAATAAGGTTATGGAACTGGATAGAATGCTATCACACTCCACCAGGAACTAGTGTTCCCTTTGAAATGTGATTATTGCAACAAAGGTTCTACAAACTAACCAAGTTTCTAGGTCAAAGCTATTGCTCTGCTCAACCTATATCCAGATGATTCCTATCAAAGAATCATGTACACAGATCAAGGTATTTCCAATAACTTTAACAAAATGTGCATCTCCTAATTGAGATGAGCTAAAGTTGGATTCTACTCCACACTTGGTTTTAGGATGATATCTGCTTATTATGCTGGGTTTCTATCTAACCTAATTATCTTTATCAACAAGCACAATCATATACTTGACATGATCATACTATTTCCTTCATCAACTCCCTCTACCAAGGTTTCAATCTAGATTGTACCAATCTTCTGAGATTAAGAATATAATCTCCCCATTGTGTGATTCATACAGGATTTACTCCACTTCATAAGTCTAGGTATTGGTCACTTCCTGAGTATGGTTCTAATATAGACCAGAATTAGGGTTTATGATGTGATCTCCCCTATGCCAAATGACTTGTCCTAAATAGAATTTGAATATTGTCTAAAGTCTTCTAGTTGACCTTTATAGGAATGGCTCATACGTTCTTAAGTTATCTCTCCTAGGTTTAGGCAAATCTAATAATCAAACTGGCATTGAGTTAACCTATCCACTCCTCTTATTTGGACTCAGTAGATTAAGACATAAGAATGTAGAATAGATCATGGTTCAAGAATAAGTCTTGTTTTGACTTCTTTAGCATGAAAGAAGTAGGGTTTAAAGAATACCATGATGATCTTGGTGTGAATAAATATTTGGTTCTAAAATGGTGTGTCAAACATTTTAGTTTTACCTCACTTAACTCTCTTTTAGTTGTTGTAACTATCACTACCCGAAACAAGGGTTTTATCAAAGGTCATATTGAAGTTTATCGCACTCTAATTGATGAGCTACTTCAATTCCATCAACTCAAGTGAAACTCCAATCACTTTGATCTATTTTATTTAAATGCGCGAAAATTACCCGGATTTTCTATGCATGAAATGCAATGCACACGTCTGTTGTCTCTATTTTATGACCTCTAATCCTGGGATATTACAATTTTCCAATTGCTCATCCAACATTTTTCCATACATAAATCATCCACCTAATTATTAAGGTTAAGACGATCAACATTGCTATTGTAGCCCTTTAGCTTCCAGAATCTCCTAGCTATCTCAAAGCCTAGGCGAGCGTCTAAAACGACATATTTTAGTTGGTTCAAGCTCAATGGAACTTTTTCCCAACCAAAAATTAGTTCATCTTCTTCATCATCTTTTTCTTCTTCTTCTTCTTCTTCTTCTTCTTCTTCTAACTTCTTCTTGTACTTCTTCTCCTTCTTCTTCTTGTCCTTCTTCTTCTTGTTGTCCCTCTTCTTCTTCTCAAGATGTGTCCCAATAGTAGCATTGGCCAAATCATAGAGACTCGGCGTTGGCTTGCTAGTGGGGTTTGGGACAACTTGTTGAAGATCATATGCGGACGAAATAACAATTCCGTATGGCCTTAGCTTGCGCAGATCGTTGTCGATAGCCGCACCACAAAACTTGATGGTGGTGTCCTTCAAGAAGTCCTTGAGTAGTTGCGGCACGCCATTGGCCTTGCAAATTTGAAAGATCAATATCTCGGACTCCACCGAGAGTTGAAGGACGGCGGCACGTTGAGGGTGCGCGTGAGTGGTGAACTCACAGTCCAAGCCCACGCACTTGACCGGTGCGTCGTCGAGGAACCGGCGCTTGACGGCGCGGATCCACTTCTCCACCCTCGAAGTACGGAGAGTCTCCGTGATGGTGAAGTTCATCTCTTCGATGACCATGTAGTAGATCCGAGACCGGGGCCAAAATTGCTCCTCCATTGAGTCGAGGGAGAGCTCTCGAGGGCGCCGGCATGGTATGGTGTGGAGAGAGTGTTTGGGGAAGAAGAAGCTATGCAAATGGTGTGCTTTTAGATGATCAAAATGTGATGCTATATATAGTGAAAGAGGGAAGATGTGAGCATGCCGGCGAGATGTGAATGCAGGCGAGTTTCCAAGGTCGCCGGCGCCGGTTCCCGATCAGCGCGCGCGACTATACGAAGCGTCGTCGTTAATGTCGATCGATCCGAAGCGTCGTCGATCGATAACTGGCGCGAAGTGGGCGGTTCGTTTGAACGGGTCATTGGTCCCGGCTCGTGGAACGAACCGGGACTAAAGGCTCATGGGGCATTAGTCCCGGCTGTTAGATGAAACCGGGACTGAAGGTCCCTTTTGAACCGGGACTAATGCCCCCTGGCCCATATTTTCAAATGAACCGGGACTGATGGACCCTTTAGCCGCGAATCAAATTTGGTTTGGGACAAATGAGACGAATGGAAGCCCATTTTTCCACTAGTGGAGGTGCAAACAGTGATAGTGATGATGCTCAAGAGGTTCTCCTTCACACTCTCTCCAAAGTACGTTCACAAGCCTACAAACTTTCTCACGCTAACACCAAGATATGGGCTACCTCTCATCGTGAAGAAGCTGTAGCCGGATCGGCAAATGGGTTCAAGTGAAATTATTGAATAAACCTATCTATGCAAACCTGGACACACATGAGTATACAATAACATTGTTGTGCCTATGTTACATTTGGTTTCCGTGCGCAAGCTCACGAAATGTGCGGGACGTGTATCCAGTGATGTAAAGTGTGCATGTTCATTTAATCGTATAAAAATACACAAGATATATTATTAATATAATTCTGAATATACAAGGCACGCTAATTAAACCAAAATATAATGTCTAAAATATTTCTACCCATGCTAGAATGCTAGGCCTCCGTGTCTGACTATCCCAATCTTCGATCTTCTCTCTTTATGTTTGCCTGATAAATTGCACTCAGCAAATCTAGAAGAAACATTCTAGTGGAAATCCTGGCCTATCCACGCCCTCAAAATCCTGGCCATCCATTGGTGCTGCGTGGCCTTCTGCTAGCCGTCCGTTTTCGAGATCGAGCGACCCGCGCCGTCCGATCGACATCTGGGCACTGCTCACGTGGTCCGAACCGTCCATTTTTGGACAGCTCTCTGTGCCTAGCGTGTTCCACTGATTTGTGGGCCTGCTTCATGTGGGGTCCTGTGGTCAGCGACGTAAGCTACGTAGTTTTGTGGTGCCTAGGCAACGGACTGGGTCTTGCGGTGGTTCCCCCGTGGTTTTGCTTGTCCACCAGGGGCAAAATAGACTTTTCACGTCTCATTTGCTATTGGCCGACTGTGGAGAGGACGGCTCCGGAGCTGCGTGGCGGACCGCCCTTCGCCGGCGGGTACTGGGCTCGCCGGTCATGGAGGGTCCCCTCCGCGGCCATGGAGACAGGGGCAGAGTCGGCCCCTAGCAGCCAGCCACTCCCTCACTTCTTCTCTCCCTTTCTCCCTCTCCCGTGCCACTCATGTGTCCCCTCAAACCCTAGCCGCCACCACTGCTCCTTCTCCTCCCACGTCTCTCCCTCGTCGCCGGCCTGTGGGAGGAGCACGGGATTGGTGTCGCCTGCTCCATGGAAGGGCAGATCCTCGACGTCTCCTCGCCTCCCCTTTGTCACAGGCCCATAGGGAGGAGCAAGGAAGGGCACATCGTGGCTCTCCTCGGCTCGGCTGCGACGACCACACAGATTGGCGGTGTGTGCTGGACAGGTACCTCTCCCTCTCCCTCTCCTGTCTTGGCATGCCACCAAATCCGACTAGATCTTGATATTTGACCCAGTTCATGGTAGAAGCTCTGTCTTTCTCTCCCAGATCTTGGTTCTTGGTTCAGGTCATGGTAGAAGATTTCTATTTGGAGGGGGCTAGGTGGAGGGGCAGAGAATTGTGTATGGGCAGAGGGGTGCTGGAGGTAAATCCACCTTCAATGTTCCTAAATTACAGATTGGTATCATATTGATTTCGTTAAATGGCATTTTCTACAGGAAAAGGATTCTTTTCACATTTTGATGCTTTACTGGCACATATGCGTGTTTGTCTGCTGTAGGAACATCATCCCAATATCCATGTTCCAGTCAGTCACTCTATGCCTTTGTATACATTGGATCTCATCGCAAATCCTTTTGTACTGTCACATAAATAGTATCCATGTTCTCAAACAACTGAGAGTACTTTACATATGTAAATACACTTTATTTTTGTATATCAGAGGTAGCACTGGCTAGAATTGACCTCTCTCTCAAATGCATACATACAGAGAGGAGATTGCAAATATGCTTTATGTTCTATCACATCTCATTAACAGGAAATCATCTATGATATTTTTCAGTTTTGCTTATTAGGAATTTTAGCTATTCAAAATAAGAAGTTCTAGATTAGGTAGTTATTTATCTCATTTGTTCTACTTATTTCCAACTTGATTTTTTTTCCAGGTATAAGTTCGCCGGCTACCATTAGTTGGTTCTGTTTATATGTGTTCAAAGGAGTGACATGGCACATGCTGCCGGTTAATGATTATAGAGGTATTTTCTATAGTTCATTTCTTATTTTCCTTGTTCAAATGTTGGCTGTCATTTGGGGGACCCATCGTGCTGACCTTTTCAACATGTGTTTCTGTAGCTTATGTTGTTTGATTTATGTCCCCAACATATGCCTCGCTAAATCATCTCCTGCAGCGGCATGGATCCTCACAAGGCGCCCATAACAATGCGTCCAAGTGATTCGTCGGTCCATAAATCTTGAATCTAGGATGGGGTGACTGCTACTGCTCTTCATCCTATAAATAGGTGAAACTAAGTCTTGTGTTACATTTCTTATGACCCTTTTTCTCTTGCTAACTGGACATGTGTTCCTGTTATTGTGTTGCTTAGTGATTTAAACAAAGATAGGTTTACATCCTTTTGTGCTTAATGGTCATGGAAGTTTTATCTGCCCATGCTTTTCTTTTATTGCTCTTTTTAATACCTTTTTTATTAGGCGCCCTATCTATTTTTATAATATTTCATACTTAGTACCATCGAGAGGCCGGCAATAGGAAAGGAAGCCACATTAAATTTGTGAACACTCATAGTTATGTGCTTGAAAGCATTAATAGGAGGCCAGACCAGGTTTCGTTCAGGTTTTTGTAAGAAAATATATCATTTGAACATACTTAAGACATGCTACATTTTTTTGGGGGTCAGCGGTGATGTATGGAATCCTAAATTGAGGCATCTTCACATTCAGAGCTTGCACGATACGTATAGATTGCCATCTGAGAACTGATTTCTGACTATGCATTTTACTTGAGCGAAAAGAGCCCGAGGGTTAATTAGAACAATGGTGCATTTCAAGAATTCAAAATAGAACGTAAGGATTTGGATCTGCTTACTTTCTTTAGACTAAGTATAAGATCTAGGAAAGCTTTTGTTCAGAGTGTTTCTCAACACACAATTTATTCCATTTATTTATTTCAGATGTTTACGTCAAGTAGGTAATAATTTCCTTCCATGTATTGATGGCAAATGGGGCATCGTTGTGCTTCACTGTTTGGAATATTTTCCTTTTCAAGATTTAATCATTGGTTTACTTATCTGGTAGAGAGTTAAATCAAGCTTTACTGCTGCAGAACATTTTTTCGCTTTTCCTAAAGGAAATCATATTCATTAGATGATGTTATTTATTCTACGTTGGCTGATCTATATTTATTTGGGCCAAGAGTTGACAGGATTATCATATCTGAAACCATGAATCAGGAATCTATGTAACTCTGGAATGGCGTTTGGTTCAGGCCCGACGATGGTGATCCAGTGCTCGAGGTGATGCCACGAGCACCATCATGGCAACATTGAAGATCTTAAGCTCTAGGCAAGTTCCTTTTTACCTCTTCATCTCCAGGGAATAAATCACCACCTCCCTTGATAGAATGCAAGTTTTGGGTGTTTTGTCCAGTTATGCCAAGCGCTTATGTATCATTGGACCTTACTAGATGTTTTTGCAGTTCATATTTTGTGCTCAGATTTACAATCAAACAAATTGCGAGCGTTGGCCTATTACTAGCAACTAATCTTTTCAGGTTGTATGGTTTATTTCTTGACCCATGTTGTAGCCGACTTGAAAATGCAAAGTATACCAGTATCTTTAATATGATTTTGAGTTTTGTTTGGAATATCATAGTTGAGAAGAGGAAATGGGCTCACATTTCGCAACAATGAATTAGCCATTTGAGCCATTTAACCATATGATGCTTACTGTCCTTGCTTGCTATACCTCTAGGTGAATCCTGCCATTTGGAGAAGCCGCGAATAGTTATCAACACGGTTAGTCATTGGTGTATGGGTTGGTTATTGGTCTGCCGCGAAGAGGTAGTCCATAAATCTGTGTTAACTGCTCTTCTCCCACCTCTTGCATCCTCTCACTCTGATTTGAGATTCTAATATATGGCTGGGCAGATCTGAAAAGAGAAGAAAAATCAAGAATCACACATAAGAGCTTCGTGAAGAAGAAGAAATAGAAGTAGGTGTTTTCTCTCTCTTGTGAACACAATCAAGCTTGTGCTGCCTTTTGATGTTATTACTTGTGATAAATTTCTGCATTGTAAAGTAGTACTTTGAAGAATATGTATTTGGCTACTTGGTTCTTTTGCCTGCGGCTGCTGCTTATGCGCCTATGCTTCACCCGCCGATGATCCCCTCATGCAGTGATATGGCTCATATATATGTTTTCTTAAGACAAGAAAATGCTTTAGTTTTTTACAGCTAATTTGATCTTTGGTACAAATGGGGCGGCATTTATTGTCTGCAGACAATGGAGATTGAGTATGATGATTCAACCTTGTGTGCAAAGAAGAAAATGCTTTAAATGATGCTAATAGGTAGAAGGCTATGGATATGGGTCTATCATATTCCTGCTATGAGCAAGCGACAACTATGATACTGCTTAAGGTGAGCTGCGGCATGGAGAGTTGCATGGATTTTGTTTTTTATACTCTGTTGTATTCCCTGGCCATGCACTAAGTTTGCTTGTTTAGGACGACCAAGCATACAGATCAGTCATATCTGCATTGGAATTAGACTTGACAAGGGATGATCTGGACTGAAGCTCCCCATTTGATGATACCATTTGGTGAGTTTTCACCATCTCCTCTCTATGACACATTTGTTCATTTATGTATGATGTGTGATGCGTCCGTGGATTAGGATTTTTTTTGCCTTTTCTATTGTCACTTGGTCTTGCCAACTGCTACCGCCTTCCATGTTGATCATTTTTGTGCGATCCTCATTGGTCTTTCAATATTTTTCGTAATCGTATAAGACGGAATGTCCTTGTATATGCACTATAAAATGAGCGGTCATGCCATCACATAAATGCAATGCTTTAGTATATTTGTCAACGTCTTCAATTGATAATGCGAATGATGGTTTCAGAGTTACATATAATTATAGTATTGGTGTCATAAATAAGCCAATCGAACAAAATATCGAACCCTTTTGCATTGATCGTATCCTTTTCAGCTTACTAAAAATGGATTTTCAATATGGTGGTTCTTTTTAGTATATTGACTTTTTGTATTGGATCCCACTTTTACGTGCATGCCTCCCCTGTTTTCTATTTCACCTATCTATTTTTTCTGCTAAACCTTGAAAGTCTTCTACAGGCAAATCCATAGCTCACTTTATCTCTATTGACCTTGGCACTGAGTTGACATGTGACAAGGTATGTTCTCTAAATGGCCTCTAGCAATTAGTTACCAATTTGATGGACCCTCTATACACATGGAAATTACACATGATATTGATTAGTTGGTCATTTAGGATTGAATCAACTTAATTGGGGAAATGTAGTATCTTAGTGAAGTGGAAAAATACGGAGTGCTATTTTGCAATTACAATGTACAAAGATAGTATGGTAAGCTACCAAATTACAAAGTGGTGTATGATTAAATTCCCCCCTTGCAGGTTAAACTATATCTCATTAATTATCTACCATGCTTCTCTCTGAACCGTGTGCTTCTGCTTGAATATCTTCCGTGGTTCACACAGCCTCAGGTAATCCTCTCTTAGTTCTTTTGCATATGCGCCTATTTATTTTGAACCATTCATCAGTTGGGGTCCTGATGGGTGTGGTATGTGACTACAACAGTGAGCCGGATCTGATCAACTGGTAGATGGCCCTAACTGCAAAAGTATGACTAGATTTACCAGGTTCAGCATCATAAACTAATAACCATATATGGACAACTGCTTCAGGTTAGTCCACGTTGAAACCCCCGACAACTTTCACGCTTTACAAACAGAGCCATACATCCAGGAAAAGATATACGGTTGAAATACCACCGCGTCATGTCTAAGGATATCTTCACATGTAGATTCACAATTGACCTATTATATGAGCACTATCATATTCTGGTAGGTGTCCTTCCAAAGGCAAAATGAGCTGATATAAACTTGAACATAATAAGAACATATGTACACATGCTTGATTGTTGGGAAAAAGTATACAAATGAATATTTAATGAACAGGGGTGAAAAATGCAGACCTGCTGTTGTAAGTAACAAAAATAAAAGCCATGAGGTGACTCTATTAAACATAAATAGTAACTAGGTAAAGGCGATGAGATGTACACCAAGAAGAGCTATGTTAACGCCTCTTTTAGATGCTCTATTTATACAATTTTGGAAAAAGTAACGGCAAATTTGTCCACTGTTCACTACCTAGAGCTCCTTGTATTTATTTATCATCTATACAATTTTTATGATGCTCAACTGCCCGGGACTTACTAACCATGTATTTTTTTAATAGCCATTTTACTACATCCAGTTCTAGAAACTTAGCAATGCTCAACCAGACTTCTTTCACTTCTGATTTCTCTACACTCTATAAATCCATGCTACACTTTTGTTGTTCTGTTTTTGTTGCTGCAATGGAGAGCAAACATCATAGAGGAAAGAGTACTTGTCTGTTGATGTTGAACTTCGGTTGCCTGTGAGGTGGCCTGTGACATGTCAAAATTACTTTTTTCAGTTTTGGGTTAGTAACTGTAGAGGTTTAACCTCCCAGCGAGCCTATTTGCTGTTGTGCTGAATGATCGCCCGTGGGTATCTCTAAGTGAACTAGCTTTCTGTCTTATCAGTTTCAACAATGAAACTGTGAACTGTATGCCCCTTTTATTGACAAAAAGTTCATGCAATTCATGTCGCATAGCTCCAGTTCCCCTTACACAAAAATAATCCAATGTTGCTAACTATATCTATGTTCCCTAACTCCTTTCTTTTAACCACCAACATGTTGTCACCAACAGGGCTATCCATGTTCCTGCAAAGATCATACTGGATGCTATCCTAATGGAAGTGGATCTTCCAAAGGCAACATACCGTGCCTACAATACTGCCTAAGACAATCTTCTGCATGTCAGCATTGAGTTGTACCCGACGCATGATACCGAAAGACTACAACAATGCCAACTGCACTTTAATGCTGCCTACGAACTGGTAATGCAATTTATATTTTCTGTGTAATAAGACTAGCCATTTATATATATTGTTGGTTAACTTACCTTTCATATCTTGATTACAATAGCAATTCTTATGTGCATATAAAAGGGACATGGAGACATTAAATAAGTTTCACTTGCCAACTTCATGGTAATTCTAATTGTTTTCATAGGTTATTCGATGCCAAAATGCTACTGAATCTCTCAATTCTTTTGTTATAGTCCGTAGTGCTGAATCTGTCAATTTCAAATGCTACTGACTCGGTCAAATGTTGCAGAATCTGTCAAGTATTTTTTTTGGTTTAGTCTCTAATGCTAAATCTATCAAATTCAAATGCTACTAAATTTTTTAAATTCTGCTGAACCTGTCAAATGATATTTGCTGAATCTGTCAGATACTCTCCACTGAATCTGTCAAATGATTTGTCATTGCTGCTGGGTTGCTAAGTGTTGAACCTTTTTTTTCCTCTGCGCCAGATGGACCATTGGATGCGTACTGGATGGAGATGATATTTTACTGAAGTCTGGATCTCTCAGTCTAGCGGAGGTACTAGAACAGCTGAAATATGTAGCCAGACATGACCCTCCATAACTATATGTTTGGATAGTGCTGTCTTAGAACGATATACCCAGGTTTATATGCAATATGTTCCCATACTGTACGGAAATGCAATGTTCAGTACTGTCTTAGAACCACTTACCCAGGTTTGTATATAATGTATGCTCACATGCTATGCTTCTATGCAATGTATTCCTGTGGTTTGACCGCCTGGGATCATCTGCTTTTCATTTCTCTATTTATTATAGATCGTCTCACAGAACATTCATTTTCTGAATACATTTTGTCAGGATTGAAATTCTCATTATCAGGTAGCCAGTCATGTAAAACAATACATCCGTAGATAAAAATAGCATTCATTTTCAGTAGAATAACATAAGTAGCACCGGCATACACATATAGCTTGTCCGCCATAATATGAACTTATTATTGCCCCTCATATTTTGTAGATTGATCTTTTCTTGCCTTACTTTTTCTAAAGGTATATTTATGTTTCCTCCTTACTAATATTCGGTAGGTTCTAATTTGGTATCTATAATTGATGTATGACACGGTCCAAAATGGTCAATGTTTTTGGAAAATGATCAGATGATTGTTATCTTCAATAAAGTGTGCCATTTCCAACTAATAAAGTGTGTCATTACCGATCTGGTGTTAAACCAAATGCATATTTTCGTCGATCTTTATATACGCTTGCCCGCCGTAGACGAGCAAGAGAGCATCATTGTAGGCTGTCGATACCATTTGAAACCATATGAGAGCATCATTGCAATTTCTTGTATGTCCATTTTCCTTTTGTAGAATCTTATTCTGCCTTTCTTTGTAAACAGATTAGTTATACATATTGGTTTCTTTAATCTAAGTTTGCATGCACCGCTCCGCATCAATACCTCCTTATGTTCTGAGCTTAAAAACAAAATCTGCTTGATGAAATGATTGAAGAAAGAAATACATTTGCAGGTCATCCTCTTCAAAAATGCTCTTGGAAGGAGATGGTTATTAACTTATGGTTGGCTCTCATATTTTGTATATTGATCTTTTTTGCCTTACTTTATTTGTCCTCTTCCTTACTAATATCTGGTAGGTTGTAATTTGTTATGTAATAGATGTATGGCACGGCTCAAAATGGTCAATGTCTTTTTTTGCAAAATAACTACTTTCACAACTCTTTTTTTAACTTCTTCACACTCTTCCTCATCATCCTTATTAGAAATATTTATAATATTATGATTTTTTTTGGTCCCTCCTTTTATAAATTGCGTTTTTTATGCTTGCTTGCTCGCCGTTAGGCGGGCAAGCGCGCGGCAAGCCGCGCTACCCTACCTAGTACCAGATAGGGGCACTCAGAAATTGAGCCTTTTCCGGTTGTGACTTTAACCTTGACCATGCGTGGTCTACAAAAAAAATATTATGTAAAAAAATCATTCTTTCTTCACACTATGATGTGAGGCAACCATGGTGTCAGCAAATTATATTACTAGCGGACCTCGGGAACGGAAATACATGGAAACTTGCATGGGGCCGAGGTAAGGCTTAAAGTCCCATTCTGGCCTGAGCGACTCCTCATCATTGGAATCAGAATTCTGACCGTGGTGGAGGCAGCCCTGGATGAGTCCAGCTTCTTCTGCTATGTTAAGTCTACCGAAGATCAAGGTATTTAACAAAAACACGGATTTCTCCCTTCAAAATAGCATCCATTGTAATTGTGAAAGTATGGACTTCTCATCTAGAGCTGCAAAACTCATGACTATTAGAAAGTAGAATGAACAACTTGGGAGGAGCCCCTCCTGGTTATCGCCATCTTTGGGAGCGGAGATATTTCCAATGGCCGATGTTGCTGGGTTTGATGAATATAAATCAAAAAATTGTCCTACATGATCACCCAAGTAATATTCTATGAAGATGCCATAACGGGATTCGATCATGATTACTCAAAGATAGATTGCGGAAGGGCTTGGTGATGACTCTAGTACAGGTGATCCCCACAACTAGGCATATCCCTCCCAGCCGCGAGGATATCTTCTCCACTTCATCAAGAATCAAACACACAATTCCTCTGCGGTAACCATGCATCCGAAGTATAATATGCAAGGGCGTCTCCATACAGGACTTAGTGCTCACGTCGAGATTGTTCTAGCTTTTTAGCATATATGAACAAGAGAGTGAACTGTGCATGATTTAGAATGAGGTGGGGAAGGTTTCAATTGTTGTGTCAATAGAGGAGGGGGCTCCTCTATCTATAGGAGCAAGGGAAGGTGGGATGCCCTTGGAGATGGGGGAACCCTGGCCGCCTTCCTCCCCTTTTGGCAGGTGCAACCACCACACCCTGCTCCAAGGAAGGTGGGTTGGCCCCTTAGACAAACCCTAACCCCCCTTTTAAAAGAGGTTAGGTTGGGAGGTGTCCGGGGCCCTAGCACTAGTGGAAAACAGGGCATCAGTCCCGGTTGGTTTCGGGCTTCAGTCCCGGTTGCGCAACCGGGACTAACCAACCGGGACTGGAGCCCTATCTTTAGTCCCGGTTGCTATACGAACCGGGACTAAAGAGCGACCACGTGGCAGGGGCCAGGCGCTCGTGGGCGTAGGACCTTTAGTCCCGGTTCGTGTTACAAACCGGGACTAAAGAGTCCACACGTGGCAGCCTCTGCAGCTTCTTTATTTTTCTGGATTTCAATTGTTATTTAGGGGTTTAGGGTTTATTTGTATTTTGCTCCATTCAATTTTTTGATTCATTTCAAACAAGCTTTCTTATATACATATTCATACAGCATTACAACATAATATACAAACCGATACATATATAATATATTTTGTCCGCCGAGCATATACATACAAGTATATATAGAACTTGTTCTTCACACACATAAGATCACGACTTGTGTTTAATTACACACATTGTCTAATCGAAACTGATATGAAATTCACCCTTTGGGTTAATGACATGGTCAAGCAGAAATCCGGCTATTTCCTCTTGAATTCCTACTATGCGTTCAGTCGGTGAGAGCCGATTCTGCTTTGCTTCGAACTACGAAGAAGAAGATCAATATGAATATGAATCATCATAACAAAATTGATGCCAATAAATGAATTTGTCAGTATATTGTTTACTTACTGTTTGAAAATCAATTCCTTCAGTGACCTCCGCACGAAGGTTCTCGCAAGCGTAGTATGCACATAGATTAGTCCCTGATGGCTGCCTCGCACACTTTACGAGAATAGATTTTAGTCAGTGACATATCAAGATTGATATACTTAATGGTATTTGAAACTAGAATTAAAGGGATGTGTGGACCTAGCTCGTACGACTTACCTCGATCGAACGGTAAATCAGCTCATTTTTCCATTCACCTTTTGCTATGCGTATAAACTGTTTCCAAACACTGCCGAGCAAACAAAATGAATAGATGAGTTATAGATGAACGAAAGAGACCGATATAATGTCGTAATGATTGAAATTACCTATCCATCATATCAATGATGCTTTGGTATTCATGAAGTTGTTTATTCAACGAGTCAAAGATTTCAACCTTTCCATAGTCAGGTTCAATCTTTAGCAAAATCCAGTGGTAACTGCGTGCAAGTTTAATTATATAAGTTAATAACTCATCAATTACACTTATAACATTGAGTAAGGAAAAGTAACTGTGTATAAGATAGTAACACTCACCTGCAGTTGTACGGAAACAGTATTCTAGCTCGGTATTCCTGCGTAAGTACGAACTCTAGCAAGATATCCTCCGTCTCCTTGCGTTTGTTCTGTATCATCGCTCCGTTAACTCGATTTGGATCAATGAATCCAAGTTGGAAGTCATTCCTTTTCTTACATTGCATACTCTTCATTCTGCATAATAAACAGCGTAGTGAGGATAATTACATGCAAAGAACGAGTTGAGCTAGAGACTTATAGAAATAATGAATCACTTACAAAACATAGGCACTGACGAGAGATTTGTCGAGCGCGTCTTGATTGAATAGCTGAAAGAATTCATCAAACTCAATATGCACCAAGTCTTCACCTAAGAAATGGTCCTGTGTGACTTTCATAAGGAGAAAATCTTGCGTGCCCTTTGCGGCTTGCAGGTACCACTTATGTAATTTTCGTATTTGTGTTGGTAGATTTATTTCAATCTTAGGTGGGACCAGACTCTTCCCCTTTTCATATTGCTGTGCTATAGGCGCCTTTGGGATATCTTCATGTATCAATTGAGAAAGAGTCAAACCAGCTTCAGCAGCAAAGTCGGCGGGATTGGGTTGAGCAACACTCCCACCAGCATCACTAGCAAAGACCTTTAGCAGGGAGATCGATTTCTTGGTCTGTGCTCCAAGCTGGGCAACGTCTCTTTTCCCTCTTGCAGTTGCGCTTGTCTTATTAGCTTCTTTTTTTTGCATCTACCTGCTTATCCAAACAACGCTTGTAGTCATCTGGCTTACGCAATTCATATTGCGAAGGTTGGGTAAGCATATCAAAGGCCCACTCCTTCTGTTCCAGAGTATATACCTGCTTTGGTGTAGGGGTCGGGCGTAGCGCTGCGAGCTTTCTTTTCAATTTGGCTATGTCCTCCGCCTCAATTTCTTCAGCAGTCTTCTCGACAGGAGGAGGCGGCACCGTCTTAACTTTCTTGGCCCGTTTCTTCGGAGAGACATTGCTAGTGGACATAGCAGCGGACTTGCCATAACTCTGGGACTTACGAGTGGGCAGAGGCGGTGGAGGTGGTGGAGGCGGCTGACATTGAGGCGGAGATCGATGTGGACTCGGGGTATGGTGGTAGTCGTCCCTATCGTCGTCGGGAGGTGGTGAATTGCGAGGACTCGGAGGAGAGGGTGGCCGCCTTGGCGCCGATCCTGGAAACACGATGTGTTTCTTATCCCAAAGAATGATACCACCCAATACTTCTCCAAGTGTTGCCTCCTCTTTAGGTCCAGCGACGTCAAGATCGAGGGACTCATACCCCCTTTCAATTGCATCCACCCCGACCTTAACATAGCCAGCTCGAATCTCACGGCCATGTCAGGTTTGTCCAGGTCCAGATGGTAACACATAGCCAACCGCCACCTTCATCGATATGTTCTTCATGGGAACATGCAGCTCACAGTTTGTCTTCTTGGTGATATCATCCACGGGGTAGTGATCCATCGGTACCTCCGTGGAAGCCACGCTGCTTCTCCGCTGAGATCGGTCGCCTGATGCATGTTCTAGGTGTTGCTGATGCTGAGTTGCCCCTTGCGACTTTAATTTCTCCAGTGCCTTCTGCTGCAGTAAATACAACTCTCTCAGCTCAGCCTGTTGCCTTTCTATGCTCTCTATCCGTGTGGCCTCCTCCTGCGCCTTTCGCTTCTTCGCTCTCTCTCGGCTTCTATAAGTCTGGCTCTCTTCGGCGAACCCAGACCTCCACGGAATGGCAGAACCCAGACCCCGTGTTCGTCCTGTGTGTTCTTTGTTCCCGAGGGCCTTTGTCAGCTCGTCGTTCTCTCTGTCCGGCTTGAACGTCCCCTCTTGAACCTCGGCGATTGTCTTGACAAGTGCTTCCAGGGGTTCAGCAATTTGTTTCTTCTTTTCGACTAATTTCCCTGTTCTCTCATCATAGACAGCCCCATGGGCAAGTGCCCAATTTCTTGACCTTCTGGGCCATTGTTCTGTTTCTGGTTCGATGCCTTTTTCTCGGAGGGCGGCCTCTTGCATATCCCACTTAGGCTCGGCCCTTTTGTAGCCACCTGGACCCAACGTATGGTGATATTTCTTTTTCGTGGCATTTAACTGATTTTTCTTACTCCTTAGCTTACCCAGTTCGGACTCCTTGTACTCCACAAATGCGTCCCAGTGATCCCGCAGGAACTCATTGGGGCCAGTAAATTCTAGAGCTTGTCGATCGGCGTTGACATAGGCGTTCCATAACCTCTTCTTGTGGTTATTGAACTGTGCAACCATCTTCTTGAGAGCCCACTCCCTGACTTTCTCCTTCTGTTTCTCTGCGTCTTCTAGGGACTCGGTGACCGGCAGATTGAAATGTGGAATGAGGGATTCTCAAAGTCTGTCTTTCAAGACCTTGGTGACATAATGGACTGCTGCACCCTCTTCTGGCTCTGGCTCTGCTGGCTCTCCCTTTGCCGCCTTGGGCTTATACCAATATTGAATGCTTATCGGCACCATGTCCCTAACAAGACATCCACATTGATGTGTGAACGCATTTGCGACACTCTTGGGTTCCAACAGTTCTCCTTCATTTGAGAGACGCCCAATCGTGTAATGCTGATTCGATGCCAGCCGTTTGGCCGGGCCTCGCTTCTTTCTAGAAGATTCAGAGGTCTAAAATAAGAAAACACTCGTTAATATATATACCACATAATGCATCGTCATCTACTGATTCATGAATAGAGCTAGTCTTCATATATATATACCTCGCCGGACCGTGTTATTAAGTCACGTCCAGTCCCTTGTGAGCCATCCTCGCAATCATCATTTTCCGATTCATGCGGCTGCTCCTCCTCCATTCCCTCACCCGACTCGTTCAAAAATTCTGAGCCGTCTCCTTCTGCACGGGTACCCTCTCCTATAATATTTAACAATTCTTCTTCACCTTCTCTTCCGGCGCCGAAATCCATAACTGAAATCCATAACATAGATCAACAACATTACTCTATATTTTTATATTACTATTTCTATTACTAACAATATTACTAACAATATTTCTAACATTACTATCTATTCACTTTCTAACTCTATATATCTAACCTAAATAAAATTTAACATAAATAAAATCTATATAGCATTTCTATTTCTAATAAAATCTAACCTAAATAAAATCTAACATAAATAGAATCTATATAGCATTTCTATTACTAATTATTTGCTAACAACCTATTTTCTAACAATTATTTTGCTAACCTGTTACTAATTATTTGCTAACAACCTATTTTCTAACAATTATTTTGCTAACAATTCTATTACTAACAATTATTTTGCTAACCTATTTACTAACAATTATTTTCCTAACCTATTTGCTAACTATTATTTTGCTAACCTATTACTAATTATTTTCTAACAACCTATTTTCTAACAATTATTTTGCTAACAATTCTATTACTAACAATTATTTTGCTAACCTATTTACTAATAATTATTTTGCTAACCTATTACTAAATATTTGCTAACAACCTATTAATTTTCTAACCTATTTGCTAACAAAATTAACAAAAATATTACTATTCCTATTTCTAACAAAATTATTTGCTAATAATTATTTTCTAACCTATTACTTAACAAAAATATTACTACTTAACAAAAATATTACTACTTAACAAAATAATTATTTTCTAACCTATTACTTAACAAAAATTAACAAAATTAGAACTTTTTTCTACCTTTAATTTGCAGGGGGCGGCCGGCCGGGGGCGGGGCGGTGGTGCGGGCGCGCAGCACGGGCCGGAGTTGGCCGGGGGTGGTACGGCGGCGGGTCGGAGTTGGCCGGGGGCAGGCGGCGGCAAGGGCGCAGCACCGGCCGGAGGCGGGCGGGCGGCGGCGCGGCGGCAGCACGGGCGGGAGGCGCGGTGCGGCAGCACACGGGAGGGCGGGCGACGCGGCAGCTCGCGGGCAACACGGGCGGCCGGGGGCGGGCGGCGCGGCGGCAGCACGGGCGGCGGCGCGGTGATGGATGACGGCGCCGGCGACGGATTCCGGCGACCGCAACGATCTAGGGGACGATCTCCTCGCGCTGGTTTTGCTGAAACTGCTAAGTGTTGGCCGGGGAAGAAGAAGAGGGCGGCGCGGGGCTTATATACCCCCCCTTTAGTCCCGGTTGGTGGCTTCAACCGGGACTAAAGACATTTGGGCGGTTCGCGCCCGTGGCCCAGACCTTTAGTCCCGGTTGTTGGTTTCACCAACCGGGACTAAAGGTATAATAAATGCGCGCCAATGCTGTATATTTTTTCAGATTTCATTTGAATATGAATTTTGAATTTCAATTTGAATAACTTCTATATATTTTAGAATCTGACAAAACTTTGAATATGAAAAGTGTTTGAAATTTAATAACTAATTCAAAACTATTTTCTATTTTAAAAATCAGTTATTCTAACTATTCAAACAATTAACTATTTTGCCATTTTCAAATAAAACAATATTGATTAAAATTCTTTTTGCATATTTTAGAATTTGATAAAACTATGAATATGAAAAGTGTTTGAAATTGAATAACTAATTCAAAACTATTTTCTATTTTCAAAATCAATTATTCTAACTATTCAAACAATTAACTATTTTGCCCTTTTCAATTAAAACTATATTGATTAAAATTCTTTTTGCATATTTTAGAATTTGATAAAACTATGAATATGAAAAGTGTTTGAAATTGAATAACTAATTCAAAACTCTTTTCTATTTTCAAAATCAATTATCCTAACTATTCAAACAATTAACTATTTTGCCCTTTTCAATTAAAACTATATTGATTAATATTCTTTTTGCATATTTTTAGAATTTGATAAAACTATGAATATGAAAAGTGTTTGAAATTGAATAACTAATTCAAAACTATTTTCTATTTTCAAAATCAATTATTCTAACTATTCAAACAATTAACTATTTTGCCATTTTCAATTAAAACTATATTGATTAATATTCTTTTTGCATACTTCTGAATCTGACAAAACTTGGAATATAAAAAGTGTTCGAATTTGAATAACTAACCCAAAATCATACATTTACATAAAAGGTTTAATACATTATTACACATCACCAACATCCCCATCTAGTGTTGGGGTTTTCTTCTGCACCGTAACCATGGAGTATCTTCTTTGTTTAAGAGGAGGGTTGGGTCAGTGTTCACTCTGAAGGGCGGAATTTCATCAAACTTGTTATAATCTTCTGACATTTCTGTCTTGTCCTCCACTCCCACGATGATTCTTTTCCCTGAGAGAACAATGTGTCGCTTTGGCTCATCGTGTGATGTATTCGTTTTCTTATCTTTTCTCTTTCTCGGTTTTGTAGACATGTCCTTCACATTGAAAACCTGAGCGACATCTTTGGCTAGGACGAATGGTTCGTCCATGTATGCAAGATTGTTGAGATCCACTGTTGTCATGCTGTACTTTTGGTCTACAACTACCCCGCCTCCTGTCAGCTTGACCCATTTGCACCGAAACAAAGGGACCTTAAAAGATGGTCCATAGTCAAGTTCCCATATCTCCTCTATGTAACCATAATATGTGTCCTTTGTCCCATTGTCGTGTACTGCATCAAAGCGGACACCACTATTTTGATTGGTGCTCTTTTTATCTTGGGCAACCGTGTAAAATGTATTCCCATTTATCTCGTAACCCTGGAAAGTCAATATAGTTGAAGATGGTTTCTTGGCCAACATGGACAGCTCATATCCAACAGTGGCGTCATTTATGAGAAGTGTTTGCATCCAACCACCAAAAGTCGTCATGTGCAACTTTGTAATCCAGGAGTTAGACTGCCCAGGGTTTTCCGAGCGTACAATATTCTTGTGTCGCTCCATATACGGCTCCACCAACGTGGAATTTCGTAAAACTGTGTAGTGTGCTTCACTCAAAGAATGTCTGTCCATACAGTATGCTGATTTCATTCCTAGCGTGCCTTTTCCACTCAGTCTCCCCTCATGCCGCGATTGAGGAAGACCAATCGGGTTCAGGTCAGGAACAAAGTCAACACAAAACTCAATGACCTCCTGTGTTAGATAGCCCTTGGAGATGCTTCCTTCTGGCCTAGCACGGTTATGCACATATTTCTTTAAGACTCCCATGAACCTCTCAAAGGGGAACATATTGTGCAGAAATACTGGACCGAGAATGGTAATCTCTTCGACTTGGTGAACTAAGAGATGCGTCATAATATTGAAGAACACTACTAGAAAAAAGCTTACCCGTAGCGCACCTAATATGGTTACCCGTAGCGCATATACCGTGCGCTGCGGGTAGCACGCTACTAGTAAAAAAATACCCGTAGCGCATGTGTGGTGCGCTACGGGTAATAGGCTTACCCGTAGCGCATGTGTCTGGTGCGCTACGGGTATGCATATTACCCGTAGCGCACCTAACACACATGCGCTACGGGTAATATGCATACCCGTAGCGCACCATATACATATGCGCTACGGGTATGCATATTACCCGTAGCGCACCAAACACACATGCGCTACGGGTAATATGCATACCCGCAGCGCACCAGGCACACATGCGCTACGGGTATGCATATTACCCGTAGCGCACCAGACACATGCGCTACGGGTATTTTTTTTTGATTTAAATAAATATGAAATCTAACAGCTGTATATATGTATTTTGCTTTTAGCACAATATCACACTTATGATTCAACACAGAATAAAAGATCACACAATAATCAATTGCATCCATATATTGATAACATAGTTGTTCATTCATAACAGCCAATAGTTTTACAACATGAAGTAGCTCATTCACTCTAGAAAAACTAAGGTTCAAACGTATCGAAGGCTACAACAGGCTAGCTACATATAGAAGCATTATTTATGCTTCTTCATCAAAGATCAATTCCCCGTACTTGATTAGCAACATGCTGGCATGATGAGAGAATACCACTATGTTCTTCAACACTATCAATGAAGTACATAGGTATGAGTCTCAAATAACTCATGGAAAGGAGCTGCTTGATCTTCTCTGTTCCTCCTTCACCTTATCCTTGAAGTTCTCCGGCTTACTAGGCAACAGATCCTGTAGAAGGCATATAACCTATCAGGCAACCCTATTACAAGAGCAAGATCGCTCTTAAAGGAACACAAAATAGGCATAAGCCATGCCAATGATCATAAAATTTCCAACAGATGGCTGTTGTACCAAATTCCTGTCATAGTGGCTATGGCACTACAATTTAAACATGGTGAATCAATACATCGACACCCATATTTGATCATGATATGATGAACTACACTCTAAGCCAACATCTAATCCATTAGGTGCTTTGAAAAACAAAAATGCATCTCACCAACATTACTAATGAATGTTTGACTGGATTGCATAATTATGTTGAGAACTAATAGTTTTCACATTATGGTGAGACAGGCATGCTTATGAGGTAGCAGAGTATGGATTATTCACAGCACCACTGGTCCAAGTCTACTACATTGGCAGTGACCAAAACCAAGAAAATAAACAGTATTCGCATAAACAAACTAATGCCTGATCCCTAACGAAGAGAATATGAAAAAAATCTATATAACAAGGGGCAGGGGACAAACCTGATCAAGTGCACATGCAAATAGATCAAGCACATGCCCTTGATGCACAAGCTGATTTGCAATCTCCTCGTAGAACTTAACAGCTTTGTTATAAAGTGGAGCAGAACCTTTATCGAGGTCTTTGTGTGAACGAATTGGCTCTGACAAGGGCTTAGATATTATCTGACATTATGTAAGGAGAGTTCTTAACTGAATTCAACATAAACTTGCACTCAGAAGCAGGCAACAGGAACCTAGCAATACTTTCTGCTGAAAGACCGTCCCTTGCGCCAGCAATAACACCGGTTGTGGGTTTTGTTTTCCCTGCAAAGAAACCCATTTGCTCAAGAATTTGATCCTTGGTAACCTCCTTTGTCCCCCTGAAAACATATGACTTAGGCAACAAGCCAAAACCCAGTTCATGCACCTACATGGATCAACATGTATTCATATCAATTTTTGACCAGAAGATTAAGCGGTGAAATTGTTATGAGAGAGAGGCGAATATAACCTGCACATATGTCCCAAAAGTTATAAATCCGACGAAGGATTGGTCCGGCAATAACTCAACAGCTTGCGCTAGAGCAGACTTCAGATAGCCTATTTCCTCCTCAGATAGCCCATGATACAGTGCATGCATAATTTACAACACAGATAGGAGAGCAATAAATAATCAGGACTAGCAGGTCATTTGTAAAAAGCAATTATCAAAGCAATCAAACTATTGTTGCAAACTATCTTATTTAACAAACATTGCCATTGAAATCTTAGACACAGGATACTCAACAAGGGCCTATTTGGAATGCACAAATTCCAATGTAATTTTGCAATAATTTTACAGGAATAAAATTCTAACACTGCATACAAAATAAATACTCATAGCTATAACCAGTCAACGTACCAAAACCATAGAGAGTAAAGGGCATGCATTGATTGAGAAAAAAAAGAGAGACAAGATTAGAGTTATCTGAGAAACATAGCCTTGATAAGATTGAGGATAGCAAACAAAGGTATATATTAAAGACGACATCATCCTTGCAATCAGGTATCCTATCAAAAAAAAAATCTAAGAGAAGCACAACTCTTACACTGAAATGACATGGTCTTCACCGAAAGCTCATGCCAAAGATCACTTAGCTTAGCATATAACAACAATCTTTTCAGTTCATGCATCTAACCTCTGCAGAAGCTCGGGCTCGTCGAGGAGGCCGGGGCCGATGTAGATCGGATAGCTCTGTTCGCCGAGGTCCACGTCGACCACCGTGGAGATCCCGGACACCGCCGGCGACTGCATCGCGGGATCCACGCTTGCGACGACGCAGCTCGGGAGGGCCCTCGCGGGGGAAGCACGGAGAGGAGAGCAGGAGAAGCGGGACGAACAGGGGACTGAGGCAGCGGAGGTGGAGGTGGATTGGTGGGGATCGACCGGACAATGGGACTCTAGTTGCTTGGGCAAAGAGTTGCAAACTTGGCACAAAAAAACTGACTAACGTGTCTACCTTTGAATGAACTGCTTGCGCAAGTTTTTCGCCAATGGGAACCTCCAGATAAACCTGTGTTATAACCAGACAACACTGTTAACAACCACAGACAAACAACAAGAATCAATAGAATCTGATACAGACTACATTAGAACAAGGCAAACAAAGTGCAATGCTTTATAGTGAAGAACTCTATCTGAAAACAGATTGGCTAATTTGTACATCATGCAGCGAAAGGGCAGAACATTATAGCTACTCTAGTGGCATGGACAGACAAATTGTCTTATTGCAACAAGTTAAAGAAGCATCCTTGGATAAGTTTCTCCAGATCCACACAGCAGCTGCAATCGAACATTATGGTTGCCGTATGGCACTAGAATGTTGACTTAAACATCTCAGGAACCATCACGCAACTAGGAGCTGATGCAGATAGCATGCTCAGTTGTTTGCAATTCCATTGACAGGCTAATATCTCTACAACTTGCCTTCATCACTCAGCTAAGAAATACTAACATTGCAAAGGCTTGAGAAAGTTTCGGTGCTTACTATCGTCGGGAATGGTGGGCTGATGAGACAGATAAACGACTGGGGGTCGGACATGTCGGCGTCCCCCCAGACGAGCGAACCAATCTCCTTCTCATCTTCCAGCTGCTGCCCTTGGATGTACAAGAAGTTGGGCTGCACCACCCGCTGTGCCTCAAGGAACTGCTCAGGTGTTGGGTTGAACAGCGTGTGCACCTACATCCAGAAGCTCCTCAAGAATTCAGTTCACAAGCAAATCTAGCCCCGAAGCACCAAGTGAGAACACTGGCTGACCTCCAATCTCCCCGACGAGCTGAGCTCGGGAAACGGATAGGACGGCCGTAGGCGCTTCGCCTCCGGCCCCGATCTCCCCGGCGGCGTACGCTTATCTGCGTGCTTCCCACAGAGCACAGCGAGTAGCACGCAGCTCTGGCGCGACAAGCTATGGATTTGCGACATGGCCGCAGCAAAACTGGTCCCGCGAATTCACCTCAGGCCTTCATGGAACCCTGCGGCATCAAAAAAGAACAGATCTTACAGGGAATCCCCCCAAAATCGAACCAAATCCGAAGCAAATCCGGCGCAAGAAACGTACCGGGAGGCGGATTTTCGAGGCCGGATCGGGGGCGGCGCGGGCCAAATCGAGGACCTCGGATCCGAACGCGGAGGGGAAGGAGGCCGGGGATTCGATTTGGGGCCGCGCCGCTCCAGGGGCAACCGGTCGGGGAGCGGGCGAGGCAGCGGTCACGGGCGGCGGGGCGGCGGCTGAACCCTAGGCTGAAGACGAAAGGGAGAGAAGAGAATGAGGTGGGCAGAGCCGGTCGGGTCTGGGCCCTAGGGGGAGGGGCGGGCACGGTTCAACTATCCGTAGCGCATGTGTATAGGTGCGCTACGGGTAGTTCAACTACCCGTAGCGCACCTATACACGTGCGCTACGGGTAATATGGCACGGCCTCCATCCACACTTACCCGTAGCGCATGTGTATAGGTGCGCTACAGGTAGTTGAACTACCCGCAGCGCATGTATATCACATGCGCTACGAGTAAGTGTGGGCAAAGCTCCCCATCCGGGTCTACATATACCCGTAGCGCATTTTATATATGGTGCGCTGCGGGTATGTGACATACCCGCAGCGTATGTACACACATGCGCTACGGGTAAATACCCGCAGCGCACCACATATACGATGCGCTACGGATAGCTGTACTGCCTATAGACGTATTCCTAGTAGTGGAAGGACGGTGGGAACACCAACTCAAAGCTGACAAGACATTGGGCCACATCATTCTGTAACCGTTGTAGATCTTCTGGATTGATTACCTTCTGCGAAATTGCATTGAGGAATGCACATAGCTTCACAATCGGTACTTGAACATTTTCTGGTAGAATCCCCCTCAGTGCAACCGGAAGCAATTGCGTCATAAGCACGTGGCAGTCATGAGACTTTAGGTTTTGGAATTTTTTCTCTGCCATATTTATTATTCCCTTTATATTTGACGAGAATCCAGATGGGACCTTGATACTGCTCAGGCATTCAAAAAAGATTACCTTCTCTTCTTTGGTAAGAGCGTAGCTCGCAGGACCCTTAGAATCCTCCGGATGCATGCCGTCTCTTCTTTTCATACGGTGCTGGTCCTCACGTGCTTCTGGTCTATCTTTTGTCTTCCCATACAAGCCCAAGAATCCTAGTAGGTTCATGCAAACATTCTTCGTCACGTGCATCACGTCGATTGCAGGGCGGACCTCTAGGATTTTCCAATACTCAAGCTCCCAAAATACAGATTTCTTCTTCCACATGGGTGCATGTCCGCTAGCGTCATTTGGAACAGACAGACTGCCAGGACCCTTTCCAAAGATTACTTCTAAATCTTTGACCATATCAAATATATCATCACCAGTATGGCGTTTAGGCTTGCCCCGGACTTCTGCCTCGCCGTTGAAATGCTTGCCTTTTTTCTTCAATTGATGTTTGGGCGAAAGAAATCGATGATGCCCGAGATACACCACCTTCTTACTTTTATCCAAATATATACTATCGATCTCACCTAAATAGTGCGTGCATGCATTGTATCCCTTGTTTGTCTGTCCTGAAAGGTTACTAAGAGCAGGCCAATCATTGATGGTCACGAACAGCAATGCTCGTAGATCAAATTTCTCTTGTTTGTACTCATCCCACACACGAACACCTTCAGTCTGCCACAGCTATAAAAGTTCATCAACTAATGGCCTTAGATACACATCAATGTCATTGCCGGGTTGCTTCGGGCCTTGGATAAGCACTGGCATCATAATAAACTTTCGCTTCATGCACAACCAAGGAGGAAGGTTATAGATACATAGAGTCACGGGCCAGGTGCTATGACTGCAGCTCTGCTCCCCAAAAGGATTCATGTCATCTGTACTTAGACCAAACCTCAGGTTCCGTGCGTCTTTCGTAAACTCCGGGAAATCTCTGTCGATTTTTCTCCACTACGACCCATCAGCGGGGTGTCTCAACATCTCGTTACTCTTACGGTCTTCTTTGTGCCACCTCAACAACTTGGCATGCTCTTTGTTTCTGTACAAACGTTTCAACCGTGGTATTATAGGTGCATACCACATCACCTTGGCAGGAACCCTCTTCCTGGGGCGCTCGCCCTCAACATCACCAGGGTCATCTCGCCTGATCTTTTACCGAAATGCACTGCACACCGGGCATGCATTCAAATTCTCGTACTCACTGCGGTAGAGAATACAGTCATTAATGCATGCATGTATCTTCTGCACCTCCAATCCTAGAGGGCAGACAATCTTCTTTGCTTCATACGTACTGGCGGGCAATTCGTTATCCTTTGGAAGCATCTTATTCATAATTTTCAACAACTTTTCAAATCCCTTGTCAGATAAACCACTCTCTGCTTTCCATTGCAGCAATTCCAGCGTGCTTCCAAGCTTTTTCTGGCCGTCTTCGCAATTTGGGTACAAATCCTTTTTGTGATCATCTAACATGCGTTCCAACTTCTCCCTCTCCTTTTCACTTTCACAGTCAATCTGTGCATCAACAATGACCTGACCAAGATCATCAGCGGGCATATCTGATGCCCGTTCTTCACCTTCTTCTTCTTCTTCATTATCTTCCATTGCGGTATCGGTGGTTTCAGGGAACTCAGGATAGTTGTCATCATTCTCTTCTTCATCGTTGTCTTCCATCATAACCCCTCTCTCCCCATGCTTGGTCCAACAATTATAGCCGGACATGAAACCGAACCGGAACAGGTGGATGTGAAGGGTCTTTGTGGAGGGGTAATCCTTCTCATTTCGACAACCACCACATGGACAACACATAAAACCATTCCGCTTGGTTGCCTCAGCCACATTGAGAAAAGAATGCATGCCTTTAATGATATCTCCATAGCGTCGATCGGCGTACATCCATGCTCGGCTCATCTGCATTATATAAGTACATATCAAACGCAAATCAAATATACAATTTCTATTTCTATCTCTAATTTTAGTTTGATAACTAAGAATAAGTTAACAAAACTTTAGTCCCGGCTGGTGGGTACAACCGGCACTAAAGGTGGTTTTTGTGTCATCTAACAAAACCGTCGGTCGAATAAGGACGTGTGGGTAACCTTTAGTCCCGGCTGGTGGGTACAACCGGGACTAAAGGTGGTTTTGTGTCATCTAACAAAACTGTCGGTGGGATAAGGACGTGTGGGTAACCTTTAGTCCCGGCTGGTGGGTGCAACCGAGACTAAAGCTGTTGGCAGGATAAGGATGCGTGGGTGGATGCACTGCTCGATGAGATAAATCATGTAGCGCACGACGCCCCTATCGAAGGAACAAGACTAAAGTAGAAGCGGCGCCGTGCCTATAAAAGGAGCATCGATATGCCATGGCAAGCACAGCTTGAAGGCATGGAGAGTTTCATCCCCATGGATGGAGGAAAGGGTTGGGAAATCTCCCGTGGCGGAGCTTCTCGAAGATGTCGTTGGTGCTCACGCCCTACGACATCTTTGGAAGCTCCGCCTCGGAAAAATTTCCCTGCAAGCCCGTGAAAGACTCCATCTCCTCTAACAGTGTTGCGTAAAGGGTTGGCAAATCTCCCGTGGCGGAGCTTCTCGAAGATGTCATTGGTGCTCACGCCCTACGGCATCTTCGGAAGCTCCGCCTCAGAAAAATTTCCCTGCAAGCCCATGAAAGACTCCATCTCCTCTAACAGTGTTGGATAAAGGGTTGGGAAATCTCCCGTGGCGGAGCTTCTCGAAGATGTCGTCGGTGCTCACGCCCTACGGCATCTTCGGAAGCTCCACCCTACGGCATCTATCTCTATTTCTATCGCTATTTCTATTTTTCTATTTCTATCTCTATCTCTATTTCTATTTCTATGTTAGCTATGTCTACTTCTATTTTTATTTTTAATTCTATCTCTATCTCTATCTCTCTATCTTTATTTTAATTTTCTATTTTATATTTTTATCTATATCTCTATCTCTACCTCTATTTTTACCTCTATCTTCATCTACTTCTACACATAATCAAATGAACATCTAGATAATTGCTCCCATAAAAAAATCACAAATCTCTCTACTTCTAGAGCATTAAATTAGCTAAATTACCAATGAAAGACAAAAGCACAAAGTTCCTCACCTTTTAGTCCACTTAGATTGAAGTGGGGACATCAATTTGTGACAAAAAATGGTGGTCAAAGAGGATGAACTCGAGCTAGGTTTGTTGCATGAAGAACACTTGAGAGTGGAGAGGGGGAGTGGCTGGCTCGGGGAGGAAGAAGGAGCTGTTTTATATAGGAAAGTCATTAGTCCCGGTTGGTAATACCAACCGGGACTAAAGACTTGGTCTTTAGTCCCGGTTGGTGTTACCAGCTGGGACTAATGAGTCTAGCAACGGTCGGATTCGACCCCAGAGCCTTTAGTCCCGGTTCATAATACGAACCGGGACTAAAGGTTCAAAACGAACCGGGACTAATGGTTTCTGGGGTCCTGTGGCCGAAAAAGCAGTGGGGCCTAGGGCATCAGTCCCGGTTCATATTGCAACCGGGACTAATGCCCTGGAATATTAGACCGGTTTTCCACTAGTGTAGGGCTGCCCGTATACGCCTTGAGTTGTCCTTAGCCGTCCCTAGTGGGCCTTGGGAGGCCTAGTTAGCCACCTTCTCTTCCCCTTCCCCTCCGAGGTTTCCCGCTCTTATCTTCTAGAGTCCTCCTGAAACTTCAGAATTCTCCAAAATCACATTTCTATAACAAGAAACTTAACAAGACAATTCCAATAAATCATGTGCATATTTTAGTACTCTAGAACCCTTCCAATGATACTCCAAAATACTTTCCATAACCTCAAAACAATACCAATAGTTCTTCTCTTGTTCATATATCATCTAAAACAATTTCGTAATCCGCTAAAACTATTCCGAACATTCTCCCCATCAACTACATACCATATATAACTCTCACAAGAGATAGTACAACCTTAAGCATGTGACCCAGCATGTTCGGTAATGCACAGACATGAAATGAATGAATTTAGATCAATAATCATTATTGGGACTTGCATATCCATAATGAGTCCTTTGCAGACTCAAATGTATAAGAAATGAAACTTTTTTGTGTTAATTAGTATAAATGTTATTAATTGCCCCGCGATATGTTGATAACCCACGGTGAGACTTCCAGTATTACCATGAATCAACTATTTGATCACAATACCAGTTATCCTCGATCTGGTATCAGTGTTTGTTTCCTTGTTTTTATACTGACAATGTCATTTGATCTATATCTCAAAGTGTGAGTTTAGCCGATGATGTGACATAAAAAATTACAGTACTTATCTTTAAGGTTAATTTTCTCTCACATATGTAGTGCCAATTTCTCTTACATTGTGCTTATCATGTAGCTCCGCACTGGTTAGTTCAGTTCTGTTAAACCAAAGTACAATATGCCAGCTTTAAAAACCCATGTTGGATTTGTATCACATGGGTTTCTTTTTATCAGTTTGGTTGTGTGCAAATTTAATGTTTCGTGACTTGTTGATCTTTAGGTAGATGTTCTTCTTTGGTATTTTTCATTATGTATATCGGAACACTACTTTGTCGCCACCTAGAATTCTAATCTTTGTGAAGAAATGCAGGAGGTAGGAACCTGCCCTCCCTAACATTATAGTTTAGTCCAGTAGCTTGATTGGTGAGTACTAGTTGCTATAGCATTCAAAATTTTGGATACAACTAAAGATCTTAACGTGATTTGTTTAACTCCGCGGTAAATTAGATGAAGAACTAAGAGCAGCATTTCATAAAACGATTCAGGCAGGGAAATGGTTTTCACATATGCCAAAATCATCATAAAAGAAGTAAAGGTGAGTTAAGAGTCTTCTAGTTACGCTAAAAATTAAAATTATAGATTCGATAATTCATTATAGATTACTATAATGGGAAGGGTTCCTTATATATAATTATTATAAATAATGTGATAAAGATTCTGGCATAACTTTGTACTAGATACAATTTAAATAGTAGATGCAATGCAAAACATGATATGAATGTGTGCCAACTCAACGATATAAGGTAGTTCTCTATAAAACACTTATTAAAGTGATTCAATATCATTTCATCTCTTAAGATCATTGTCCATCAAGCATCTTACCGGGAGCATGCAGGGGATGCAGCCATTTTCAATAGAAAACTTGTAGTACCCATGCATTTGTGTTTTGTCATTGACTTTAGCAATTATGTTTTAGTGAATGTGTAGGTACTTGCACAAAGGAGTTTAAAGTTAATTAGACGTATTGTTGCATATGCAAATAGTTTTGGGATGCTCTCACATGAGCTTCCGATAATTCGATATGCCATGGGTTGTTTATCCAGATGAAGAAACTTTTACTTAGTTATTACCTTCATTCCAAAATATAATCCTTTTTAGAAAGATAAGATAGCTTTGTAATAAGGCTTATATTTTGAAATCGAGGTAGCACATATCAATTTTATTTGTGTTTGCAGGATAAATACTAATACTATCTTGTTTGATAAATTATTTATTTGGGAGGAGTGGGCGTGCATATGTGTTCCCTCAAGCCATGATGTCACTATGGGCCGAAAGGGAACATCCAACTCACCTTTATTGCCGTAAGGTACTCAGATGGAAGTACAAGAAAGCCTATAAGGAACCGCAGAAGTATAAGAATGCAAGTTCATATTTGAGAAGTCGAAGGTTGTAAAGCATAATTGGTACTCCCTCCGATCAGAAATAAGTGTCGGTGACTTACTACAAACTTTGTACTAAGTTAGTACAAAATCACTGACAGTTATTTCCGATTGAAGGGAGTAGTAAATAAAAAAGTCAAAGATTTGCCAAAATGCTATTATGGTGCACCTGCCAGAACCAGTTTGTTGGTTGCCCTATCTTATTTCGATGTAACATATAATGTATAGTTTTTCTTCGTGGAGAGATAAGATTGTGTTCATTTGTCTTGGAACCATTTTATTGTTGTTCATAGATGGATATATTATGAATATTTTTTGTTTAAGTGCATGTCATAATTTCAGCTGGTAGCTTGTGGAGTTTTGATGTGTTAAATGATGAAAAGAAGTGTAGAGCATATTTCTATGAAACCATAAATACATGAAGCCTTACTCATTCCTTGACATTATAAGCACTTGCGCCAAAAAAAGTGAATTACTTTTGCCGGTGTATGGACGTTTGTTGCACAAGCACATTTAAATTGGAAGTTTTTTTGAAGTTTCACGTGATACTTATTGCAATAGTTTCTTAACAATGTATGCACTGAATTTGAGTTTAGAACAAGAATTCTTAGTTTCTTAAGACTTTGTCCTTTCCAACCTAAGCAATTGTCCTAAAAACCAGTTCATTTCTATTTCTTACATGTTGATTAGCTATACATATAAGATTATCTTACAATGTATTTTAAATATGTACTAAACATCGAAAGTGTGTTTAAAATGGATAGTGTTGCATGTGCACATTTGCTAGTGCTGCTAAATTAACAAAAAAAGTTACAGAGTACTATTAAATGTTAATTCAAACTTACAAAAAAATAAAAGCGCGAAAGCAGGCCCAAAGGCCTTAGAGCACGTACAATAGGGCCTACTCAGCAGGCTACAAGCATTGCCATGTCACCAAAATCCTAGCTGAAGGATGATACGTCTCCAACGTATCCATAATTTTTGATGCTCCATGCTTGTTTTTACACCATTTGCTTAGTGTTTCATTACACTTCATGACATTTTTATGCATTTTCCGGAACTAACCTATTAACGAGATGCCACAGTGCTAGTTCCCTATTTTCTGTTGTTTTTGTGTTTCAGAAAAGTTACACAGGAAATATTCTCGGAATTGGACGAAACAAAAGCCAGACGTCCAGATATTTACCGAAGCTTCCAGAGAACCGAAGAGGAGATGGAAAGGAGCCACAGGGCGGCCACACCACCAGGGGGCCCGGCCTGGCCCTGGCACACGCCGGCCTGTGGTGTGGGCCCCTGGTCCACTTCTGACGCTGCCCCTTCGCCTATAAAGACCCCCCGACGGGAAAAACTTAAAGACCCGATCACTTTTCCAGAAACACATCGCGATCCGCCGTCGTCGTCGACCCGAGATGGGGAGGGTCCAGAAGCTCTTCCCGGTACCCTGCCAGAGAGGAGAATCGCCACCGGAGGTCTTCTTCATCGCCATGCTTGCCTCCGGCGCGATGAGTGAGTAGTCTACCTTGGACTATGGGTCCATAGCAGTAGCTAGATGGTTGTCTTCTCCACCATGTGCTTCATGTTTAGATCTCGTGAGCTGCTTTACATGATTGTGTTTGTTGGGATCCGATGAATATTGGTGTTATGATTGAGTTGAAGTACTGAATTTTATCTTATGTTATCTCTATGTTGTTTATGATCTTGCATGCTCTCCATTGTTAGTAGCTATCTTGGCCGAGTAGTTGCTAGTGACTCCAAGAGGGGGTATTTATGCTCGATAGTGGGTTCATGCCTCTATTTAATCTGGGGGAGTGATAGAAACCTCTAAGGTTGTAGATGTGCTGTTGCTACTAGGGGGAAAACAACATTCATATGCTCGAGGGCATATGCTTTGTTTACATTACACACTTTGCTTAATGCAGTTATGTGTTGTTCGCAACTTAATACTTGTGGAGTTCTCGGATTGATTCACCACAAGTGGATTATTAGTCATAGATGCAGTTGGATGGCGGTCTATGTATCTTGTTGTAATGCCCAGAGTAAATCTCATAGTGATCCTCTTGACATATCACGTTGTCTTTATTCTATCAATTGCCCAACTATAATTTGTTTACCCAGCATGTGTTATTTTATCTTATGGAGAGACACCACTAGTGAACTGTGGACCCCGGTCCTATTTCCTTTATATTGCTATCACCTGTTTACTTTACTCGCACTATTTACTTTACTCGCATACTACTACTGTTTTCCACTCGATACGCTCATACCCTTTGTTTCAAGCAAACCGGTGAGATTGACAACCTCATCGTAAGTTGGGAACAAAGTATTTGGTTGTGTTGTGTGCAAGTTCCACATTGCTACTAGTTGAAGACGCGCTAACAAGTTATCGTTAACGGCGCCCTTGTTGGAGTGTCACTAGGCTAGCAAGCATCACCTTCCGTCGTTTGGCTTTTTCCTACTAGATTGACTACCTTGGTTTCATAACTGAGGGAAAACTTGTTGCTATATTCATCAAACCTTCTCTTGGGGTTTCCAACTGGCCGGTCATTTACATTATCAACTACACGCCAGCAAAACATCACAAGTTTTCTGGTACCGTTACCGAGGACTGAAGAAGAAGAACACCCACACTAAGACCGCGCCATCAACAAGTTTTCTGGCGCCGTTGCCGGGGAAAAAGAAGACTTCTACAAGGGGAGTTTCGCATGCACATCCTTTACTTTGTTTTTAGTTTTGCTTTACTTTATTTTTGCTTGCATCGTTTTATCAAAAATACAAAAAAATTAGTTCCTTCTATAATTGTTATTTTTGTTGGTTTTTTATTATCTTGCTTTATCATGCTTTCTATCAATGGTTGGTTTCTTTGAAACTAAATCTTTTTGGCAAGGTGGGTTCACGGAAGAGCAACAAAAATATTATGAGGAATACCGCTTGTCACAAAAAGGGAAACACTTATGGGAACAAATTGATAAAATGTATATCATTGCTAGGGTTCACGGAAGAGCAACAAAAATATTATGAGGAACACCGCTTGTCACAAAAAGGGAAACACTTATGGGAACAAATTGATAAATTGTATATCATTGCTAGAAATGTGTGCTCTACTTATAATGTTACTTATTGCTTTGATAAATCTTGTTGTTGTAGGAGGTATAAACACCTCCCTTTTCAATGTGAGTATAATGATGATGTTACCATATCTTCTTATATTAATGGAAATTATGACTTTTATGATGTGGAACAAATTGAAGAATTTATTGCTTGGAAGGGTGCATTCGAACTTGCTTATTTGCTTGAAAATACTGATGATGCACCTTATAAGTATGAGGCTTATGATATACTTAAATTTTGCTTTGATAATTACAAGGAAGAAAATGGCTATATTCTTAAGTATCTTAATAGATGCTCTCCAATGGAAGAGACTAATGCCTTGAAAGAGCCTATGGAAGAAGAAATTGCTAAAACTGGAAGCTCATTGGATGAAAAAGAGGAGGAGAGTGATGATCAAGAGGAGGAAGAATGGAGCTACCCATGTCTACCTCCCAATAAGAGTAACTCTTTAACTAATACCTTATTTGATCGCCCTCCATGCTTAAAGGAGGGTGAGTGTGATATTTATATTGTTGAGTTTGTTCATGATGCTACTGAAAATTATTATGAGAGCGGAAAATATGGTTGTTGGAATTTTCATGTTACTAAAACACCTCTCTTTATATTGAAAGTTCCAAAGTTGCTTTTATTTTATCTACCCATGCTTGTTATTATGTGCTTCTTTGATTTATTTTCTTATAAGATTCCTATGCATAGGAAGTGGGTTAGACTTAAATGTGTTTCATATTTGTCCCTTGATGCTCTCTTTTGCTTCAATTCATATTTTTTATGTGAGCATCTTCTCAAATTACTGAGCCTAGCTCAAAGGCGTTAAAGAAAAGCACTCTTGGGAGATAACCCATTGTTTTATTTTCAGTTATTTTTCTTTTATTTGAGTCTTGGAAGTTATTATTACTGTAATAACCTCTCCTTATCCTTTTTATTTCGTTTTTGTGCCAAGAGAAGCCTCTAGTTTGAGTGAGGTAAGATTTAGGGATGTTGCTGTCCTGAAACAGTTTTCGGTGCTGCACCGTAAAAATTCGTGAAAATTCTCTGTATATCTTTTTGACCTGCGATTTTTTGTGCATATGACCCAGGTTATATCCAAACTTTAATTAGTTGAACACTTTTTGATTTGAGGAACAGAAACTCTCTAAAAATTCGACCTTTGTCAGCTGTTCTGTTTTGACAGATTTCTGCCAATATTTGTGTTTGCTGCTTTATCGCTTTCTTTTTGAGTTCTTTTGATCACGGAACTTTTGGGGAAGTTGCTACAGTAGTATATGCTTTATGTGTGGTGGTTTTGAGTTGAAACCTGAAGCAAAAAGGGGTTGATTCATTATTATGCTTACACTAATGTTGCTAATAGAATTGTGTTGAGTTTTGTATGAAGGAAGTTTTCAAGTGTAGGGATTGGAGAATGATGAGATGAGTTGAAGAATAGACAAAAGCTAAAGCTTGGGGATGCCCATGTCACCCCAAGAAATATCCAAGAGGTACAAGCGTCAAAGCTTGGGGATGCCCCCGAGGCACCTCTACTTCATCGGCAAAAATCAGGTCACCTTTCAACGCACTATATTTTTATTGCTTCATGCATTATGCGTTTTTCTTGGAGCATCAATTGTTTTAGTTTTCAGTTTTCTTTAGTTTTGTTTGCTGCAATAAATGGTTGGACCCCAACAAATTTCTTTTGGAGAAGTTGCCTTGCTTTTCATTTGCCAAGAACACTCCGTTTTTCACTCTTATCGTTTCAACAAGTGTTCTATTTTTCTACAACTGCGTTTAGCTTTCATTTTTCGCCTTGATTTGTGTTCAGATCTTGTTATATCTTTGCATCAAGGTGTATTTTTGCCTCTGGTCCATCTTGGTTTTCATCAAAAGAGTTGTTTATAAAAAGTTCGAATGGTGTTGGAAAAGAGAAAAAGCTTTATGCAAAAAAGTGGTACAAGAAGGAGCTTGTGTAGACTGCGGCCTAGGCTTTTGCATGTCGTGCTTGATTTATTTTTGATAGTATGCTTAGTGGTTTTGCTGTAGCATGACTTGTCTCAAATGACTGAGATTGCTTAATGAGCCTTTGAAAAAATCATGCGTTGTTTTATTTATTTATTTGGAAGCATTATTTTGGTTTTCCCCTTGATGCATTATTTGGGTTGACTTGGCGCATGCTCACACATGTTAGACTCATACAAAGTCGCCGTTGCCTCTATGATCATTTACTTTTTGAATTTTGATACCATCTTATGCTTCTTTTAATGTCGCTTTGCATGATTATGGCCATTATTGTTCTCTTAGTTGGTCGCTCCCAGTCTTTTGCTAGCCCTCACTTTGTACTGAGTATGAGCTCTACTCATGCATCCAACTCCTAAAAACCAAGTTGTTCCAAAGTTTCCACCATACATACCTATTAGCAATTTGCTATTCCAAAGTACATTTGACTTGCTTTTATCTATCCTTCAAATTAAACTCTTTTTGGTGTTATGCGAAAATTGGTCAGTAAAGCTCTCACGAACCTGATGGCACACTTTACTTTTCTCGTTTTAAAATTTTGACATTGTGTCTCTCTTATGTTGAATTGTTATGCTTGCAAGTTGTAAGTTGGAAATTAGCCCAGCCATGCCGTCATGGGGCAAGCTTTCAACATTGCACTATCTTTCATTTGAGTTGATATCGTGATCTTTTGTTTATGGATACTCGCGATGTGAAATAAGTTGGGAATCTTGCGGGATCATGTAGTTTTTATATGTGTTAGGGAAACGCCTGGGCCGCTAATCTAAGCCATGCATCATTAATGGTGGAAATTTACAGCATGCCCATAGTGTACATTCGACGACGCATCTCGCAATAAAAAGCTATACCAATGGTAAATAAAAGAGATGTCGAGGTGTTCATTGTCTGTTTGTCTTGTCATTTTGATATGGGCTTGTTCCATGTGATCGGGCAGGAGGTACCCCGTTGGCGGTTCTCGATGATACACATATATTTACAATGACAAGAGCTTGCATGGGACTCTAAGTCGAGTAGCATGAGGTTTGAGTATTCGTACTTCACGGGACACGAGGTTTTCAACTTATGATTTGTCAAGCATATGCTTCATAATTGTATTCGCATTAACTTTAACCATTCAAGATGCCTATGATGGGGGCAATGAGAGCTCAAAGCTAGTAAGTACCATAATTTTTGAAGGTTTATAAAACTTGCAATCCTTGCTTCCCTCCGCGAAGGGCCTTTCTTTTATTTTTATGTTGAGTCACCACCTTCTACCTTTATGCACCGTCTAAGAGAGCATAGTTGTCATTCTGAGTATAATGTGCATTGTCCCATAGTTTTCATTGATTGATTCATGATGTTGGTTTCACTTGTTCTCAAATTATTTGTATCTAGTCGCCCTCTTAAACTTGAAGGTGTCCTATGCATTTATGTTTTGCTCTCTCATGAAGGACAAGCTGAAAACCATTTGTATGTTTTTCCTTATGATTTGAACACACGTTTGACTTTCATTATTTCATTTTCATGATCTTTTGTTTGTGTTCTTTTTCATGTTATAACATGGTTGCTAAGTTTCTTCTATCAAGATTATGTCTTTCATGCCCATGTTTTAAGTTCTTTTTATGCCAGCGCACAACGCTTACATATATGATCAAGATTGTGTAGGTGCATGTCACCTCAAAAATTATTTCTTTTGTTATCACTTACCTACTCGAGGACGAGCAGGAGTTAAGCTTGGGGATGCTGATACGTCTCCAACGTATCCATAATTTTTGATGCTCCATGCTTGTTTTTACACCATTTGCTTAGTGTTTTGTTACATTTCGTGGCATTTTTATGCATTTTCTAGAACTAACCTATTAACGAGATGCCACAGTGACAGTTCCCTGTTTTCTGCTGTTTTTGTGTTTCAAAAAACTTACACAGGAAATATTCTCCAAATTGGACGAAACAAAAGCCAGACATCCAGATATTTACCAAAGCTTCCAGAGAACCGAAGAGGAGACAGAAAGGAGCCACAGGGCAGCCACACCACTAGGGTGCGCGGCCTGGCCCTGGCCTGCGTCGGCCTATGGTGTGGGCCCCCTGGTCCACTTCTGACGCTGCCCCTTCGCCTATAAAGACCCCCCGACGGGAAAAACCTAAAGACCCAATCACTTTTCCAGAAACACATTGCGATCCACCGCCGTCGTCGACCCGAGATCGGGAGGGTCCAGAAGCTCTTCCCGGCACCCTGCTGGAGAGGAGAATCGCCACCAGAGGTCTTCTTCATCGCCATGCTTGCCTCCAGCGCGATGAGTGAGTAGTCTACCTTGGACTATGGGTCCATAGCAGTAGCTAGATGGTTGTCTTCTCCACCATGTGCTTCATGTTTAGATCTCGTGAGCTGCTTTACATGATCGAGATCACCGTTATGTAATTCTACATGTTGTGTTTGTTGGGATCCGATGAATATTGGTGTTATGATTGAATTGAAGTACTGAATTTTATCTTATGTTATCTCTATGTTGTTTATGATCTTGCATGCTCTCCGTTGTTAGTAGCTATCTTGGCCGAGTAGTTGCTAGTGACTCCAGGAGGGGGTATTTATGCTTGATAGTGGGTTCATGCCTCTATTTAATCTGGGGGAGTGACAGAAACCTCTAGGGTTGTCGATGTGCTGTTGCTGCTAGGGGGAAAACAACATTCATATGCTCAAGGGCATATGCTTTGTTTACATTACACACTTTGCTTAATGCAGTTATCTGTTGTTCACAACTTAATACTTGTGGAGTTCTCGGATTGATTCGCCACAAGTGAATTATTAGTCATAGATGCAGTTGGATGGCGGTCTATGTATCTTGTTGTAATGCCCAGAGTAAATCTCATAGTGATCTTCTTGACATATCACGTTGTCTTTATTCTATCAATTGCCCAACTGTAATTTGTTTACCCAGCATGTGTTATTTTATCTTATGGAGAGACACCACTAGTGAACTGTGGACCCCGGTCCTATTTCCTTTATATTGCTACCACCTGTTTACTTTACTCGCACTGTTTACTTTACTCGCATACTACTACTGTTTTCCACTCGATACGCTCATACCCTTTGTTTCAAGCAAACCGGTGAGATTGACAACCTCATCGTAAGTTGGGAACAAAGTATTTGGTTGTGTTGTGTGCAGGTTCCACATTGCTACTAGTTGAAGACGCGCTAACAAGTTATCGTTAACGGCGCCCTTGTTGGAGTGTCACTAGGCTAGCAAGCATCACCTTCCGTCGTTTGGCTTTTTCCTACTGGATTGACTACCTTGGTTTCATAACTGAGGGAAAACTTGCTGCTATATTCATCAAACCTTCTTTTGGGGTTTCCAACTGGCCGGTCATTTACATTATCAACTACACGCCAGCAAAACATCACAAGTTTTCTGGTACCGTTACCGAGGACTGAAGAAGAAGAATCACCCACATTAAGACTGCGCCATCAAAGGAGAGAGAAGGAATGAGAGAGTAGAGAGCGGGCTCTCCATGTAGCTTTTCTACAACACGAGAACCAAAATATTGCAGCCGACTAGTAGCCTATTGTGGGTGATAGGGCCGGCTCTTATCGTCCTTCTAAGTCATGCATGCTCTTGCACACATTTATTACATTAGGTTGATTAAATATTGCATAGAGCTCATCTAAGAGCTAGACTATTATACTATGCTTACTTTATGATGAATCTAGGCGCGATTGGTAGCCTACACGATGGTAGGTAGACTTGTATAAGTGCAAAAGATTTCATTTTTTGTGAGTGGCCAAATGATAGGGGTCTCAAAAAACCTGCACGCACGCGCATTAAAGCGCTCAGGGTCAGGCTTCAAGACAATGCAGGAATTGAACATTTCTCAAGGGCTAGGACAAGGAGTACATGAAAAGGAAAAGATTCTCTTCTTTTCATTGTTAGGTTGCATGGCTCTCTTATAGGGCATGTAGAAACCATCCACAAGCAAACACCATGCTACGGATGCCAACAAAGTTTACCTACCCCCTCCATTTGGAAATAAGTGTCGGCAATTTTGTACTAGCTTAGTGCAAAGTTTGTACTATATCTCCGACAGTTATTTCTAATCGGAGGGAGTACCATTTAACTTAAGAATGCATTTTCATCATTTTTATAGGTCCGGGCCCTCTAGAGCCACAACGTGCATTGTTCTGGAGCCTGGCCCTAAAATTTGGCTACCAATCATGCCCTAGGTGAGTTGGTGTGGACTTAGCCAGCAACCGACTATGGGCGCGATTGGTAGGCCGAACCCCTTTTTGGGCTCCCTGGATGCAGACGCTGGAGGGCTATGATCGCACCATACGGGCCAAAACCCAGCTTTGGTATTTTGTTTGGTTGCCCATAACAAAAATTCTAAGGCCCAGTAGAGATAGTGGTGCAGTTGATTGCTTAGAGAAGAGCTGCTCACACTTTTGTGTCTTTGGCTGTTGATGACACTAAGCAAGGTGTCAACTCGTTGGGACTCTAAGTGCAGAGTGTTGTAGCAAGAGTAAATTTTCCCCATGAGAAAACACGAGGTTTATATCAAACTCTCGGGGAATAGTCGAAAAAGCTCTCGTCGTTCTTCGTCAAGCAACCTACAAAACAATTTCCTTGTCTTGTGTCACCAAGTCCACTGAGTAGTTGTCAAGCACAAGGTGTGAATGTAATTAAAATAAATATGATATGCAATAAAATAAATAATAATGCAATAAAGTAAATATGATGTGGGAAAGGTAATCTAAGATAATATGCAACTTATAAAATGCGGTAAATGTATTTTTGGGTTTTATATGTGGATGCAAGAAAGTAAATATGTTTTTGTATTTTAGGATTTAATTAGTGCTTAAAATAAAAGTGCAAACAAAAGTATTGGAAATGTGTTTCTTATGATTAAAACTAGACTGGGATTCATGGGTTCACTTGTCTACTCTCTCATAAAGTTGTGGTGGCATTAAGCGCAAGATAGATGACCGAAACATTGACATCACATCCTAATTTAAACATGATGCAACACATCTTACTTATACTCCACTAGATAGGAATACACTCCAAGCAATCTAGTATTAAGAATTAACAGAGTATAGCCTTAGGCACTTTGGCATGATGTTGAATATCAAATATGCTACCGCTTGGACATATTACAATAGAACTATGCCTATGAATGTTGCTTGGAATTTTCAGCTGTCACTAAGAAATTATAGCACATGAATTCTCTTTATCCTTAGTGAAGTAACCGTGGAAAGGTAAAACACCATAATAGATCATGAATACTGTCACTATCCAATCACTACTAGTATCTAGTTACTCCATCTAATACACACCATCCCCGCCTCGCGCTCTCGCATACATGTTGGATGAGAACAAGCTGTAAAGAATAGGGTAACAATATGCATCTACTCATACATCAAGAATGTATTAACGTATCACATCTCATTGATCATTCAATAAAATAAAGATCCACCACATAGGAATTACATAATATGCACAATAATCATGTTGGGCAGCTCATATGGCATCTAAACATTGAAGCATAAGAGAGAGATAGAATAAGCTACTGATACGTCTCAAACGTATCTATAATTTTTGATGCTCCATGCTTGTTTTTACACCATTTGCATATTGTTTCGTTACACTTAGTGGCACTTTTATGCATTTTCCGGAACTAACCTATTAACGAAGTGCCACAGTGCCAGTTTCCTGTTTTCTGCTGTTTTTGTGTTTCAGAAGTGATACACAGGAAATATTCTCGGAATTGGACGAAACAAGTTCCTGAAGTCTTATTTTACCCGGAAGCTTCCAGAGATCCGAAGAGGAGTAGGAGGTGGGCCACCAGGGGCCCACACACAGGGGTGGCGCGGCCAGCCCCTGGCCCGCGCCACCACCGTGTGAGGCCACCTGGCCCCACCTCTGACGACGCCCCTTCGCCTATAAAGACCCCCCGACGGAAAAAACCTAAGTACCCTATCAGATTTCCAGAAAACATCGCGATCCGCCGCCGCCGTCGACCCGAAGATCGGGAGGGTCCAGAAGCTCTTCCTGGCACCCTACCGGAGAGGGGAATCGCCACCGGAGGTCTTCTTCATCGCCATGCTTGCCTCCGGAGCGATGAGTGAGTAGTCTACCTTGGACTATGGGTCCATAGCAGTAGCTAGATGGTTGTCTTCTCCACCATGTGCTTCATGTTTAGATCTCATGAGCTGCCTTACATGATTGAGATCACCGTTATGTAATTCTACATGTTTGGTTTGTTGGGATCCGATGAATATTGGTGTTTATGATTAAGTTGCTGTACTGAATTATATATTTTGTTATCTCTATGTTGTTTATGATCTTGCATGCTCTCCATTGTTAGTAGCTATCTTGGCCGAGTAGTTGCTAGTGACTCCAAGAGGGGGTATTTATGCTCGATAGTGGGTTCATGCCTCTATTTCACCTGGGGGAGTGACAGAAACCTCTAAGGTGGTAGATGTGCTGTTGCTACTAGGGAGAAAACAATATTCATATGCTCAAGGGCATATGATTTGTTTACATTACACACTTTGCTTAATGCAATTATCTGTTGTTCGCAACTTAATACTTCTAGGGTGTTCGGATTGATATCCCCGGGAGTGGATTATTAGTCATAGATGCAGTTGGATGGTGGTCTATGTATTTTGTTGTAATGCCCAGAGTAAATCTCATAGTGATCTTCTTGACATATCACGTTATCTTTATTCTATCAATTGCCCAACTGTAATTTGTTTACCCAGCATGTGCTATTTTATCTATGGAGAGACACCACTAGTGAACTGTGGACCCCGGTCCTATTTACATCATATTGCTATCACCTGTTTACTTTACTCGCACTGTTTACTTTACTCGCATACTATATTGTTTTCCACTCGATACACTCATAACCTTTGTTTCAAGCAAACCGGTGAGATTGACAACCTCATCGCAAGTTGGGGACAAAGTATTTGTTTGTGTGTGTGCAGGTTCCGCATCACCTTCAGTCGTTATTGTCTCTCCTCTCCTGACCGATATTAAACCTTGGTTTCTTAACTGAGGGAAAACTAGCCGCTACACTCATCATACCTTCCTCTTGGGGTTCCCAACGGGCTGGTCATTCACCACGCACAAGGACAGTCTGCTCCCACATCAACTTGGCACCATCAGTAATTCCCTGGCGCCATCAACAAGTAGCAGCTAATTTTTTGGCGCCGTTGCCGGGGAGGAAGAGAAGAGTTCTGCGAGGGGAGTTTTTCGCACACACATTCTTTACTTTGTTATTGTTTTGCTTTACTTTATTTATTTTACCTGCATTGCTTTATATCAAAACCCAAAAAAATTAGAATCCTTGGTAGTTGTTATTCCTTTACTTTAGTTTATCATGTTGATCCCTAAGTACGTTCTGGAGGACCTCTCAGTAGGTAGTGGTTCGATTATTGGCAAAAGTAACATTGAGGAGTTCTTTAATCACATTAGTATGCATGAGGAAGTTGAGGAAAAGTCTTGGGTTGAGTTAGCTCCTAGCTATGAAGTTGCTTCTGCTCATTTAGTTCACATGTTAGAAGCTAGGTTTGCTAGTCTTAATCCTTTCACGCAATATATGTTCCTTAAGCTTCATGAAATTGAGGATCCCAAAAAGAAAGCTTTTATCTTGGAAACTCTGCGCATAGAATTTAAAGATGTTGCAAGTGAGGCTAGGAAAGTTTTTAAGAAGCTTAATAAGCTTGGCTCACCTGTAGCGGTTGTTGGTACGCCCGATGATTTTAAAGTACCAATACCCTTATGAACTTATAGGAATTCATGATGCTTGGGAAAAGAATTCCAGCTGGATTTGCCCTGAAAATCCTTTCGATGAAAGTAGTGTGCCAAAGCGTGATCGTAAAGGATTTTCAAAAACTCAGTTGAACATATTTTCCTTCATTGTTGAAAAGATCTCTGCTGTTGATCTTAATGCTTCATCACTTGATATTACTTGATTCGCAATTTTCTGCGCCTAGCTCAAAGGCGTTAAAGAAAAGCACTGTTGGGAGATAACCCAATGTTTTCTTTTATTTGAGTCTTGGAAGTCATTACTACTGTAATGACCGCTCCTTATCTTGTTTATTTCGTTTTTGTGCCAAGAGAAGCCTATAATTTGAGTGAGGTAAAGATTTGGGGATGTTGCTGTCCTGAAACTGTTTTCGGTGCTGCACCATAAAAATTTGTGAAAATTCTCTGTTTATCTTTTGGACCTGCGATTTCTTGTGCATATGCCCCAGGTTATATCCAAACTTTTCTTAGTTGAACACTTTTTGATTTGAGCAACAGAAAATCCCTCAAAAATTCGACCTTTGTCAGCTGTTCAGTTTTGACAGATTTCTGCCAATATTTGTGTTTGCCACTTTATCGCTTTCTTTTGAGTTCTTTTGATCACGGAACTTTTAGAGAGGTTGCTACAGTAGTATTTGCTATATATGTGGTGGTTTTGAGTTGAAACCTGTAGCAAATAGAGGATTGATTATATGTTATGCTTGCACTAATGTTGCTAATAGATTTGTGTTTAGTTTTGTATGAAGGAAGTTTTCAAGTGTAGGGATTGGAGAATGATGAGATGAGTTGAAGAATGGACAAAAGATCAAGCTTGGGGATGCCCATGCATCACCCCAAGAAATATCCAAGAAGTACAAGCGTCAAAGCTTGGGGATGCCCCCGAGGCACCCCTTCTTCATCGGCAAAAATCAGGTCACCTTTCAAAACACTATATTTTTATTGCTTCATGCATTATGTGTTTTTCTTGGAGCGTCAGTTGTTTTAGTTTTCTTAGTTAGTTTAGTTTGTTTGTTTGCTGCAATAAATGGTTGGACCCCAACAAATTTCTTTTGGAGGAGATGTACTCGTTTTCATTTGCAAAGAACGCTCTAGTTTTCACTCTTATCGTTCATCGATGCGTTCTTCTTTTTCTGCTACTGCTTTTGGTTTTCGTTTTCGCCTTGATTTGCGTTCAGATATTGTCATATCTTTTCATCAAGGTGTATTTTTGCCTCTGATCCTTATTGGTTTTCATCAAAAGAGGTGTTTATAAAAATTTCAAATGGTGTTGGAAAAGAGAAAAAGCTTTGTGCAAAATAGTGGTACAAGAAGGAGCTTGTGTAGACTGTGGCTTAGGCTTTTTCATGTCATGCTTGATGTCTTTTTGATAGTATGCTTAGTGGTTTTGCTGTAGCATGACTTGTCTCAAATAACTGAGATTGCTTAATGAGCCTTTGAAAAAATCATGCGTTGTTTTTATTGTATGGAAGCATTATTTTGGTTTTCTCCTTGATGCTTTATTTGGGTTGACTTGGCGCATGCTCACACATGTTAGACTCTTACAAAGTCGCCAATAGCCTTCATGATCATTTAGTTTTTGACTTTTGATGCCATCGTATGCTTCTTTTAATGTCGCTTTGTCGCTTTGCATGATTATGGCCATTATTGCTCTCTTAGTTGGTCGCTCCCAGTCTTTTGCTAGCCCTCGCCTTGTACTGAGTATGAGCTCTACTCGTGCATCCAACTCCTAAAAGCCAAAGTTTTCCATTGTGTCCACCATACATACCTACTAGCAATTTGCTATTCCAAGTAAATTTGACTTGCTTTTATTTTCTCTTCAAATTAAACTCTTACCAGTGTTATGCGAAATTCGGTTAGTAAAGCTCTCACGAACCGGAAGGCACACTTTACTTTTTCCTGTTCTTAAAAATTTGACATGGTGGTCTCTTATGTTGAGTTGTTATGCTTGCAAGTTCTAAGTTGGATTCTAGCCCAGCCATGCTGTCATGGGCAAGCTTTCAACATTGCACTTCTTATTTGAGTTGATATCGTGATCTTTTGTTTATGGATGCCCGCGGTGTGAAATGAATTGGGAATCTTGTAGGGATCATGGAGTTTGTATATGTGTTAGGGAAACGCCGGGCCGCCAATCTAAGCCATGCATAATTCATGGTGGAAATTTGCAGCATACCCATGGTGAACATTCGACGACGCATCTCATAATAAAAAGCTAAACAAAAGGCAAATAAAAGAGATGTCGAGGTGTTCATTGTCTGCTTGTCCTGTCATTTTGGTGTGGGCTTGTTCCATGTCATCGGGCACGGAGGTACCCCATTGGCGGTTCTCAATGATATGCATATACTTACAATGACAAGAGCCTTGCTTGGGACTCTAAGTAAAGTAGCATGAGGTTTGGGTACTCGTATTCACGGGGCACGAGGTTTTCAACTTATGATTTGTCAAGCATATGCATCATAATTGTTCTCGCATTAACTTTAACCATTCAAGATGCTTATGATGGGGGCAATGAGAGCTCAAAGCCGGTAAGTACCATAATTTTTGAAGGTTATAAAACTTGCAATCACTGCTTCCCTCTGCGAAGGGCCTTTCTTTTACTTTTATGTTGAGTCACCACCTTCTTTCTTTATGCACCATTAAGAGAGCATAGTTGTCATTCTTAGTGTGATATGCATTGTCCCAAAGTTCATTGATTGATTCATATTGTTGGTTTCACTTGTTCTTAAATTATTTGTATCTAGTCGCCATCTTAAACTTGAAGGTGTCCTATGCATTTATGTTTTGCTCTCTTTGAAGGACAAGCTGAAAACCTTTTGTATGTTTTCCTTATGATTTGAACACACGTTTGACTTTCATTGTTTCATTATCATGATCTTTTGTTTGTGTTCATTTGCATGTTTACAACATGGTTGCTAAGTTCTTATTGTCATGATTATATCTTCATGCCCATGTTTTAAGTTCTAATGATCCCAGCTCACCAATGCTTACATATATGATCAAGATTGTGTAGGTGCATGTCACCTCAAAAATTATTCTTTTGTTATCACTTACCTACTCGAGGACGAGCAGGGGTTAAGCTTGGGGATGCTTGATACGTCTCAAACATATCTATAATTTTTGATGCTCCATGCTTGTTTTTACACCATTTGCATATTGTTTCGTTACACTTAGTGGCACTTTTATGCATTTTCCGGAACTAACCTATTAACGAAGTGCCACAGTGCCAGTTTCCTATTTTCTGCTGTTTTTGTGTTTCAGAAGTGATACACAGGAAATATTCTCGGAATTGGACGAAACAAGTTCCTGAAGTCTTATTTTACCCGGAAGCTTCCAGAGATCCGAAGAGGAGTAGGATGTGGGCCACCAGGGGCCCACACACAGGGGTGGCGCGGCCAGCCCCTGGCCCGCGCCACCACCGTGTGAGGCCACCTGGCCCCACCTCTGACGACGCCCCTTCGCCTATAAAGACCCCCCGACGGAAAAAGCCTAAGTACCCGATCAGATTTCCAGAACACATCGCGATCCGCCACCGCCGTCGACCCAAAGATCGGGAGGGTCCAGAAGCTCTTCCCGGCACCCTGCCGGAGAGGGGAATTGCCACCAGAGGTCTTCTTCATCGCCATGCTTGCCTCCGGAGCGATGAGTGAGTAGTCTACCTTGGACTATGGGTCCATAGCAGTAGCTAGATGGTTGTCTTCTCCACCATGTGCTTCATGTTTAGATCTCATGAGTTGCCTTACATGATTGAGATCACCGTTATGTAATTCTACATGTTTGGTTTGCTGGGATCCGATGAATATTGGTGTTTATGATTAAGTTGCTGTACTGAATTATATCTTTTGTTATCTCTATGTTGTTTATGATCTTGCATGCTCTCCGTTGTTAGTAGCAATCTTGGCCGAGTAGTTGCTAGTGACTCCAAGAGGGGGTATTTATGCTCGATAGTGGGTTCATGCCTCTATTTCACCTGGGGGAGTGACAGAAACCTCTAAGGTGGTAGATGTGCTGTTGCTACTAGGGAGAAAACAACATTCATATGCTCAAGGGCATATGCTTTGTTTACATTACACACTTTGCTTAATGCAATTATCTGTTGTTCGCAAGTTAATACTTCTAGGGTGTTCGGATTGATATCCCCGGGAGTGGATTATTAGTCATAGATGCAGTTGGATGGCGGTCTATGTATTTTGTTGTAATGCCCAGAGTAAATCTCATAGTGATCTTCTTGACATATCACGTTATCTTTATTCTATCAATTGCCCAACTGTAATTTGTTTACCCAGCATGTGCTATTTTATCTATGGAGAGACACCACTAGTGAACTGTGGACCCCGGTCCTATTTACATCATATTGCTATCACCTATTTACTTTACTCGCACTGTTTACTTTACTCGCATACTATATTGTTTTCCACTCGATACACTCATAACCTTTGTTTCAAGCAAACCGGTGAGATTGACAACCTCATCGCAAGTTGGGGACAAAGTATTTGTTTGTGTGTGTGCAGGTTCCGCATCACCTTCAGTCGTTATTGTCTCTCCTCTCCTGACCGATATTAAACCTTGGTTTCTTAACTGAGGGAAAACTAGCCGCTACACTCATCATACCTTCCTCTTGGGGTTCCCAACGGGCTGGTCATTCACCACGCACAAGGACAGTCTGCTCCCACATCAACTTGGCACCATCAGTAATTTCCTGGCGCCATCAACAAGTAGCAGCTACTGCCACAAACCCATAGTCTATAGGTGGACTACTCCCTCTTCATGGCGGTGATGATGGTGTTGATGTCAGAGAGGGTGGAGAAGCGTCCGGGGGTGACTCCGGTAGCATTCCCCCTCCAATCTTCACTAGAACAGCCTCCGTTTATGTATTTCGTGTTTCTCCGCCGCCTCGTATCACGATCGCCGAGGGGAGGGGTCTTTATATAGGCCTTTTAGGTCAAACTGAGCGTCAAGAGACGAAGATGGACGACATCGGAGCTCCGAGGCCCAAACGAGCATGGGTGGCACGGTCTGGCCAGGGGCCCACGCCACCTGTGCTCGTTTGGCCTCTTGGGCCCATCTCGTTGACTTCTTCTTCTCTAGGTGGTTCTCATGATAAAATATTAACTCCCGATAAATCCCAGGTCAATTTGAGTTTGGGAAGGTTCCTAAAACGTAAAAGTACACAAAACATGGTTTTCCTGTTAGTTATAACCAAAATAAGGGGGGGGGGCGATGGAAAATCCCCATAAATCATTGCAAATCATGATTATAGCAACTAATAACATTATATTATATAGGAATATGCATCAATAAACTACAAAGTTCATGTATGTATTTTGCATGCATCAGATGTCAAGCATTAATGCGTTATGGTAACCTCTTCCCACCAGTGGTGACGATACCATAGCAACATCAACAACAAATTGAGCAGCAAGAACATGATGAACACAAGAAACAACACTAAGAACAAAAAAGGAACACGAAGAACATCATCAAGAATAACAACCAGCACTGACAACATTAGGTAGTCATAGTACGAGTTCTAGGGTAAGGTCTAGCACAAACAATAGTAGTACCATGTTCTTAACACAACCAAATTAAGGGCAACAGATAACTAACATTAGTAGGCGGAGATTAGGTCGATCACTCCTCCTCGCCAGAAGCCTCCTCATGCTACGTGGGTGTTCTAGGCACCTGCCAACAACCTCATAGCAGGAGTAGTCAAAGATGACCACTCTATACTCCTTTGCGATGCGCTTCTTGAAGAACAGGAGGTAGCGATCTTCAGGTTGTAGGCGATGGCGAATTTTGGCCAGCTAGCTTCGAGGACGGCCTTGCCACTGACCTGCCTGATGTTCATCTCCCACTGGCATCCAGTGGTCTTCACGATCATCTTCCCCGGCACCAGGCCTAGATAAGGCCTGAAGGCATTAGGGAGAGGCAGCACTGTGATACCAGGAGCCATCAGGATTGTGCAGAAGTGGGTAGGAGACACATCGTCATGGAAGTGGCCTACACATGGTGGCTGTCCATGACGTTTCTTGCTTGAACCCTCTTCAGGAGGTACCTCCAAAGGCACTCCAAGACGCAGCATCTAGACAAATGAAGCAGTGTTAGCAAATGAAAAAATAGCAGCACTCACACTGAAACGATGCCCACAACTGATGAAAACAGGAGATCTGGAGCCTCATAGTAGTGATATAGCCGCACGAATGATTTTGTTTGACCAAATGCAATGCACATTTTTTAGTAACTGTGGAAGGTATAGGGTCAGGTAAAATCATTCGGCAACAAACACCTGATCATGTTTTAATCATTGGCTCTAGGATACAGAAAACATTCATCTAGAAACTCAAACGCCTCATACAACATCTAACCTTGCGGCACAAATGATCCTTCTGGACGAATGAAAATTGTAGAGGAAATGTGCAGTGTATAGGGTTCAAAAGGATCATTTGGCCACCAATATCTGGCCATGTTTTAATCATTGGCTTCTTTTCCACATGCAAATATGCCACATACAAAATGTGCACATAAAAACCTCATACAATGTAAGCTTTGTACATGCCATAATTGATGCTATTCAACCGATTTCATTGCACAATGAGTAATTCTTGTGCAGCACCCAAGGTTGAATAGAACCACAGTGGCAAACCAAAGGTTGAACAATGAGATAATCGAACATTTAACAAACGCGAAGGAAACAATATTTTGGTTAGCCTAGCACATGTTAAATTTTGAATATCTCAATGAGGTCACACACAAGCATGGTCAAAATCATCGGGATGACCATCTACAGGAACAGATCTAATTGACCAATATCAACCTAGAATGTATGTTGAAACCAAAACCCTAGATGAAATCACCAAGAACACGAAGAACAATAGTACTAGATAAGCAATGTCCAAAAGGGAAACAACCCCCTGCATAGTAATCTGATTTAACACTAACCTTAGCAAATCTGCCATGCATGTCATGAATTGCATTTCTGCAATCATAATAGGGTTATATCTACGGTGGAAGACGGGGGATTGAGGGTTTTTGAAGGCTTACCGACATTGTAGAGTGGCCGGAGGTTGAGGACCGACCGGTCCAGGGCTCCTTGCTCGCAGAGGATGATGCGAAGGTGTACTCGTAGTGGCGGAGATGCGGCGATGGTGCACAACATCCTTCTTCGATCTACTCCTCGGTGGCGGGAGAGGAACCGTCCGCCGGTTTGGGAGAAGAGAGTGAGACGAGAGAGAGAGAGACGACAGAGAGTGTGAAAAGAGTGGAGGAGTTGGGCGGTGAGGAGAATTTATGGCGCGTCATGCGTGCATGGAGGCAACGCGGCGTCTCGCGGTCCTTCCTAAGACGTGCAGGCAAAGACTCCCTTTGCGCTACGCAGGCTCTGGCTCCATGGAAACGCCCAAATCAGTGGTATGCGCTTGGGCCTGCTGCGGCTCGGGCTGCTTTAACAAGTGTGCCATATGCGTTTTGGAGAGAGCCCAGGCATCCAACCATCCCGTTTTTAGTTTCCCCGTGTTGAGTACATATTATACGGCACGTATGTATCCTGTATATTTACACTAGGCCCCCTCCTCTCTTGTATATTCGAGGACGTGGCGGCCCCAACGTGTAACCTATATACATGCGTGCCTATGCACCTGATCAATATATCGTGCATCACATCCTCTCTACATGGTATCAGACACCCCACGATCCTAACCCTAGCCGGCCGCCGCCCCCCTCCCCACCTGGCCGCCGCCCTCCCAAACCCTAGGCGGCTGCCTCTAGCACCGCCACACCTCTCTCCCACCACCGCCGCCCCTCTCTCCCACCACCGCTGCCCCTTGATTGCCTAGTTGACAGTTGGTCCTTGTGCGTGGTGAATGACCAGCCCGTTGGGAACCCCAAGAGGAAGGTGTGATGAGTATAGCAGCTGGTTTTCCCTCAGTTAAGAAACCAAGGTTTATCGTTCTTGGAGAGGAGAGACAAACGACTGAAGGTGATGCAGACTGGCTTAATAGCACTCCAACAAGGGCGCCGTTTAACGATACTTGTTGACTCATCTTTGGCCAGTAGCAACGCGGAACCTGCACACAACACAACCAAGTACTTTGTTCCCAACTTGCGATGAGGTTGTCAATCTCACCGGTTTGCTTGAAAAAAAGGTTATGAGTGTATCGAGTGGAAAACAATATAGTATGCGAGTAAAGTAAACAGTGCGAGTAAAGTAAACAGGTGATAGCAATATGATGGAAATAGGACCGGGGTCCACAGTTCACTAGTGGTGTCTCTCCATAAGATAAATAACACATGCTGGGCAAACAAATTATAGTTGGGCAATTGATAGAATAAAGATAAACGTGATATGTCAAGAAGATCACTATGAGATTTACTCTGGGCATTACAACAAAATACATAGACCGCCATCCAACTGCATCTATGACTAATAATCCACTTGTGGCGAATCAATCCGAGAACTCCACAAGTATTAAGTTGCGAACAATAGATAATTGCATTAAGCAAAGTGTGTAATGTAAACAAAGCATATGCCCTTGAGCATATGAATGTTGTTTTCTCCCTACTAGCAACAGCACATCTACAACCTTAGAGGTTTTTGTCACTCCCCCAGGTTAAATAGAGGCATGAACCCACTATCGAGCATAAATACCCCCTCTTGGAGTCACTAGCAACTACTCGGCCAAGATAGCTACTAACAACGGAGAGCATGCAAGATCATAAACAACATAGAGATAACAAAAGATAATATTCAGTACAGCAACTCAATCATAACACCAATATTCATTGGATCCCAACAAACCAAACATGTAGAATTACATAACGGTGATCTCAATCATGTAGGGCAGCTCATGAGATCTAAACATGAAGCACATGGTGGAGAAGACAACCATCTAGCTACTGCTATGGACCCATAGTCCAAGGTAGACTACTCACTCATCGCTCTGGAGGCAAGCATGGCGATGAAGAATACCTCCGGTGGCGATTTCCCTCTCTGGCAGGGTGCCGGGAAGAGCTTCTGGACCCTCCCGATCTTCGGGTCGACGGCGGCGGCGGATCGCGATGTGTTCTGGAAAAGTGATCGGGTACTTAGGTTTTTCCCGTCGGGGGGTCTTTATAGGCGAAGGGGCAATGTCAGAGGTGGCCCCAGGCCTCCTCACGCCAGGGCGGCACGGCCAGGGGCTGGGTCGCGCCAGCCCTGCGTGAGGGCGGCCTGTGGCCCCTCTCCTTCTTCTCTTCGGATAACTGGAAGCTCCCGGACAAAATAAGACTTAAGGAACTTGTTTTGTCCAATTCCGAGAATATTTCCTGTCTATCACTTCTGAAACACAAAAATAGCAGAAAACAGGGAACTGGCACTGTGGCGACTCGTTAATAGGTTAGTTCCGGAAAATGCATAAAAGTGCCACTAAGTGTATTGAAACAGTAGGCAAATGGTGTAAAAACAAGCATGGAGCATCAAAAATTATACATACGTTGGAGACGTATCAAGCATCCCCAAGCTTAACTCCTGCTCGTCCTCGAGTAGGTAAGTGATAACAAAAGAATAATTTTTGAGGTGACATGCACCTGCACAATCTTGATCATGTATGTAAGCATTTGTGAGCTGGGATCATAAGAACTTAAAACATGGTATGAAAGATATAATCTTGATAATAGAAACTTAGCAACCATGTTGTAAACATGAAAATGAACACAAACAAAAGATCATGAAAATGAAACAATGAAAGTCAAACGTGTGTTCAAATCATAAGGAAAAACATACAAATGGTTTTCAGCTTGTCCTTCAAAGAGAGCAAAACATAAATGCATAGGACACCTTCAAGTTTAAGAGGGCGACTAGATAGAAATAATTTGAGAACAAGTGAAACCAACAATATGAATCAATCAATGAAAACTTTGGGACAATGCACATTACACTAAGAATGACAACTATGCTCTCTTAATGGTGCATAAAGAAAGAAGGTGGTGACTCAACATAAAAGTAAAAGAAAGGCCCTTCGCAGAGGGAATGTAACATCCCAAGATTTTATCAAATTTTGGGGGAATTTTTTTGTTTTTATTTTGCTTGTGTTGATTGGAAAATTCACAAGAATTTAAAACTTTTGAGTTTATTTGAAAGCTTTGTTTGAAAACTATTTTAAATCCTCTATTTATTTCTTGAAGAGCTTCTTTGAGAAAGAAAGTATCAAAATGTTATTTTCATTCTTCTTTATTCAAACCTATGCAAGCTTGCTTGCAAAGGATGGTTTACAAAATTATTTATTTCATTATCAAAACTAGGTCTGAAAGACAATTTCAAACATTATTTTATAAGTTTTTATCACTGATTTTTAAAAGGATTATTTTAAAATCCTATTTCTACTTTGGTTTATGCAAAATAAGCCCCTTGGCTAAATTATAGAGCTTTAATTGGAAATTAGTTTTGTTTATGAAAATATGTTTGATACTGTTTTGAAATGTTATTTTTAATTTTTGAAAACTTTTGCAATTGGTTTGAAGTCATTTGAATTTAAAATGCAAAATCTATAAAGGAAATAAGAAATCAGAAAAGGAAAAGAAGAAGAGGAAGAAAAATATAAATTTGGACCTCGGGGAAGCCTTTCGGCCCAACCAAGAAAAGAACCCGCGGCCCGCTTACCTTCTCTTCCCGAATCGGTACACTTCCTCCCTCTCTCTGTCACTGACAGGCGGGTCCCGCCGGTCAGGGCCAAGTCGTCTTCAACCTCTGGCCATCATTTTCGCCCGAAACTGCCGCCGTTACTCCTCCATTAATCCCATTCACTCCCTGCCCGTTTTGACGCCCCGGCCACACCTATAAATAGCCATCGACTCCCTCTCCATTTCCCCCTTCGTTCCTCTCCAAATCGTGCCCCCAGGCTGCGCAAATCTTTCGCCGGAGCCCGACTCGACCGCCACAGTAATTCATCGATTCCGACGAGCCGCCGGTATTCCGAGCCCTCTCTCTGGTCCATTGTTCTTCCCCAGTCCTAGCGCGTCTCCTCATGTTTTTATTTTGGTCAATACCGCAGAGAATCAAGCAGAACGACGAGTGGCCGAAGCTCTACGGCGCCCTGCCGTATCCAGCCGTCCTCTGCTTCCTCCCCTGGAAAAGATCGAGGCCGCCGTGGTCACCATCGAGTTCCTCTTGTCGCGGGGAACGTCGTCGTCGACTTCTTCTCTTTGGGACACCACCGGAGCCTCGCCGGAGATCGACCTCTGCGTGCATGTCACCGGAGTTCGCCGGAACCCTAGCCTCACTGTGAGCCTCTCCCTCCCTTTCATCTTCGCCCGTCAGATCTAAATCGAATGGCCCGAACAAATCACTTATTCGAAAGGGTACTGGACGATCTGATCCATCCAGATTCATTTTAATCCGATGCTCCTCGTCAGTGATCCAACCGAAGAGGTACCGGCGAATCCCAGACAGCCACGTGTCGGCCTCTGATTTAAAACAGATTCGAATTAGATTTTCAAATCAGATTTCATCTAAATCTTGCTAAAATCATATCTTTTGATCTATAAGTCCAAAAATAACAAATAATATACCGTTGGAATCCTTAGAACATCTAGAATCTAGCAGTACCATAAAATCTTCTATTTTATGGGTTCAATTTGAAACTATTGGAATCAAACTCTCTATTAGCATGATTAATTCATATCTTTAGAACCAAGCGTCCAAAAATTGCAAATTTGTAGTCTTTGGAATCCTCTCAACTTGTAGAACATCATAGGATCAAGAAAGTCCAAATTTGATACGTGCACACACTTTGTGCATTCAAATTTGTCCAAATCACCATTTAGGTGATAATTCAAATTCTATAACTTATTTTGGAGTGAAACCAATTGCAGTAGCCTTGTTTTACTGCAAGCTATCCAGTAACATCACTCCCATAATTTCTTGAACCACTCCACAATTATTCAAATTCTAATATGAGAATTTGAGTATTCCTATATAGATTAATTCTATTTCTATTTCAATCAGTGATTCCTTCTACTTTAGAAAACCCTATGATCATACCTAGCTATCAAATATCATCTTGAGATCACTTTGATCCAATGTCATAACCATCTAGGTGCATCATATCCCGTTCACACATATTCAAATTACAATTGTGTTGTTTGAGTAAAGTGTGATACATCTCAATCATAGATTCTATTCTTGCTATCTTTGTGGTGTTAATCTAATCACCATTATAGCATCTATCCAATACTCCATGTTCCTAATAGAAACCTTAAACCATAATCTCAAATGTTATCTACCCATACTCTATCCTCTGTCCACTTGATCCTGATTTCATGTGTAGAACTATTCAATTAACAAATGAGTTAATTGAGTAACTCAATGCTTCAAGAATCCTAGCCTAAGCTTAAGTGTAATATATATACTATTCAAGAATAATTGTCGTCACACTTATTCAATAGTATTGCTATTGCACTATTTTGTCTCTTATGTGATTTACCCACATGAGATATTCCAAGATTCAATATGCTTTGATAAAGCATAAAGATCCCACTCATTATATTTTTGTCAAATTCATATATACTCAAATTGCAATTGTGCTACTTGAGTAGAATATGAATTCATCTCAAACTCAGATCATATTAATGTGGAGTTGTTATATCCCATACCATAGTATGTGTTATACACCATGTTGATCAATGAACCATTTGAGCCATGTCCTCAAATATCAATCATTCATACCCGATCCAATGCCTACTTAGTTTTGTTCACATGTATTGAACTATTCAACTTGCAAATGTGCTAATTGAGTAATTCAAGCATTCTTAAAACCTAGCCTAGTTCCTAAGTGCAGTGGATACTATTTAAGAGTGAGTGTTGTCACATTCACTCAATAGTATTGCAGTTGCACAAATTGACTCTTGTGTAATTTATTTCACATGAGCTATTCTGAAACTCATATATGCTTTAATAAAGCATAAAAACTTCATCATTTATATTTTGCCTAGTCCAATTCTCTCTCAAATCATATTGATCTTTCCCAACTAAGCTCTCAAATTTATATCTCACAAATCATGATCCTTTGCCATATCTTTCTTATCATGACATCTCAATAAATCTAAATTGTTAAACAAACCCATTTCAATTGTTTGTTTGTTTGATTGTGCTGTATGGATTGTTTATGGTATGTTATTTCTGTGCTATAGTTTGTGCGAAGGACTACGTGCTTAGTTGAGAGAAGTGGAAAGATCGTATTCTTCAAAAAGGCAAGTGACACACATATCCCCTACCTATTTTTACTACTGCATTAGTGTGATTCAGTAGTATGCATGATAGGTGAAATGTTCAACTGTTTTATCAAATGCTTAGACCCTAGTAGTATGTAGCTACCCTTCAAACCTCTCCTGTTAGGATGCTAAATACTTTGAAAATATTGATGCCATGCTTTGATCACTTGCAAAAAGGTGTTTTGTGAACAAATTAAGAACTTCAACTAAAACGAAACACCTGGGTGGATTGGTTTGATGATGGAGGCGATGTTGAGTGGCGACCTGGGGCTACACGTTGTGTAGTTGCTGCCTGGGCGTTCACTTGTGGTTTGCCACCCAAGAACAAAGAGATGGCTATGTCTTCCATGCTTAGTGTACTTCCAGTGCAGCCTTATGACATTATGGGCTCTGTCTTGACTGATTAGATGTGGGAGTGCAACTTGTGTGCAAGAAGATGGTGGTAGATGAATTATAGGTTGGGAACGGATCTTGCCAGTTAGTTGCCCTCTCCTCTAAAAGGTCTCGTTTCATTTTATGTATGGGCATAAAATGAATCGTAAGGTGAAAGTGCACAACCCTTGCAAGGTGTCAAAAACTAATCGATTAGCCGTGTCCTCGGTTATGGACAATTGAGTCTCTAGACATGGAATGTACGGAAGAATCTCATCACCATTTCTAAATTATTAAAATTTGTCTAGAAACCCCTAGGTAGGAACTAAGGACCATACACTCCGAGGGGTGGTGGTGCCTGAGGTTCCAACTTTGTTGAGTTGCGCCCAGAACTGCATACTGACCAGTATGTAGTGTATGGGGGTTGTCTTGACCCTTGAAAAATAAAATTTTGAAAGAAAGTATTAAAAAGGATTTTAGGATAAAATTGGCTTTACGCAAATCAGCCTATGAGATCCACCAGCCAAATGTCATGTAGTATAGTCTTTTCACAAATGCCACCAAATATGTGTCATTTGCCAGTACATCATTGTACTGACCCCTCTGGGGCTGCATATTCAAACGTGCAGGTCTTATTTCGAGTAAGGAACCAGGAGTAGGATCTCGAGCTTACATTCCAACATGTCTGCCTGTGGCACTTGATGAAGATGGAAGCTCACTACAACTATGCTTTATGCTGTGTACTCGTAAGGTTAAATACCTATGTAACTGGATTTACGTTGTAATATTGATGCTATTGCAATGATTTCTCATTTTGTACTGTGGTGCTATCTACTGATCCAGGGAATGGCACAGATACACAGGAGTTCTGCCTTTAGCAAAAGGCAGGGCGTTATAGAATGGTATCAGAGCATAGTGTTGCCTGTAGGATTGAGACCCTAGGTTTGGAATTAGAAATAGGAAGACCCTAGGATAAAAATTCTCTATCTCATCTTACTTCTATTTATAAAAGAAAAATGTTTGCATTTTGAACTCCTTGTATTCTCTCCTACTTCCTCTCCAAATGTTTCCTAATACTATAGCTGACCCTACCCTAAAATCATCAACAAAGGATAAAAGATCACAATGTGCCAGAAGTGTGAGACTGATACTCCATATATCTCCCTTGACTCAATATAAAGGAACTTGGAGAAAGACTCAAGTGGAGACTTCATAATACTCAGCAAGACCTCAAGGAAGAAAAGGAAGATACTACTACATTGAAGGAAACCATAAACCAACTTCAAGGTGACATGGAAAAGATGGTATCTGAACTTGGTGATCAAGGAGACCTCATCAAAACCAAGGATGAGCAAATTACCAATCTACTAAAGCAACTGGACCAGAACAATGGATCTGCTTAGAAGAGTACCAAGAAGCCTTAGTTGGACCTCCATTTAGAAATTTTAATAAGAAACAACGTGTAATAAACATTATGGTCATACCGACTTGTGGATGATCGTACCTTCCCGTTTGTTTGAAAAATAGTTTGCTTGATTTGATGAATGTTTGTTAGATGTTGTTTGTAAGATGAATTGTTTTGATCTGTTATGTTTGGGTAGGATTTTTCTTTTAGATCTCTTCTATCTAATTCTCATCTATGCTAAGACCTAAAACTTGTCCGAAAACCCAATCAAAATTTTCTCCACGACAGAACAACTACAATGACCCTCAGTTGGAGATAAGGATACAGAGTACAACAACAAGAGGTAGTGTTGCAAGTACAAGAGACTGGAACCTTTCGCAAGAAGGTGCACAAAGGATGATACCCCAAGACCCCAGTAAGCTAGGATGGCTGAAGGATACCTTACAAACAATAAGAAGACACCCCAAGGTGTAGCTAATGTGGAAGTAATACTATTCAACCACCTCATGCAAGAAAGGTGGAAAGGACAAACAGAGCAATGGAAAGGATTTTATTTCCCTCTTGAATGGCAAACCAAAGGATCTGCAACTTAAGGATTATTGCCATGAGCCTTGTTAAAAAAAAACCTCTAGCTAGGAATGATAGATTTCGTTTTCAAAATAGAATTTGGGAACTTGGTTCCAATTTCAACAAAACTTTTGTTTAAAAGCTAGTGAGGTTGACCAAAAGTTAGAATGCGAGATGCACCAAACCAAATACAAGGTAATGATTGGGTGCGACATGGATTTGCGCCCCGTGACGACTACTCATATTGTTCGCTCTTGTATGAGGAATGGTGAATCTAGAGAGACGTACCTACATGAGAGACGACGTCGTTAAACCATAACCTTAGGAGGATAATATATTACACCCCTTATAGTGAGCCAGTGTGGCCAAAACGTAGGAATACGGTGAGAATCTGGTTATTGAATGACTACACGAATCACAAACGTTTTACTCAGTGGACTTTGAATACGAAGACGGTTCAGCTTCGACTGCTACCTGTTCGGCTACCTCCCTGAGCCTATAAAAGAGAGGTCACTCCTCTCCAGAGAAGACACAACAGAGACAACCACCACTACCTATGAGATTTCTTCCTGGTGTCAAAGCTTTACGCCGCCGAAGTCTACCCCATCCCGACATGCGATGTTATGAGGCAACTTTCAAAATCCCTGAAACTACTTCCTGCCCATGAGAGCTTTGTTAGATTCCTTTTCCCTGCAAAGGAGTTCATCTTCGAGATGTGATCAAGTTGTTCAGCGCCTTTCAACAACTATGAAGACGGTTGCTAAAGGAATTCTTAAGGACCATCTGGTACCTGTGGCAAGTAGCACGACTTGCTCCGGTATCAAGAAAAGATTCAACAATGCTGGTTATAAGGCGACCTTCCGTCCCTTAAAGGTGCAAGTACCTCTTACAGAGTCCACCTTGTTTACCCCTATGAAATGCTTGAGAAGACTGCAGAGAGATGCCATCCTAATTCATTGGGATGTGTGGTCTCATCATGTTCGTGGGGCAAGCATGCAGTACTTGGCACTGAATCATCTTTTGAGATTCTGTAATGAAAATCCGCTAAAAAGCAACAAGGAGCATGGTGATAGCCTGTATGCTGTCTTGGCCTTGGTGAGGACCGACCAAGAAAAGGCTAGATACACATTCTTGGAAGATGTACTACAACCAGGAAGGCTAGTAGAACAGAATAGTATCGTTAAAAATTTAAGAGCAAAATGATATAATGAAGCAATCATAAGATGAAGAACCTCTAAGGATGATGATAAGGAAGTTGAGATGATGAGAGGATACCCTCTCAGCTTGGTCTTCTGAATGACCCAAAGAGGAGACAACTCAGCTTGGTCCTCTGATTGAACCAAAGAGTGACTCCTCAGTGTCCAAAGTAGTTCAACAACTACCCCGTTGGATAGAAAGCTCTACAATAGAGTAAGGTTACCTCAAGCAGACCCATAAGGAAGGTTGGTGCCCAGATTTGTGAATAGACACCCACCGATTGTAAATGAAGATGTGGACTACCTTGTTGAAGACAACGCAATGGGTGATATCTGCTTATCACCAGAATTAGATAGAACCCTTAGTGTGCCCACTTTTTGAACATAGCTTCTAAGAAGGACGATTCAAGGAAAATGGCAATAGTGAATGCAAGCTGGGAACAAAATGCAAGTGCCTAAGGAAGCATCAAGATACCACCAAGAGGAATTACATTTAAGGGTGGTAGCCACCCAGATAACCTAATACCTACTTTCTTTCTAGCCTCTCCAATCTCGGGGATGAGATTTCTTTTAAGGGTGGTAGTCTGTAACATCCCAAGATTTTATCAAATTTTGGGGGAATTTTTTTGTTTTTATTTTGCTTGTGTTGATTGGAAAATTCACAGGAATTTAAAACTTTTGAGTTTATTTGAAAGCTTTGTTTGAAAACTATTTTAAATCCTCTATTTATTTCTTGAAGAGCTTCTTTGAGAAAGAAAGTATCAAAATGTTATTTTCATTCTTCTTTATTCAAACCTATGCAAGCTTGCTTGCAAAGGATGGTTTACAAAATTATTTATTTCATTATCAAAACTAGGTCTGAAAGACAATTTCAAACATTATTTTATAAGTTTTTATCACTGATTTTTAAAAGGATTATTTTAAAATCCTATTTCTACTTTGGTTTATGCAAAATAAGCCCCTTGGCTAAATTATAGAGCTTTAATTGGAAATTAGTTTTGTTTATGAAAATATGTTTGCTACTGTTTTGAAATATTATTTTTAATTTTTGAAAGCTTTTGCAATTGGTTGAAGTCATTTGAATTTAAAATGCAAAATCTATAAAGGAAATAAGAAATCAGAAAAGGAAAAGAAGAAGAGGAAGAAAAATATAAATTTGGACCTCGGGGAAGCCTTTCGGCCCAACCGAGAAAAGAACCCGCGGCCCGCTTACCTTCTCTTCCCGAATCGGTACAGTTCCTCCCTCTCTCTGTCACTGACAGGCGGGTCCCGCCGGTCAGGGCCAAGTCATCTTCAACCTCTGGCCGTCATTTTCGCCCGAAACTGCCGCCGTTACTCCTCCATTAATCCCATTCACTCCCTGCCCGTTTCGACGCCCCGGCCACACCTATAAATAGCCCTCGACTCCCTCTCCATTTCCCCCTTCGTTCCTCTCCAAATCGTGCCCCCAGGCTGCGCAAATCTTTCGCCGGAGCCCGACTCAACCGCCACAGTAATTCATCGATTCCGACGAGCCGCCGGTATTCCGAGCCCTCTCTCTGGTCCATTATTCTTCCCCAGTCCTAGCACGTCTCGTCATGTTTTTATTTTGGTCAATACCGCAGAGAATCAAGCAGAACGACGAGTGGCCGAAGCTCTACGGCGCCCTGCCGTATCCAGCCGTCCTCTGCTTCCTCCCCTGGAAAAGATCGAGGCCGCCATGGTCACCATCGAGTTCCTCTCGTCGCGGGGAACGTCGTCGTCGACTTCTTCTCTTCGGGACACCACCGGAGCCTCGCCGGAGATCGACCTCTGTGCGCATGTCACCGGAGTTCGCCGGAACCCTAGCCTCACTGTGAGCCTCTCCCTCCCTTTCATCTTCGCCCGTCAGATCTAAATCGAACAGCCCAAACAAATCACTTATTCGAAAGGGTACTGGACGATCTGATCCGTCCAGATTCATTTTAATCCGACGCTCCTCGTCAGTGATCCAACCGAAGAGGTACCGGCGAATCCCAGACAGCCACGTGTCGGCCTCTGATTTAAAACAGATTCGAATTAGATTTTCAAATCAGATTTCATCTAAATCTTGCTAAAATCATATCTTTTGATCTATAAGTCCAAAAATAACAAATAATATACTGTTGGAATCCTTAGAACATCTAGAATCTAGCAGTACCATAAAATCTTCTATTTTATGGGTTCAATTTGAAACTATTGGAATCAAAATCTCTATTAGCATGATTAATTCATATCTTTAGAACCAAGTGTCCAAAAATTGCAAATTTGTAGTCTTTGGAATCCTCTCAACTTGTAGAACATCATAGGATCAAGAAAGTCCAAATTTGATACGTGCACACACTTTGTGCATTCAAATTTGTCCAAATCACCATTTAGGTGATAATTCAAATTCTATAACTTATTTTGGAGTGAAACCAATTGCTGTAGCCTTGTTTTACTGCAAGCTATCCAGTAACATCACTCCCATAATTTCTTGAACCACTCCACAATTATTCAAATTCTAATATGAGAATTTGAGTATTCCTATATAGATTAATTCTATTTCTATTTCAATCAGTGATTCCTTCTACTTTAGAAAACCCTATGATCATACCTAGCTATCAAATATCATCTTGAGATCACTTTGATCCAATGTCATAACCATCTAGGTGCATCATATCCCGTTCACACATATTCAAATTACAATTGTGTTGTTTGAGTAAAGTGTGATACATCTCAATCATAGATTCTATTCTTGCTATCTTTGTGGTGTTAATCTAATCAACATTATAGCATCTATCCAATACTCCATGTTCCTAATAGAAACCTTAAACCATAATCTCAAATGTTATCTACCCATACTCTATCCTCTGTCCACTTGATCCTGATTTCATGTGTAGAACTATTCAATTAACAAATGAGTTAATTGAGTAACTCAATGCTTCAAGAATCCTAGCCTAAGCTTAAGTGTAATATATATACTATTCAAGAATAATTGTCGTCACACTTATTCAATAGTATTGCTATTGCACTATTTTGTCTCTTATGTGATTTACCCACATGAGATATTCCAAGATTCAATATGCTTTGATAAAGCATAAAGATCCCACTCATTATATTTTTGTCAAATTCATATATACTCAAATTGCAATTGTGCTACTTGAGTAGAATATGAATTCATCTCAAACTCAGATCATATTAATGTGGAGTTGTTATAGCCCATACCATAGTATGTGTTATACACCATGTTGATCAATGAACCATTTGAGCCATGTCCTCAAATATCAATCATTCATACCCGATCCAATGCCTACTTAGTTTTGTTCACATGTATTGAACTATTCAACTTGCAAATGTGCTAATTGAGTAATTCAAGCATTCTTAAAACCTAGCCTAGTTCCTAAGTGCAGTGGATACTATTTAAGAGTGAGTGTTGTCACATTCACTCAATAGTATTGCAATTGCACAAATTGACTCTTGTGTAATTTATTTCACATGAGCTATTCTGAAACTCATATATGCTTTAATAAAGCATAAAAACTTCATCATTTATATTTTGCCTAGTCCAATTCTCTCTCAAATCATATTGATCTTTCCCAACTAAGCTCTCAAATTTATATCTCACAAATCATGATCCTTTGCCATATCTTTCTTATCATGACATCTCAATAAATCTAAATTGTTAAACAAACCCATTTCAATTGTTTGTTTGTTTGATTGTGCTGTATGGATTGTTTATGGTATGTTATTTCTATGCTATAGTTTGTGCGAAGGACTACGTGCTTAGTTGAGAGAAGTGGAAAGATCGTATTCTTCAAAAAGGCAAGTGACACACATATCCCCTACCTATTTTTACTACTGCATTAGTGTGATTCAGTAGTATGCATGATAGGTGAAATGTTCAACTGTTTTATCAAATGCTTAGACCCTAGTAGTATGTAGCTACCCTTCAAACCTCTCCTGTTAGGATGCTAAATACTTTGAAAATATTGATGCCATGCTTTGATCACTTGCAAAAAGGTGTTTTGTGAACAAATTAAGAACTTCAACTAAAATGAAACACCTGGGTGGATTGGTTTGATGATGGAGGCGATGTTGTGTGGCGACCTGGGGCTACACGTTGTGTAGTTGCTGCCTGGGCGTTCACTTGTGGTTTGCCACCCAGGAACAAAGAGATGGCTATGTCTTCCATGCTTAGTGTACTTCCAGTGCAGCCTTCTGACATTATGGGCTCTGTCTTGACTGATTAGATGTGGGAGTGCAACTTGTGTGCAAGAAGATGGTGGTAGATGAATTATAGGTTGGGAACGGATCTTGCTAGTTAGTTGCCCTCTCCTCTAAAAGGCCTCGTTTCATTTTATGTATGGGCATAAAATGAATCGTAAGGTGAAAGTGCATAACCCTTGCAAGGTGTCAAAAACTAATCGATTAGCCGTGTCCTCGGTTATGGACAATTGAATCTCTAGACATGGAATGTACGGAAGAATCTCATCACCATTTCTGAATTATTAAAATTTGTCTAGAAACCCCTAGGTAGGAACTAAGGACCATACACTCCGAGGGGTGGTGGTGCCTGAGGTTCCAACTTTGTTGAGTTGCGCCCAGAACTACATACCGGCCAGTATGTAGTGTATGGGGGTTGTCTTGACCCTTGAAAAATAAAATTTTGAAAGAAAGTATTAAAAAGGATTTTAGGATAAAATTGGCTTTACGCAAATCAGCCAATGAGATCCACCAGCCAAATGTCATGTAGTATAGTCTTTTCACAAATGCCACCAAATATGTGTCATTTGCCAGTACATCATTGTACTGACCCCTCTGGGGCTGCATATTCAAATGTGCAGGTCTTATTTCGAGTAAGGAACCAGGAGTAGGATCTCGAGCTTACATTCCAACATGTCTGCCTGTGGCACTTGATGAAGATGGTAGCTCACTGCAACTATGCTTTATGCTGTGTACTCGTAAGGTTAAATACCTATGTAACTGGATTTACGTTGTAATATTGATGCTATTGCAATGATTTCTCATTTTGTACTGTGGTGCTATCTACTGATCCAGGGAATGGCACAGATACACAGGAGTTCTGCCTTTAGCAAAAGGCAGGGCGTTACAGGGAAGCAGTGATTGCAAGTTTTATAACCTTCAAAAATTATGGTACTTACCGGCTTTGAGCTCTCATTGCCCCCATCATAAGCATCTTGATTGGTTAAAGTTAATGCGAGAACAATTATGATGCATATGCTTGACAAATCATAAGTTGAAAACCTCGTGTCCCGTGAATACGAGTACCCAAACCTCATGCTACTTTACTTAGAGTCCCAAGCAAGGCTCTTGTCATTGTAAATATATGCATATCATTGAGAACCGCCAATGGGGTACCTCCGTGCCCGATGACATGGAACAAGACCACACCAAAATGACAGGACAAGCAGACAATGAACACCTCGACATCTCATTTATTTGCCATTTGTTTAGCTTTTTACTGTGAGATGCATCGTCGAATGTTCACCATGGGTATGCTGCAAATTTCCACCATGAATTATGCATGGCTTAGATTAGCGGCCCGGCGTTTCCCTAACACATATACAAACTCCATGATCCCCACAAGATTCCCAATTCATTTCACACTGCGGGCATCCATAAACAAAAGATCACGATATCAACTCAAATAAGAAGTGCAATGTTGAAAGCTTGCCCATGACTGCATGGCTGGGCTAGTCTCCAACTTACAACTTGCAAGCATAACAACTCAACATAAGAGACCACAATGTCAAATTTTTAAGAACAGGAAAAAGTAAAGTGTGCCTTCCGGTTCGTGAGAGCTTTAGTGACCGAATTTCGCATAACACTGGTAAGAGTTTAATTTGAAGAGAAAATAAAGCAAGTCAAATTTACTTGGAATAGCAAATTGCTAGTAGGTATGTATGGTGGACACTTTGGAAAACTTTGGCTTTTAGGAGTTGGATGCACGAGTAGAGCTCATACTCAGTACAAGGCGAGGGCTAGCAAAAGACTGGGAGCGACCAACTAAGAGAGCAGTAATGGCCATAATCATGCAAAGCGACAAAGCGACATTAAAAGAAGCATAAGATGGCATCAAAAGTCAAAAACTAAATGATCATAGAGGCTAATGGCGACTTTGTAAGAGTCTAACATGTGTGAGCATGTGCCAAGTCAACCCAAATAAAGCATCAAGGAGAAAACCAAAATAATGCTTCCATACAATAAAAACAACGCATGATTTTTTCAAAGGCTCATTAAGCAATCTCAGTTATTTGAGACAAGTCATGCTACAGCAAAACCACTAAGCATACTATCAAAAAGACATCAAGCATGACATGAAAAAGCCTAAGCCGCAGTCTACACAAGCTCCTTCTTATACCACTTTTTTGCACAAAGCTTTATCTCTTTTCCAACACCATTTGAAATTTTTAAAGACACCTCTTTTGATGAAAACCACTAAAGATCACAAGCAAAAATACACCTTGATGAAAAGATATGACAAGGTCTGAACGCAAATTAAGGCAAAAACGAAAACCAAAAGCAGTAGCAGAAAAAGAAGAACACTCGGTTTTTTGATAAGAGTGAAAACTAGAGCGTTCTTGGCAAATGAAAAGAAAGGCAACTTCTCCAAAGGAAATTTATTGGGGTCCAACCATTTATTGCAGAAAACAAAACTAAACTAACTAAGAAAACTAAAACAACTGACGCTCCAAGAAAAACACATAGTGCATGAAGCAATAAAAATATAGTGTTTTGAAAGGTGACCTGATTTTTGCCGATGAAGAAGGGGTGCCTCGGGGGCATCCCCAAGCTTTGATGCTTGTACTTCTTGGATATTTCTTGGGGTGATTCATGGGCATCCCCAAGCTTGAGCTTTTGTCCATTCTTCAACTCATCTCATCATTCTCCAATCCCTATACTTGAAAACTTCCTTCATACAAAACTAAACACAAATCTATTAGCAACATTAGTGTAGCATTAGATATAATCAACCTCTTTTTGCTTCAGGTTTCAACTCAAAACCACCACATATATAGCAAATACTACTGTAGCAACTTCCCCAAAAGTTCCATGATCAAAAGAACTCAAAAGAAAGCGATAAAGTGGCAAACACAAATATTGGCAGAAATCTGTCAAAACAGAACAGCTGACAAAGGTCGAATTGTTTAGGGGTTTTTTGTTGCTCAAATCAAAAAGTTTTCATCTAAAGAAAGTTTGCATATAACCTGGGGCATATGCACAAGAAATCGCAGGTCCAAAAGATACACAGAAAATTTATACGAATTTTTACGGTGCAGCACCGAAAACAGTTTCAGGACAGCAACATCCCCAAATCTTTACCTCACTCGAATTAGAGGCTTCTCTTGGCACAAAAACGAAATAAACAAGATAAGGAGCGGTCATTACAGTAGTAATGACTTCCAAGACTCAAATAAAAGAAAAAAGTACTGAAAATAAAACATTGGGTTATCTCCCAAGAGTGCTTTTCTTTAACGCCTTTGAGATAGGCGCAGAAAATTGCGAATCAAGTAACATCAAGTGATGAAGCATCAAGCTCATAATTTGCTCTAAGAATAGAGTCAAAAAGTAATTTCTTCCTTTTCGTAGGGAAGTGTTCCATACCTTTCTTGAGTGGGAATTGATATTTGATAGTGCCTTCTCTCATATCAATAATAGCTCCTACAGTTCGAAGAAAAGGTCTTCCCAAAATAATAGGACATGAAGCATGGCATTCAACGTCCATAACAAGAAAATCAACGGGAACAAGGTTATTGTTAACCACAATAAGAACATCATTAATCCTTCCCAAAGGTTTCTTCTTAGCAACATCAGCAATAGGAACATCAAAATAACTTTTTTCAAGAGGCGGTAAATCAAGCATGTCATAAATCTTTCTAGGCATGATAGAAATACTAGCACCTAGATCACATAAAGCATGGCAATCAAAACCATTAACATGCATATCAATGATGGGTTCCCAACCATCTTCTAACTTCTTGGAAACAGAGGCTTTTTGCTTCAACTTTTCATCCCTAATTTTTATGAGAGCATTGGTAATATGCTTAGTAAAAGCAATATTTAAAGAACTAGCATTGGGAGTCAAAGCAAGCTTTTGAAAGAACAAAATAACTTCAGATATATTGCAGCCATCAACATCAAAATCATTAAAAGAAATAGAGCTATCATCTCCTACACTCCAAAAAATTTCAGCACTCTTTTGAGAAAAAGTTTTGGCAGTTTTAGGCTTTTTAACACAAGGAGTGGGAGTTTTCTCTACCCCAATCAAAGTAAGAGGATTGCTAGCATTAGGAGCAACATCATTAGAGGTAGTAATAGTACATACCTTCATCTCTCTAGCCATCTCATCTTCTCTTTCCCACCTGGCATGCAATTTCGCTAACAATCTAATATTTTCATCAATTCCAACTTGAATAGCGTTAGCAGTAGCAAAAACATTGTTCTCTTTCACATCATTAGGCAACACTTTTAATTTCAGAAGTTCAACATCATGAGCAAGGCTATCAACTTTAGAAGCAAGAATATCAATTTTGCCTAACTTTTCCTCAACAGACTTGTTAAAAGCAGTTTGCTTACCGATGAAGTCCTTGAGCATTACCTCAAGCTCGGAGGGCGCGGCCCTAGTGTTGTTGTAGGAATTACCATAAGAATTACCATAACCATTACCATTGGTAGAAGGATACGGCCTATAATTGTTACTAGCAAAATTGTTCCTATAAGCATTATTGTTAAAATTATTATTTCTAATGAAATTCACATCAACATGCTCTTTTTGAGCAACCAGAGAGGCTAAAGGAACATTATTAGGATCAACATGAGTCCTATCATTAGCAAGCATAGCCATAATGGTATCAATCTTATCATTCAAGGAAGAGGTTTCCTCAACAGAATTTACCTTCTTACCTTGTGGAGCTCTCTCGGTGTGCCATTCGGAATAATTTACCATCATGTTGTCGAGTAGCTTTGTTGCGGCGCCCAAGGTAAGGGACATAAAAGTGCCTCCAGCATCTGAATCCAATAGGTTCCTCGAAAAAAATTCAGTCCTGCATAAAAAGTTTGGACAATCATCCAAGTAGTCAGTCCATGAGTGGGGCAATTCTTTATCATAGATTTCATTCTTTCCCAAGCTTGAGCAACATGTTCATTATCAAACTGAGTAAATTTCATAATATTGCTACGCAGAGATATAATCTTAGCAGGAGGATAGTATCTACCAATAAAAGTGTCCTTGCACTTAGCCCATGAATCAATACTATTCTTAGTCAAAGACAGCAACCAATCTTTAGCTTTTCCTCTCAAAGAAAAAGGAAACAACTTGAGCTTAATAATATCACTATCAACATCCTTATATTTCTGCATCTCACATAGCTCAACAAAATTGTTGAGATGAGCTGCAGCATCTTCAGTACTAGCACCAGAGAATTGCTCTTTCATAACAAGGTTCAACAAAGCAGCCTTAATCTCATAAAATTTTGCAGCAGTAGCAGGTGGTGCAATAGGAGTGCAGATAAAATCACTATTGTTCGTGCTAGTAAAGTCACACAACTTGGTGTTTTCAGGATTTGCCATTTCAGCAAAACGAAAGTAAACAAGTAAAAACAACTACCAAGGATTCTAATTTTTTGGGGTTTTTGATAAAAAACGATGCAGGTAAAATAAATAAAGTAAAGCAAAACAATAAGAAAGTAAAGGATGTGCGTGCGAAAAACTCCCCTCGCAGAAGTCTTCTACTTCGTCCCTGGCAACGGCGCCAGAAAAACAGCTGATTGCCTAGTTGACAGTCGGTCCTTGTGCGTGGTGAATGACCAGCCCGTTGGGAACCCCAAGAGGAAGGTGTGATGAGTATAGCAGCTGGTTTTCCCTCAGTTAAGAAACCAAGGTTTATCGTTCTTGGAGAGGAGAGACAAACGACTGAAGGTGAGGCAGACTGGCTTAATAGCACTCCAACAAGGGCGCCGTTTAACGATACTTGTTGACTCGTCTTTGGCCAGTAGCAACACGGAACCTGCACACAACACAACCAAGTACTTTGTTCCCAACTTGTGATGAGGTTGTCAATCTCACCGGTTTGCTTGAAACAAAGGTTATGAGTGTATCGAGTGGAAAACAATATAGTATGCGAGTAAAGTAAATAGTGCGAGTAAAGTAAACAGGTGATAGCAATATGATGGAAATAGGACCGGGGTCCACAGTTCACTAGTGGTGTCTCTCCATAAGATAAATAACACATGCTGGGTAAACAAATTACAGTTGGGCAATTGATAGAATAAAGATAAACATGATATGTCAAGAAGATCACTATGAGATTTACTCTGGGCATTACAACAAAATACATAGACCGCCATCCAACTGCATCTATGACTAATAATCCACTTGTGGCGAATCAATCTGAGAACTCCACAAGTATTAAGTTGTGAACAACAGATAATTGCATTAAGCAAAGTGTGTAATGTAAACAAAGCATATGCCGTTGAGCATATGAATGTTGTTTTCTCCCTAGTAGCAACAGCACATCTACAACCTTAGAGGTTTCTGTCACTCCCCCAGGTTAAATAGAGGCATGAACCCACTATCGAGCATAAATACCCCCTCTTGGAGTCACTAGCAACTACTCGGCCAAGATAGCTGCTAACAATGGAGAGCATGCAAGATCATAAACAACATAGAGATTACAAAAGATAATATTCAGTACAGCAACTCAATCATAACACCAATATTCATCGGATCCCAACAAACCAAACATGTAGAATTACATAACGGTGATCTCAATCATGTAGGGCAGCTCATGAGATCTAAACATGAAGCACATGGTGGAGAAGACAACCATCTAGCTACTGCTATGGACCCATAGTCCAAGGTAGACTACTCACTCATCGCTCTGGAGGCAAGCATGGCGATGAAGAAGACCTCCGGTGGCGATTCCCCTCTCTGGTAGGGTGTCGGGAAGAGCTTCTAGACCCTCCCGATCTTCGGGTCAACGGCGGCGGCGGATCGCGATGTGTTCTGGAAAAGTGATCGGGTACTTAGGTTTTTCCCGTCGGGGGGTCTTTATAGGTGAAGGGGCGATGTCAGAGGTGGCCCCAGGCCTCCTCACGCCAGGGCGGCGCGGCCAGGGGCTGGGCCGCGCCAGCCCTGCGTGAGGGCGGCCTATGGCCCCTCTCCTTCTTCTCTTCGGATAACTGGAAGCTCCCGGACAAAATAAGACTTCAGGAACTTGTTTCGTCCAATTCCGAGAATATTTACTGTGTATCACTTCTGAAACACAAAAACAGCAGAAAACAGGGAACTGGCACTGTGGCGACTCGTTAATAGGTTAGTTCCGGAAAATGCATAAAAGTGCCACTAAGTGTAACGAAACAGTAGGAAAATGGTGTAAAAACAAGCATGGAGCATCAAAAATTATAGATACGTTGGAGATGTATCACCCCTCTAGCGCCGCCCCCCTTCTCCACCATGTCCTCCGTCTCTGCCGCCAGCAATCCCTTTGCCTCTTCCCCCTCCTTCGACTCCACCCCTCCTACTGCCGCCCTGCTCCGTGACATCCCCATCACCGACCATGTTCCCATCAAGCTCTCCCACAATGACAACAACTATCATCCATGGAAGACGTACTTCTACCTCCTCTTCCGTGAGTACAACCTCCGCCACCACATCGATGGCACCATCGACCTCCTCTCCATGCAGCACGACAGCGACTGGATGGCGATCGACGCCACCATCATCCGCTGGCTCTTCCTCACCATCACGCCGGACATCTTCAAGACCATCGTTCACGACGGCGATGACACTCGTACGGTGTGGATGAATATCAACGGGCTCTTCACCGACAACAAGCCCCAGCGGGTCGTCTTCCTGCAGCAGGAATTCTTCGGTACTCTCCAGGGCAATCTCTCCCTGGACGATTACTGCCTGCGCCTCAAGGCCATATCCGACGAGCTCCAGGACCTCAGTTTCATGATGGGGGATGAGCTTCTCCTCTCCGTGCTCACCTCCGGCCTCAGCGAGGATCCCGGTAATGCCGCCCCCAATCTCACCCTCAGGACTAACCCCACCTTTGAGTGCACAGTCTCCTACCTTTGCCTCGAGGAACATCGTCTGACGAAACTGCACGCGCGTGTGACCCACACCGCGCTTGCTGCTGAGCTCGGCTACGGCGCCGACTCCTCATGCGGTGCGCCCCCCGGCTCCCTTTGCTGCGCCCCCGCCTCCTCCACAACAATAGCAACAGGGGCGCCGTCGTCTCGGGCGTGGCGGCGGCGGTCGCACCAATGGCGGCTATGCGGGTGGCGGCCCGCCACCTACAAACCAAATGCTACTCTGGAGACCCTTGGATAGGGGTGGTGCATGCCTACACCATGCCCGTGCCATGTCCCCCATCCCCGGCATCCTTGGCCCTCGACCACAGGCTCATCAGGCGCTCTTCTCTGTGCTACAGTATCCCTACGCGCCGGCCTACGGCGGCATGCCGTCCTACGCGTCGGCCTACGGCGGCATGCCGTCCTACGCGCCCTCCCAGCAGGCGGGCTGGGACCCCCCGCTCGTCGTGGCTCTCCAGCAGGTCTCCCCTGCGGGCTCCTCTGCCGGTGGAGTGCCGTGGCTCATGGACTCTGGCGCCTCCTCTCACATGGCTGCTTACCCGGGTAACCTATCCTCATTATCTCCCACTTACACCAATTCTCGCATCATCATCGGCAACGACGCTAGTCTTCCTATCACACACATTGGTTCCGCTGCTTTTCCCTCCGTCTCTAAACCACTGTCTCTTAACAATGTTAGTCCCTCCACACCTTCGCCATAACTTAGTCTCTGTCAAAACTCTTTCTCGTGATAATTTTGTAACTGTGGAATTTGACGCTCTTGGTTTTTCTGTTAAGGATGCCCATACCCGTATGGTGCTCCACCGATGTGAGAGTCCTGGAGATCTTTATCCCATCTAGACGCCTTCTTCATCGCGCTCTGGACCTCGTGCACTCTCCGCCGGCGTCGACCTTTGGCATGCTCGTCTTGGTCATCCTAGCTCCAACGCCCTCCGCCAAATAATGCGAGATTTTTCCTTTTCATGTAATAAACCGACTGCTCATAGCTGTGAAGCATGCCGCTTGGGCAAACATGTGCGTCTCCCATTTAGTTCCTCTTCCACAGTTGCGTCTTTCCCTTTTCAGTTAATTCACAGTGATGTATGGACCTCACCTATTGCGAGTAATTCTGGTTTTCTATATTATCTTGTTCTTCTTGATGATTACTATCATTTTGTTTGGACTTTTCCTCTCCGCAAAAAGTCTGACGTCGCTGCCACTCTCACTGTGTTTTACACCTACGTTTCCACCCAGTTCAGTCGCCCCATACATGCTCTTCAAACTGACAACGGGAAAGAATTCGACAACATCATAGTTTGCACCCTCCTTTCTTCCCATGGCACCATTTTTCGCCTAACTTGTCCATACACTTCGCAGCAGAATGGTCGTGCTGAGCACGTTCTTCGCACTCTTAACGACTGCGTTCGCACCCTTCTGTTCCACGCCCATGTTCCTACCACTTTTTGGCCCGACGCCCTCGCCACCACCACCCTTCTCGTTAACTTTCGCCTGTGTCGTACTCGATGGAACTATACGCCTCACCATATCCTTTTTGGTTCTCCTCCTACCTACGATGGTCTACGCATCTTCGGATGTCATTGCTATCCTAGTACCATCGCCACCGTCCCTCATAAACTCGCTCCATGTTCCATCCCGTGTGTCTTCCTGGGTTACCCGGCTAACACCAAAGGCTACCGTTGCTATGATCCCGTGTCACACCGGGTGATTACATCCCGGCACGTTTACTTTGATGAGCACTGTTTTCCATTTGCACAGGAACAGGTGGCGCTATCTCCATCACCCGCCGGTGATTCCCCGCCTCGCCGTGTGCTTGCCCTGGCCTCTATGCCCGGGCTCGGCCCCGTGACGCCCTCGAGTTCCAGCTTGGGCGCCCCCTCGCCACCCTCGAGCACTGCCTCGGGTGGCACCGCATCGCCTTCGAGCTTCGACTCGGGCGCTGCCTCGCCGTCCTCCTCCTCGTTGACATCACCCTCGAGCGGCGCCTCGGGTGACGCTACGTTGACCGGCACGCCTCCGTCCGGTGTTGGCCCTGTCACTCGCGTTCGGGCGGGTATCTCTCACCCATCCACTCGGTACCCCATGGACGAGTTTGTCTGCACGGCCTCGACCTCCGCGCCATCGCTGCTGCCTGCCTCTGTCAGGGCAGCCCTTCGCGACCCCTTGTGGCTCGTGGCTATGCAGGAGGAGTTTGATGCACTACAACGCAACAACACGTGGCAGCTTGTTCCGCGTCCGCGACATGACAATGTCATCACTGGGAAGTGGGTCATCAAGCACAAGTTTCATCCTGATGGTACTCTTGATCATCACAAGGGTCATCAACCAACTAGCTACTCTCGACTTCCATGACACCTTTGCGCCTGTTGTCAAATCCGGCACCATTCTTACGGTCCTCCAGCTTGCGGTCTCTCGCAGCGGGCCAGTACACCAGATGCATGTCTCCAATGCCTTTCTCCATGGTCATCTCGGGGAGCAAGTGTTCTGTCAGCAGCCTACCAGGTTCATTGATTCTGATCATCCGGATCATGTTTGTTTGCTGTCACGGTCATGATACGTCCCAAACGTATCTATAATTTTTGATGCTCCATGCTTGTTCTTACACCATTTGCTTAGTGTTTTGTTACACTTCGTGGCGTTTTTATGCATTTTCCGAAACTAACCTATTAACAAGATGCCACAGTGCTAGTTCCCTGTTTTCTGCTGTTTTTATGTTTCAGAAAAGTTACACGGGAAATATTCTCGGAATTGGACGAAACAACAGCCGAACCTCCTATTATTTAACGAAGCTTCCAGAAGACCAAAGAGGAGACGGAGGGGGGCCACGGGCCGGCCACATAGTTGGGCGGCGCGGCCAGCCCCTGGCTTGCGCCCCTATGTGTGAGGCCGCCCTGGTCCACTTCTGACGCTGCCCCTTCGCCTATAAAGACCCCCCGACGGGAAAAACATAAAGACCTGATCAATTTTCTAGAAACACATCGCGATCCGCCGCCATCGTCGACCCGAGATCGGGAGGGTCCGGAATCTCTTCTCGGCACCCTACCGGAGAGGGGAATCGCCACCGGAGGTCTTCTTCATCACCATGCTTGCCTCCGGCGCGATGAGTGAGTAGTCTACCTTGGACTATGGGTCCATAGCAGTAGCTAGTTGGTTGTCTTCTCCACCATGTGCTTCATATTTAGATCTCGTGAGCTGCTTTACATGATCGAGACTACCTTTATGTAATTCTACATGTTGTGTTTGTTGTGATCCGATGAATATTGGCGTTATGTTAAGTTGATGTGCCAAATATTATCTTATGTTATCTCTATGTTGTTTATGATCTTGCATGCTCTCCGTTGTTAGTAGCTATCTTGGCCAAGTAGATACTAGTGACACCGAGAGGGGATATTTATGCTCGATAGTTGGGTTCATGCCTCTATTTAATCTGGGGGAGTGATAGAAACCTCTAAGGTTGTAGATGTGTTGTTGCCACTAGGGAGAAAACAACATTCTTGTGTCCAAGGACATTCGTTTTGTTTACATTACACACTTTGCTTAATGCAGTTATCTGTTGCTCGCAACTTAATACTTGAGGGGTGTTCGGACGATATCCCCGCGAGTGGATTATTAGTCATAGATGCAGTTGGATGGCGGTCTATGTATTTTGTTGTAATGCCCAGAGTAAATCTCATAGTGATCCTCGTGACATATGCACGTTATCTTTATTCTATCAATTGCCCAACTATAATTTGTTTACCCAACATGTTGTTATTTATCTTATGGAGAGACACCACTAGTGAACTGTGGACCCCGGTCCAATTTCCTTTACATTGCTATTATTGTTTACTTTTACTCGCACTGTTTACTTTCTCACATATTACTATTGTTTTCCACTCGATATACTCAATCCTTTGTTTACAGCAAACCGGTGAGATTGACAACCTCATCGTAAGTTGGGAGCAAAGTTCTTGGCTGTGTTGTGTGCAGGTTCCGCGTTGCTACTAGTTGAAGACGCGCTAACAAGTATCGATTAACAGCGCCCTTGTTGGAGTGTCACTAAGCTAGCAAGCATCACCTTCTTAAGTTTGGCTTTTTCCTACTGGATTCAACATACGATGGTTTCATATTGAGGGAAAGACTTGCTACTGTGCTCATCATACCTTCCTCTTGGGGTTCACAACTGGGTGGTTATCCTGCCTGCATCAAGCTGTTTTTTTAGCGCCGTTGCCAGGGAAAAAGAAGACTTCTGCAAGGGGAGTTTCACACGCACATCCTTTACTTTGTTTTAGTTTTGCTTGCATCGTTTTATCAAAAACACAAAAAAATTAGTTTCCTACTAGTTGTTATTTTTACTTGTCTGCTTTTAGCTTTGCTAGAATGGGTACTCATGAGAACACCAAGTTGTGTGATTTTACTAGCACTAATAATAGTGATTTTATCTGCACTCCTATTGCGCCACCTGCTCCTGCTGGAAATTTTTATGAGATTAAGCCTGCTTTATTGAACCTTGTTATGAAAGAGCAATTTTCTGGTGCTAGTACTGATGATGCTGCAGCTCATCTCAACAATTTTGGTGAGCTATGTGAGATGCAGAAATATAAGGATGTAGAAGGTGATATTATTAAGCTTAAGTTGTTTCCTTTTTCTTTGAGAGGAAAAGCTAAGGATTGGTTGCTGTCTTTGCCTAAATATAGTATTGATTCATGGGTTAAGTGTAAGGATGCTTTTATTGGAAAATACTATCCTCCTGCTAAGATTATAGCTTTGCGTAGTGATATTATGAAGTTTAGCCAGTTTGATAATGAACATGTTGCTCAGGCTTGGGAAAGAATGAAATCTATGATAAAGAATTGCCCTACTCATGGACTGACTACTTGGATGATTGTCCAAACTTTTTATGCAGGACTGAATTTTTCTTCAAGAAACCTATTGGATTCAGCTGCTGGAGGCACTTTTATGTCCCTTACCTTGGGCGCCGCAACAAAGCTTCTCGACAATATGATGGTAAATTATTCTGAACGGCACACCGAGAGAGCTCCATAAGGTAAGAAGGTAAATTCTGTTGAGGAAACCTCTTCCTTGAGTGATAAGATTGATGCTATAATGCTTATGCTTTCTAATGATAGAACTCATGTTGATCCTAATAATGTTCCTTTGGCCTCTTTGGTTGCTCAAGAAGAGCATGTTGATGTAAACTTCATTATAAATAATAATTTTAACAACAATGCTTATAGGAACAATTTTGCTAGTAACAATTATAGGCCGTATCCTTCTACCAATGGTAATGGTTATGGTAACTCTTATGGCAATTCCTCCAACAACACTAGGGCCGTGCCCTCTGAGCTTGAAGTCATGCTCAAGGACTTCATCGGTAAGCAAACTACTTTTAAAAAGTCTGTTGAGGAAAAGTTAGGCAAAATTGATATTCTTGCTTCTAAAGTTGATAGCCTTGCTCTTGATGTTGAACTTCTGAAACTAAAAGTGTTGCCTAATGATTTGAAGGAAAACAATACTTTTGCCACTGCTAATGCTATCCAAGTTAGAATTGATGAAAATGTTAGGATGTTAGCAGAATTGCATGCTAGGTGGGAAAGAGAAGATGAGATGGCTACAAAGATGAAGGTATGTACCATTACTACCTCTAATGATGTTGTTCCAAATGCTAGCAATCCTCTTACTTTGATTGGTGTAGAAAAAACTCCCACTCCTTGTACTAAAAAGCCCAAAACTGCTAAAACTTTTTCTCAAAAGAGTGCTGAAATTTTTCGGAGTGTAAGAGATGATAGCTCTATTTCTTTTAATGATTTTGATGTTGATGGCTGCAACATATCTGAAGTTATTTTGTTTTTGCAAAAGCTTGCTTTGAGTCCCAATGCTAGTTCTATAAATGTTGCTTTTACTAAGCATATTACCAATGCTCTCATGAAAATTAGGGATGAAAAGTTGAAGCAAAAAGCTTCTATTCCCAAGAAGTTAGAAGATGGTTGGGAACCCATCATTGATATGCATGTTAATGGTTTTGATTGCCATGCTTTATGTGATCTAGGTGCTAGTATTTCTACTATGCCTAGAAAAATTTATGACATGCTTGATTTACCACCGCTTGAAAAGTGTTATTATGATGTTCCTATTGCTGATGTTGCTAAGAAGAAACCTTTGGGAAGGTTTAATGATGTTCTTATTATGGTTAATGTTCCCGTTGATTTTCTTGTCATGGATGTTGAATGCAATGCTTCATGTCCTATTATTTTGGGAAGACCTTTTCTTCGAACTGTAGGTGCCATCATTGATATGAGGGAACGCACCATCAAATATCAATTCCCACTCAAGAAAGGTATGGAATACTTCCCTAGAAAAAGGAAGAAATTACTTTTTGACTCTATTCTTAGAGAAAATTATGAGCTTGATGCTTCATCATTTGATATTACTTGATTTGCACCTTTCTGTGCCTAGCTCAAAGGCGTTAAAGAAAAGCACTCTTGGGAGATAACCCAATGTTTTACTTTCAGTTCTTTTTATTTTATTTGAGTCTTGGAAGTTATTACTACTGTAATAACCGCTCCTTATCTTTTTTATTTCGTTGTTGTGCCAAGAGAAGCCTCTAATTTGAGTGAGGTAAGATTTGGGGATGTTGCTGTCCTGAAACAGATTTCGGTGCTGCACCGTAAAATTTGTGAAAATTCTCAGAATATCTTTTTGACCTGCGATTTCTTGTGCATATGCCCCAGGTTATATCCAAACTTTCATTAGTTTTACACTTTTTGATTTGAGCAACAGAAAACCCTCTAAAAATTTGACCTTTGTCAGCTGTTCTGTTTTGACAGATTTCTGCCACTATTTGTGTTTGCCTCTTGATCGCTGACAAGGGTATAGATAATAGAGCCCGTCAGTTGAGTACCCCTGAGGCCCGTTAAGCTAGGCCCAATTGTAATGCTAGTCGAAATACGAGTTCATGTCGTATATCGATATTGTAATCTGTATCGGATCCCTCCCGATCCTTGAGACCCGGCCACCTATATATAGGGGCCAGGAGAGGACGGTGAGGGACAGATTGAGAGTAAGCCAAAGTTCACCCTACGTTTACTTTCGATACACACCTTGTTTGACTGATTTTACCTTCAAGTTCATCCGATGCCCTACTCCCCCGATCCTAAGTCCTTAATCTTGGACATTTGTCGAGTTAACCCTCGTCAATTGGCGCCGACCGTGGGGAATCTGGGCGTTAGAATCATGAATTCGATGGCTTTTTCGCCTTTGGCCAACAGCAATCTAGAAGTCGACGAAATCCAGATACCCTTCGGAACCGTCGATTTTCAACCTCACCAGTCAAGTTTCACTCAATTATTCGAGGGCATGGATCAGGATATGGATTTGACGATCAAAAGTCTAAACTTTCGCGTCGGATCACTAGGTTCGATTCGCCTTTCAGATCCGGTGAAACCGGGTTCGTCGGCAAGTGAGTCCAAGACAATAGTAATATTGGAATCATCAGAAGGCTCCTCCAGCGAGGTAAACTCGTCGGTCAGCTTCGCAGAAGCAGAAGAAGGAAAAATCGCAGAAGGCGACGAAACCATGGAGAATTTTGACTTAGAAGTTCAACTTGAAGATCTCATGATCTGCCATGACAATACTTCAGACGAATCAACAGACACCTGGAAGACAGGGTTAGAGCTTCATGAGGATGATAGTTCAATCTTCTCAAGCTTCAACAGTAAGTTCGACAATTAATACCAAGTACTCGCCATTATAGGAGACAACTCAGAAGAGCTCGACGAAAACAACAATCCAGTGCTCAACCCAGCAAACATAAACAGAGGAGCGAATTATTTAGCAGAAGGAGAAACTGCAGATTCCCTTGCAACTAGGGAGAAAGTTCGACTATCAGTCGACGAGTGGAGAACAATCAAGACAGTTGTGGAGCACAGCACGCCAATACCAACAAACGCCAGCAAGAATATGCTCTTATGGTATCACTATGCTTTAAGACAACAAATAAAGCAACTAGCAAAAGAAAGCATTGAAATACAAAAGAGAAGAGACTCAGCCATTGCAGCAAGCGACGCTGCTCGCAGAGCACGTAGCGATGCGTCATACACGAACAGTAAAAGGCATCGTCGACATGGATCATGGTACGAAAACCTCGAGTACTCAGAAAGGAAAAGTCTCTCCAAAAACCTCGACTCGTCTTTCTTATCAGTCGACGAGCAAGGGAACATTATACCAAAGACACCTGAAGCAGCGCTAGTGGCAGCTCAAGCATACATGCACACAACACGACCAAATCTAGGAGACCCAAGGGAACATATGCACAGGGCAGCACTACAAGGATTGAAGATGGTAGGCAACAAATTATCAGCAAAAGAAGAGGAGGCATATCGCAACAAAGGAACCCATAAACCAAGATCACCACGCCGTCACAACAGTCCTTGGCACAGAAGCGGCAGTCGACGATCTAGAACACCATCACCAAAGCGATACAGAAGCCCGAAGCATGGAGGAACCAGAAGATCTAGGACTCCAAGCAAAGCATACAACTACGAAGACGACGAAAAGGAGATGGGGCATCGTGCTTTACCCACAGGGTTCGCACCACGCCAGTACCCAAATTTTTTAAATTACCCCATGATCAGCAAAAATACGATTGATCCCAGGAGCCATAGTCATGGCTCTCGGACTATTTGCAAGCAGTAAAAATATTGGGAGGAACCAAGGAAACAACCATGCAAAGTTTGCAATTACACCTCACCGGCGCGGCAAGGTCATTGTTGAGCAAATTAGAAAAAGAAACAATTGGAAGCTGGGAGGAGCTCACAAAGCAATTCACGAGCAACTTCAAGTCGACTTATAAGCGGCCAGCATCCATAGAAGAAGTCAAAGCCTGCGTGCAGCAACGCAATGAGACATTAAGAGCGTATATACAAAGATGGAGCATCATAAAAAATTTAGCAGTCGAAGTTTCAGACGAAAGAGCAATAGATGCATTCACACTCAGGTTGAGGCGAGGAGACCTAGTCGAAGTGATGGGCAGAATCAAGCCGAAAACAGTATCAGATTTAATGGATATAGCAAACAAATTTGCATATGGAGAAGATGCGTGCAACAACAAACGGAGACGATCGCCAGAGGATGATAGAGGAAACAGATATGGAGGCCAAAGGAGGAGATCCCGCAATTACGATAACTATGGCTCTCACAGCCAAGAAGCCGCAGGGTACAAGGATAATAGCTACCAAGGGAACGACCATAGAAACTCGGGATATCGTAGCTACGGAAAAGAAGACTACAAAAAGTTTTAGACAAAAGAACCCAGAGAGTACAACCCATCACCAGAGGATATGCTCAACGGACCATGCCACATACACTCCATGTTCGTTGATGGAAAACGAGTATCCAGACATGCGATGAAGGACTGCACGACATTCTTGAAACTCCAGGAGGCAGCACTTAACAAACAAGCCGAAGCAAAGAGGCAAGGATACAGAGGGAACACAAACAACGTGCCTGCAAGTCAACAAGGAAACAATGGAGTTCCTCAAGGACAGGATCAGCCAAACCAGGGAAATGACAATGACGGAGGATATGTTCCATCTAAGGGGCACATCACAGCAATGATACAGCAAGTGCCAAAGTCGAACAAAGAGGAAAAAAGCATAACTCGCCAAGTTAACCTAGCAATAACCTCACCCCCAGCAACAACGGAATATCTACACTGGTCAGAGCAACCCATAGAATTTAGCAGAGACAATCACCCCATAACAGTACCTCGGCCAGGAAATGCGCCTCTGGTACTCAAAGCCCAAATTGGGACATACGATGTCGATAGAGTATTCATGAATGCAGGAAGCGGAATAAATCTTATATATGCAAAGACTCTACGAGCAATGCACATTTCGTTAGAGTTCCTGAAGCCAACTGATTGTTCCTTCCACGGAATCATCCTAGGAAGCGCTAACTATCCACTGGGTCGAATAGCACTCAACGTTTGCTTCAGGAATCGACAAAACTACAGAAGAGAGAAGCTCAACTTTGAAGTCATGGACTGGCCATCACAATATCACGCGATCCTCGGGCGACCCGCGTTTTCACGATTCATGGCAGTACCTCACTATACGTACCTAGTACTCAAAATGCCAGGGCCCAACAGAATCATCACAGTAAAAGGAAGTTTCGAACTCTCAGATTTATGCGACAAGGAATTTCACAAGATGGTGCAAAACTTTGGCATGATGGCAAACTACGGAGAACCCAAAGACAAGGCAAAAAGAGCGACTACAGAAGCCGCACAACAACTTGAAGGGCACCCAGTAGAGCCGGAGGTGAAAAAACCGCGGGTACAGCCTTCAGACCAAGACAAACCTACAAGAGAAGAAGAGAAGACCTCGGCGGTGTAGGCGACAAAGTAGGCCAAAAAGTAGAATAGAAAAATAAGGCTGTAAAAGCCACGAGCTATTCCAGGGTAATGCCCTCTAGATCCAGAACACAGGTCATTGGCCGGATCTCTTGGGACACCCCATGTATCTTACATTATAAGCATAAATAAAGACAAAGTTCCTCCTATTCGAGTTTACGTGTCTTCAAACAAAAATTGCGGCAAACGCACCAAAACTCACAATATAAACGCTCTAAGAATAAAATTTTCTGACAAAAGAAGTTAGAAAACAGAAACTCTTGCGTTCTATACACAAAGTACATACACAACATGAGCATCATAACATTGGGTTATCAGAATCGTCTACTCCCAGGGGGTTTAAGTAATGATGCTCGCGGAAAAATGCGGCATCCTCTCGAAGCAACCTAGCTATGATCCTTCTCGCTGGTTGAAGGGTAGCATCCATATGGACTTGCAACCTAGATCCCCCTGGAGGAAAACTCAGTGACTTGGATCCCACTTACGTGTCCACTCAAGAGCAAAATTGGCACCAGCCACCAAGTTGAGCTCTATCAGCCGATGAATTCGCTGACTAGATCTAAATGCGTCGGGTAGCTCCGGAAAGTTTCCAGGCAGAGGATTGCGAGGGAGCATGACAGAATACATGGTCGTCAAAGATCTTTAACAACCATCAACTGCTTCTCCAATGTGCTGAGCACGATCTTGAAGAAGCATAATGGCACGACGGCGCCAGGGATCAGACCACAAACTATCGACTCCCTCTGATGCTTTCTCGAGAGCCGCAGTTCGTTCAAAAACTCGGCGTGTCTCACCAGCAAAGTCCAGGCAAGTACCTGAGATAACAAACAGGTATTAGCCAACAATAGTGGAATAAAAGGAAAAAGAGAAAGGCTGCAAGGAACCTTACATCACAACATCTCACAGATGGACTCGACGATACCAATAAGAAAGGAGTGGCATTCTTCAAGATGCATGATTTTGGCCATCAGACCCGACACCTTATCCTCAAGTATGGATATCTGTTTCATAAAGCCGCAAGATTTGCTGGCCTTGTCCAAAGCAATCTTTGCCTGGCGTTTCATCAAGGATAAACGGCCCTCAAGGTCCGAAATCCTTAACAAATATTCAGTACATCGACAAGAAGGACGAGGAGGCGAAGAAGCTCCGGAGTCGAACATATTGGCGGGAGATGAAGCCCGATCACAACCCGACGATCCACCAGCACGCATAGGCTGGAAGCCAACAGAAAGGAAAAGGCAACAGCTCAGAAACTCAATCCAAGCACGACATTACAACGAGAACAAGTCCCCTGATTGACTCTCGGGCAAAATATAAATAAAGTTTACTACATCAAAAGAAATGAAGGCTACGAAGGATGACTAAGTCTACGCCACCTCAGCATCAGACTCTGTGGCAGAAGTAGGCGCGGCAGAGGTAGCACCAGCGTTGGGAGGAGGCATCGACCCACTTGTCGCCGGAGTCGAAGAAACTAGCGTAGCAGAGGTCGAAGAAGCCGCTGAAGGAGAAATAATCGACACGATGCCTGGCGCATACTTCTTCGCCTTCTCGAAGAAACCCCGCAGCTCTGAAAGAGGTCGACCGCAGGAGGAGCTCACCTTCTCCCAATCAACCTCCTCGCCATGCGCGTAAGTAAGCGCAATGACCCCCTCAGCACCTCGCTTCACGGAGCGGCTCTTCATCAGAAGGATAGGATCTTCGGGGGTGTTAAAAGCCATTGCAAGTTTCTTCAGATCAGCAGCTGGCATGTCCGCTTTTTGCTTGGGCCACAACCCGACGAAAATCTGCGTTAGCACGCGACTAGCCAGCTCGAAGATTTCTTGGATAGATATCCAATTCGAGTCCAGCACATTCACCGCGGCCATTAGAGGATCATCGTCCGGCTGCAAAGGGGCTAAGGAAATCCCAGTATGATCTAAAGGGACAAAGACAGAAAATAAGAAAGCATATATCAGTAAGTATAAGAATGGGCAAATCAGCGAAGAAGGGAAAGCATGGTATGTACCTCCAGCAAGAGCTGAAATTTTATTAAGGCGATTAGTTACGGCCTGCTCCCTCTAGACACGCTCCTTATTAGCGTCAGTAAGTGCCTTCTACGCTCTCTTTGCCTTAGCCAATGCTGACTTAGTGGACTTCTCAAAAGTGGTTTTGGCAGCGGCGGCAATATCCCAAGCTTTTCTGGAAGCTTCAAGTTCAGCTTCCAGAGACGATATGCAAGCATTAGCCGCCGACAAAGCATCTGCAACACAAGAAGGGAAAAGAAAGTCGAATAAAGAAATAGAGAAGGGCATTCGAGACAGGCAAAACACAGGAAAGAAGATTACCCTGAAAAGCTCTAGTAGTTTTCAAATATTTGACACTTTTAGTGCCCAAAGAGATGAACTTCTTCATCAAGATCTGTCCAGAAAAAGACGTGAGTAGGAAGTTCACGCAAGGAACAAAGCAAAAATACCAGGATCAATACGCACATCGTCAGAAGAGCTCGTGGACCGATGGGTGTCGAGGGAGGCACCGGCATCTGTCGACTTCTTCAAACGCTTGGAACCACGAGTAGAGGAGACCCTCTTAACAGGAGCTTTTGGAGACTTCACCATCGGACCAGCTTCTTGCAAAGAAGGTTCATCGGCAGCCGTAGCCTCAACAGAAGGAGTAGTGGCAGCATCTTTCTTCGGGTTCTCGTTGTCACTGTGAAGGAAACAAAAGGCATAGACCTCACATAAGTCAAAAGAAAGGGAGCAAGTAAAAGATAAAATTTCGAGTTAGCAAAAAACTCACGAGTCCAAGGCGACGAAAAGCTCTTCTTCATCCTCTAGAGCAGAAGCCTCCCCGGCCACATTCTTGTGAGCAGAGGCACTTGAAGAAAAGAGCTCCTCGGCACGTTTCCTCTTCTTATCGAGGCCAAGATCTTCGAAAAGTGCAGGCGGAGGCGATGTAGTCGAGCTGGTTCTTTCCAGCGAATCTTCGGCTTCATCTTCATCTTGGCTGTCATCAGCCTCGGGGGCTTCAGACGCAGCAGAGACAGGAACATCTTGAATAGGACCTCCCTCTGGAAGAGGAGGGCGAGAAACAAGGAATTGGTGATCCTGGAAGAAAAATAAGTCAAAAGTTATAAGAAAAATAGTGATAAGGTAAAAGAAGTCGAATAAATGAAGACAGTACATATACCTCAGGCAAGTGATGCTCGAAGTCAAAGAAACCAGCGGCCAAAGATGGAATTTCATCTTCCTTCATGAGAGTAGTTAGAGCTCTTACTCGCTTGTTGAGATCCTTCTTCTCCATAAGATCATCGGATACTCGAGAAGAATCTCCCAAGCCAGAGAACGAGTAAAGTTTAGAAATACGATGCTGAAGAGGCTGAACTCGCAGTTACAGAAAAAATGCCATAAGTTGAGTCCCTGATAGCGCACCTCCGCTACCACTCTTCAGAGCCTGGATGTGAGCTAGCAATGGCTTGATATGCTCCATCTCAGCTTCCGTGGGAGGCGAATCCCACGAGGCCAATTTCTTCAGATCTTTAGCGGCATCAAAAGGGGCAATGCCGTATTGGTCAGAGGAAGAGACTTTCTGGTCTTTTATGTAAAACCACTTCTTCCTCCAACCTTGTACTGAGGCAGCCATGGAAAATTGCAAGTACTGAGACTCCGCACGGACAGAAACAACAGCCCCGCCCAGTTTAGGCCTTTTTGATAAAGCAACACTGGGACGGAGGCAAAAGAGATATTTCCAGAGAAGAAAATGGGGTTCGATCCCCAAGAACGACTTGCAAAGAGTAACGAAACAGGGAATGTGTAGAATCGAGTTTGGTGTGAGCTGGTGAAGCTGCACACCGTACACAAAGATAAGCCCACGAAGGAACTCGTGGGCAGGGAAAGAGAGACCACGTAAAAGAAAGGAAAGAAACATCACCTGGAAGCCACTCGGGGGCTTGGGGATGCGCTCAGTGCTAGGGAAGATAACCTAGTCGCCGTCGGCGATGAGACCATCAGCTTGGGCCTTGGTGAGATCCGTTTGCTTGAACTCAGAGGGCACCCAGTTGGTTGATGCATTGGTAGTATTGTTCTTCCACATCTTGTTATTTTGCGCGTGGGTCTTGAAGAGCATCTACGAGCTGCGTGCGGGGGCTGTGCAGAAGCTCAGAAGCACGCGAGGTTTGCAGCAATGGTGGCAGAGGCGGAAGCGAGGAACTGGTAAACAGTAAAATCCCCACTCTCCCCCTTATATAGCTTCCTGATGAAGGAACGTGGGCTGAGACGTGGCGCAAGGAGCGGAAATGGCAGCCCACTAACGGGCAGGAAAATTGCAAAATTACCGCGCTGCCCACGAGCAATGGTCAGCGCCCAGTCAAATCATTTAAAGAATGACTCTACTAATGACGTCACAAGAATTCAAGTAATAGGGAAATCAGAATATGATAAGTGGTGGACACTAATAGGGGAAAATTCAGCAAAAGTATGGTATGACAGATCTAACTATTGATGATGACCAAGGAAGTCGACGAAAAACTGACATGAAAGATACTGAGGAATCAAGGAAGAAAAACTCATTCTTTGAGTCTATACCCGAATTTTTTTGACTATAGCCTCGGGGGCTACTACCATCGGGAGCGCTGAGCGCGCACCCGATGACATTATTAAATAAAGCTATGATCTGATGAGTAAAAGTAGGCACAATGTATTTGAGTCTATACTCGAAATAAGTTTTTTCGACTATAGACTCGGGGGCCTACTCCCATCGGGAGCGCTGGGCGCGCACCCGACGATGTTTTTTCATGAATAATGGAGCAAAGAAGGCGAAAGAAGATTTCGAAAGCATCATTACTACCATCGGGAGGGAGTTTATATCAATCAAGGTTGAATAACCCGAATATTTTTAGAATTGAAACAGTCAAACAAGGCTGCGACATATGATTCTCGAGTTACGTCATCGCGACAAAACTTGAATGCCGTGGTTGAAATATATCATGAAGGTAAGACCCCAGGATCCGTCCTATGTGGCCTGGTATACGCACATGGATGCACTCTGCTGGTACTTATCCGTGTCTACGACGCGAAGAAAAACCTGGTGGACGCACTGGGTACCCTGAGAACCACTGGGATTCATACTTTGTAAGTCCTAAATGCGGCAAAAGAATGGGTTTGACCGGTTTCCCGAATTCAAGTCCAAGGGGATTGGATTTGAAGTAGGTGACAAGTATCTGTTTCGGCAGTTAACTGGCCTCTTGATCCGTCAGAGTTGTCAGGCTTGTTCATCAAAACCCCTTGCGAGACATTATAATAAAAAGATATGTTAAAAGACCAAGTCGAAGATTTTAAGATATGAAGAAGTCAAGTATTGATCAAGTTGAAGATTTGAAGTTCTGAGATTCAACCCGAATCTGCAATTCTGGTAGAATCTCAGGGGCTACTGGCAAGGGTATAGATAATAGAGCCCGTTAGTTGAGTACCCCTGAGGCCCGTTAAGCTAGGCCCAATTGTAACGCTTGTCAAAATACGAGTTCATGTCGTATATCGATATTGTAATCTGTATCGGATCCCTCCCGATCCTTGAGACCTGGCCACCTATATATAGGGGCTAGGAGAGGATGGTGAGGGACAGATTGAGAGTAAGCCAAAGTTCACCCTACGTTTAATTTCGATACACACCTTGTTTGACTGATTTTACCTTCGAGTTCATCCGACGCCCTACTCCCCCGATCCTAAGTCCTTAATCTTGAACATTTGTCGAGTTAACCCTCGTCAATCGCTTTCTTTTTGAGTTCTTTTGATCACGGAACTTTTGGGGAAGTTGCTACAGTAGTATATGCTTTATATGTGGTGGTTTTGAGTTTAAATGTGAACCAAAAAGGGTTGATTCATTATTATACTTACACTAATGTTGCTAATAGAATTGTGTTGAGTTTTGTATGAAGGAAGTTTTCAAGTGTAGGGATTGGAGAATGATGAGATGAGTTGAAGAATGGACAAAAGCTCAAGCTTGGGGATGCCCATGCACCCCAAGAAATATCCAAGAGGTACAAGCGTCAAAGCTTGGGGATGCCCCCGAGACACCCCTTCTTCATCGGCAAAAATCAGGTCACCTTTCAACACACTATATTTTTATCGCTTCATGCACTATGAGTTTTTCTTGGAGCGTCAGTTGTTTTAGTTTTCAGTTTTGTTTAGTTTTGTTTGCTGCAATAAATGGTTGGACCCCAACAAATTTCTTTTGGAGAAGTTGCCTTGCTTTTCATTTGCCAAGAACACTCCGTTTTTCACTCTTATCGTTCAACGAGTGTTCTCTTTTTCTGCTACTGCATTTAGTTTTTGTTTTTTGCCTTGATTTGTGTTTAGATCTTGTTATATCTTTGCATCAAGGTGTATTTTGACCTCTTGTCCATGTTGGTATTCATCAAAAGAGTTGTTTTAAAAAGGTTCAAATGGTCTTGGAAAAGAGAAAAAGTTTCATGCAAAAAAGTGGTACAAAAAGGAGCTTGTTTAGACTGTGGCTTAGGAATTTGCATGTCGTGCTTGATGTCGTTTTGATAGTATGCTTAGTGGTTTTTCTGTAGCATGACTTTTCTCAAATGACTGAGATTGCTTAATGAGCCTTTGAAAAAATCATGCGTTGTTTTTATTATTTGGAAGAATTAATTTGGTTTTCTCCTTGATGCTTTATTTGGGTTGACTTGGCACATGTTTACACATGTTAGACTCATACACAGTTGCCATAAGCCTCTATGATCATTTAGTTTTTGACTTTTGATGCCATCTTATGCTTCTTTTAATGTTGCTTTGTCACTTTGCATGATTATGGCCGTTATTGCTCTCTTAGTTGGTCGCTCCCAGTCTTTTGCTAGCCCTCATTTTGTACTGAGTATGAGCTCTACTCGTGCATCCAACTCCCAAAAACCAAGTTGTTCCATTGTGTCCACTATAAATTCCTATGCATGGTATTTATAAGCCATTCCAAGTAAATTTTCATGTGCTACCTTTCAAAAAAACCTTCAAAATACTTCTTGTTTTGTGACATTGTTTTCAGCTCATGGGGACGTTGTGGTCAGATTAGCTATCTTCCATATTGCCAATTTCCAAAAAGAAAAAAAGAGAAAAAAGAAAAGAAAAAAACGCACTCCTCCATGGTATGTGAATGTTGGTGGGCACCCGATGGAATCGGTTAGCCATGGTTTGTGAAAGGAAAAAAGGTGGGGAGGAGTGCCAAGCTTTATAAAAGAGCACAAAAGTGTCAATCTCTCTCTCAAAAACTTGCTTCATTTTTGTATGGAAGATAGTAAGAACCCCATTGTCAGTCGTTGACAAAAACAACCACCTCTCAAAACCCAATTTTTATCTCTCTGTTTTATAAATGAAAAGCTCTAGCACATGTTTAATCAATGATTCCCTCTGCGAAGGGCCTTTCTTTTACTTTTATGTTGAGTCACCACCTTCTACCTTTATGCACCATCTAAGAGAGCATAGTTGTCATTCTTAGTATAATGTGCATTGTCCCAAAGTTATCATTGATTGATTCATGATTTTGGTTTCACTTGTTCTTAAATTATTTGTATCTAGTCGCCCTCTTAAACTTGAAGGTGTCCTATGCATTTATGTTTTGCTATTCCATGAAGGACAAGCTGAAAACCATTTGCTATGTTTTTCCATATGATTTGAACACACGTTTGACTTTCATTATTTCATTTGCATGATCTTTTGTTTGTGTTCTTTTTCATGTTATAACATGGTTGCTAAATTTCTTCTATCAAGATTATGTCTTTCATGCCCATGTTTTAAGTTCTTTTGATCCCAGCACTCAATGCTTACATAGATGGTGAAGATTGTGTAGGTGCATGTCACCTCAAAAATTATTCTTTGTTATCACTTACCTACTCGAGGAGGAGCAGGAGTTAAGCTTGGGGATGCTTGATACGTCCCAAACATATCTATAATTTTTGATGCTCCATGCTTGTTCTTACACCATTTGCTTAGTATTTTATTACACTTCATGGCATTTTTATGCATTTTCCAGAACTAACCTATTAACAAGATGCCACAGTGCCAGTTTCCTATTTTCTGCTGTTTTTGTGTTTCAGAAAAGTTACACAGGAAATATTCTCAGAATTGGACGAAACAAAAGCCGAACCTCCTATTATTTAACGAAGCTTCCAGAAGACCAAAGAGGAGACGGAGTGTGGGGACCCCGGATTACCCATCCGGAATACCCGATATGCATACAATTCACGATCCCATGATCAGTGTCTCGTGAATCCACATATCCAAGTTGATAACAGAATTACATCATCCATTACAATATCGAATAATAAACTTACAATTGGTCACATGACCAAGTATGATATTGCCACGTAGGGCAAGCCTACAACTAAGCAGCAGATACCAAGCAGCGTTGATGACCCACGTCATGCCTACTACCATATAGGCAACTGACTGGGAGACGTTCCTAGTTCGCACTGGCGTCATCATAACCACCTTCTCCTTCCATATTGTCTTCTCCATAGTCTGACCAAGTTAATAGCCAGGGACAAAGCCATCAGTACATTTTGAATTGTACTCGCAAACCATCTAAAGAGAGAGAGTTGATATGCAGTTTGGCTGTAGCAAGGGCAGGCTCTAATCTAGTTTATCATAACTAGTCAATTTCTCGTGTCGATGTAGCATGTCTTACAACATTGCTATATCCTTATTAAAGAAAACATTTAGAAAACCTTTTTAGAAAAATATCTAGGAAAGGGGGACACTCTTTTGGTTTTCAAGAGAGAGCCAGTGGTCAATCAAACATGACCACCTTCCTTTATAAAACCAGGTCAATCGCACATGACCAACTCCATTCCCTCGGCAGTACCCTGCAAGTACTCCGAACCATAACCGTGCCACGGCAGTACCCTCTGAGTACTCCATTTTTCCGAAAACCACTTTTAAAACCAAAAACTGACACAGGTTAAGTATGGCCATCCCAACCGTCCATGACCGAGGACTCGGCTATTCGAATAGATTTACACTCTGCAGAGGTTGTATACTTTACCCACACCATCCGATAAAGCCGCTGGGATACCACCACGGACCGTCATACACGAGTATGCGGGGTTCGGATAATCGATCAAAGTCCTCCATCTATCTACCTTAGTACGGGTGCCTACCCTGTGGAGTTTACCTCCCCGGCATGTCCCGGCAGTACCTCCTCCAGAGCGTAACTCCGGCGCCACAGCGGGAGAACCCAGGTGTCTTCCGGCGGCTTGGGATATGCCGTGATATGTGTTGACCCTCTTTTGGCGTCAACCCGAATTCCGGGGTCCTACAGACCCTTTTATAGTTGTGAGGCTCCCCGCACTAAAGCAAATAAACTTCAAAATAAGCCTCGTCCCATACCGGGGTAATGTGGTTGCACGGGAGTAATTGGTTTGGCGAACACTTATACACAATGCCATTTTTCAGAAATCCACCAACTCCTTCACCTCCCATGTCCAACTCCATGTTTATAAAACCATTTGTAAACATCTCAATGGAGTAGCAACTACTCCAAGGTGTTTGAAAACATTTTCGAAAATCTTTCTAGAGAGTATTCCCAATCCTAGAGTTTTTGGCTCCACTACAAGTTTTCCAAAGACTTTGATGCTAATCATCAAGTCTCTACTTTCAGGGGTATTGAGTAGGTGTCAAAGGTGTCATCCTGAAAGATGATAACAAATCGACTTGTGGAGCTAAGTCGCCAACTATTGCTATATAGGGAACAATAGCAATATAGAGAAACAATGCATAAATATAAAGTAGTAAAATAAACCATGCAATGTGAAGTATTAGGATTCAGATATGCAACAAATAGATGGCTTGCCTTGAGTGGCTTGTCCCTGAGCTCCTTCTTCTTCATATTCAAAGACCTCTCCCTCCTCCGCACACTCGTCGTTCGAATCTATCGCCGGAAAAATAAAAGCATACATGCATACACAAGTCACAAGTCACAAGCACTTCATCACTCAACATCACATAATCAAAGAGTGTCAGAAACAAACATGTTTAGAATCTAAAATAAGATTTCATAGATTTTTAGTAGCAAGTTAATCCTATTAAACTAGGGTTTTTCAAACATAGCAAGCACAACACCACTTCACCTCAAACAAGCATGCAGGTGGCCACATAGGTCAAATAACATATTAAGCATACTTGCATATAAGCAACAAGTTTTCTGAACCAAGATTTCATCTTATAAAAGTAAAGCTACTATATTAATAGGGAAAACAATTTCTAGTAGTAAATAACCCTATACTCAACCCAAACATCATGCAGGCATCAAACTTGATCAAAACATGCCATCCAGCATAGCATCAGATAGCTAACAACAATACAAACCCAACAAAATTGGATTTGCAATTTTCTGATTAACAGACAATAAACTATGCATTTTATAGTGAAAATAACTATTGATTCAGAGATAAATCTACCAGAAAATCATAAAAGCTCAGAAAAATTTATCCTATGGTCAGTAGCAAGTCTTCACAGTACAGGATCACCCAAAATTGGTTTCATTCAAAAATAATTCACAAAAAAGGTTTTAAAATTTCCTAAATTCAGATCTGGTAATAATTTGCAAAAACAAGTATGCCAAGAATAAAACCCTATTTGCATCTAGGCCAGTGGCATTTGAAAGGTATTCTAAATACCCATCCAACAAAATTGGATTCATAAAATTTGAGTTCTTGAATCCACAGATATTGATTTATCACCACAAAATACACTTTCTGCAAGATTAATTGTCAGAAATAAAATGGAAATTATCTTGGTAAACCAGTGGTTCTGCATGTTGGATAAAAAGTTTCATAACGCTTATAAAATGAGATCTAGTCATTTTCATGCATTTTACAAATTATTTAGGATTTAATTCAAACAGTAGTTTAATAGATCTAGAAATAAACAGAAATGAAATTATCTATAAAAAAACTAAGCGGGCTAGATCCGGGCGAACCCAGGCCGCACCAAGATGGGCCGGCCTAGATCAAATCTGGCACTCGCGGGGGCAGCGCCTAGTCGAGCTGACGGGCGGGGTCCGCCGGTCAGTGGCTGGACAGCCCGAAGCGGTACGCAGGGGTGCAGACCGTCGGATCGAGTGGAGATCAATGGCTGCCGGCCATCTTCTTCCTCCGACCACGGGGAGGCAGAGCCGAAACCCTAACCGGGGCAGGCAAGGACGGCGGCTCACCTAGGGGCTGCCTCCGGCTAGGTAGAGGCGACGAGGAGGCGCGGCGCGTCGTGGCGAGCTCGGCGATGGGCGACACTGGCAGGTTGGGCTCCAGGAAGCAGGTCTGCGCGACTACCACGGTGAGGTCCACCCCGGTGCTCTGAGGAGCTCAACTCTGGCGTTCCTGGGTCACGGTACAGGTAGGTTTAGTTAGCTATGGTTGAGGGGAGTTCATGCACGCAGAAAGAGAGGGAGGAGAGGGTCTAGATCAGTGGCAATCTTCTCCTCTTCCCCGCAGCTCAAATCTAGGGTTTCTCTCTTTTCTCTCTACTAACAAGAAAGGGGGCGGTTCCTTGGGCTCTAGGAGGGCAAGTGGTCGTGGTTGAGCACAATTAGGGTCCAGAGAGGGGTTGGAGGGGTCAGTAGCCTTATATTTAAAGGGGTCGGAGTGTAAGTCGGTTTTGGGCATGTGGGGTAGGTTTGGCAGCTCCTAGTTGGGCAAGGGGGACGGTGGAGTGGTGGGAGGGGTCCAGGAAGGTGCCTTGGTCTAGAAGGATCAGAGAGAGAGAGGTGAGAAGGGCTGCTGCATGGTTTTTCTTAATAGACGCCCATGATTCACATGGATCCTTTCCTCCTTCTTCCAAACACTACAAGACAAAGGGGAGGGATGGTTGCTACAGTGAATTTCGACCAGAGAGATGGGTGGGGGTGCTGTACTAGCCAATGTGCTGGATTGGTGGAGTTTCAAATGGGTTTAGGTAATTAGAGATGGAAAAAGAAGTTGATGTATGCATAGATATACTTTGAATATGCAAGGTAGATTTAATGGTTTCCAAACATGGGGAGGTAAGGTGGTTCAAAGAGAGTGGTGAGAAGATTGGAGATGACCTAGCCAAGTCTTTGCAAAGTAAACTTGGTCACCAAAATTTGTAGCATGAAGGTTTGCCCTAATAGTTAATTGGACTAGATCTTGGAAATTTTGAGAATAGACAACTAGGGTTTTGGGTTTAGATGATTCTAAAATCATAAGAGAGCATGGTGGAGTTCCATCAGATTTATTTGATGAGAAAATATGCAAGAAGAATGCATGGTTGTAATTCCCATGCAATTTTAGTTAATAAGAAAAGAAATACAACATGGAGATATGCATATAGAAATTATTTTCGAAGGCCAAATAATGAGATCATGCAAGAGCAACATCTGCAAATGGTAGTAAGGAAAGGTTGCATTATAGAGAGAATTAATGGGTAGGGTAGATAGTAGGTTTTTCAGAAATTTAGAAAGAATACTAAGGATAGAAATAGTTTTGACTAGGGTTCAAAACATAGTCACATAATTAGGTGGCATACCTCAAAATGCACATGCAAGTGCATAGATAGTTAGAGTACATAAAAAATAAGAGGAATAGGTCATAGGATGGTCTCTGAACAATTAATTTCGAAATCTAGAAGTGTGACCAAAACTGCATCTAATAATAGTCAAATGGTCAGTGGTTTGATTAGGGTCAGAAACAGGATTAGAGCAAGTAGCATATGACCTCAAATGAATAAGTGGTAATGGAAAGAATGGAAGAACACATGTCAAGGATGAGTTCTATGGGTGGACATTTCCCTGGATAGAAGGTATGAGCTTAATACAAGTGTCTAAAAACTGAAACTGCTAACAAGAGTGTAGATAGTCTGCACACTAGGTGTTTGATGAAATGTCTGCAAGAGAATCATTTTCGAAAATGGAGAGGAACCTCTTAGGCTTGGGTGGGGATGGTTCCTATAACCTCAGTGGTGTTTAATTGGGATAAAAGATTTGTGCCAAAATCCTCAAGAAGGGATCATAATGTCTTAGGGTAAGACATTAAGGTTAGGGTTTTAGGATTGAGAGGAAAACATCAAGGTAGGTTTTATTTGAAGGGTAGAAGGGAAACAATTTACACTGGACAAAATATTTATTGATGGGTTTTGAATAGGTTAGGCCACAGGCCTACCTGAGGATCATATCTACACACAAGCAACTCATCAATGTCAAACAAAGTCACACAAAGTCAACTCACCACACATGGTCAATCATTAGCAACTAATCTAGCATCACTAGAAACAATGATTGAATAAGTTCTCAATGATGATCATGCCATGGTCAATTAGAAAAGAGTTTCAAATAAAGGAGTAAAGCTCTTGTAGAATCTTCAAAAACTAGTGGAGACATAACATCTCCTTTAGAAAGTTTTCTTAAAGGTGTTTGAAATCTTTTCATAAATATCAACAAAATATAAGTTTGTAAAATAGTGGGACCACTCTACTTTGTAGGTCCCAATAATTTTGTAAATACTTAGTATTGATAATTTTTTTGTCTCAAAGATAAATCTTGGCTCTTGTCTCGGACAAATAAAATAATATGAAAAAGGAGAGGTTGCCAAGATAATGGTTTTGGAAAAATAGCTAGAAGCATAAATAAAGGCATGATCACAAGGGCACAAGGATTGTGTTGGTTCACAGTATTGTTCAACAAGCAACTCAAACAGACATCATTAACATAACAACCAAGACAAACAAGTAAGAAATAGTACTTCCAGAGGTTTGCACAAAAAGTTTTCGTTGGCCCTCATTTTTGGACCACTAAACACTACTTAAACAGGGTTACAGAAAGTGGGGTGTTACAGCTCTTCCCCCCTTAAACAGAATCTCGTCCCGAGATTCCTAAGCGTAGTAGTAAGAGGTGCTGAGACTAAGTTAGAGTTAGGCCTCAATGGTTGCTCTTCCAACTCACCGATGATACTTTGAGTTGCAATCAAAGACTTTCTTTTGCCGAGGGTGTAGATCATCTTCATTTGCTGAAGTTGATGGCCGAAGAGTTGATGTTGCCGAAAGTATCTTGTCGAAACATTGTCGGGACACTTTTAAGGTTAGTAGAGTCAAACTACCTAGTATGCACAAAAAGATCCTACAAGAGTTAGAAGGTTTTCAGCTCGCAATTGAGGTCTTGAAGAGTCGAGGGTTCTCGGGTAGCTCTTGTTGGCTTGGGGGGGTCGCTTCTTCCCTCGCGTAGCTTGATGGAATCTTCAGACCTTGGAGTCGTGCCTTGAAGCTTGTTATTGGCGTAGACCTTTAATCTCAAGCTTGCAGATGGTAGACAAGAGCATTTATGCTTGGGTCTTGACAGGCGCATCGAATTTGTCGTCTTAGTCCTCTACGCTTCCTAACTACCAAGGCGTAGGTTATTCCTAACGGAAACCATTTCTTCTAGGTCATCCTGTGCGTGAGCTGAAATCACTTTAGGTGGCGGCGCACCACCCACGGTGTGTCTTCTAGTAGTCAATGATCTAATTCTTCTTGTCTTTTGGGCTCGTGGAGACCAGGGAAGATCTTCTTGCTTCTCCATATTTTTGTAGCCTGGAGGATCTTGAGGTATATTGGGATACCTTGAGTTGACTTCATCTTCCGAGAAATCTTCACGTGGATTTCCATCCGTGGCATAGGTCAGTTTTTGTTTCAATTTCTTCAAATTTTGAACGCGCGAGTGAGCTGGTTAGAAAAGTCTTCACTTCTCCTCGTTGTTACCTCCCTTGGTATCCCCTAAATGTGGAGCCGACATTGATCGCTTGATTTTGGAGAGTCTTCGTCCTTCTATTTGCTCCGTGGAGATCAAGCACGTGAGTCTTCGGGCTTCAAGTGGCGATAATGGGTTGAACTACGAGAGTTAGGCTTGGCTTTAATACTTCTATGCTCAATGTCAGTTGGCTGGTGAGAAGATCAGCAAGTGTTGGGATGTTAAGAGAGTATCATCAATGTTAGGAAACTCTAGATTTGGGTTAGTCGATCCCGGTTAGTGAACTCTTTGTCTTCTAGAAGTCCTTTGTAGTCCAGGCGGGTCTATCTTCAGCTTCCTTGATGTTGTAGAGGGGTCTTGATGAAGCTTGAGACATTCAACACAAATTGTTGTATGAGATCTCGGGTATGTGTTGGAGAAGAGTTATAATCCTTTATTATCAAAGTTAGAGTTAGAATTTTACTTTGAACTTCCTATGCTACTCGAGCTGACGCAAATGGATGAGAGGGAAACACATTTTAGGGAGGTTTTCTATTTGGGGTTTTACAAGCCAGAGGGGTTTGTAAGGCTGAGAGGCCAAGTCAATCATGAGCACAAAGTACAACACACATTCAAGAAGCACACAAGACAACTGCAAAACACTATCAAGAATACACAAGGCAAACAACAAACAATTGCACAAATCACACGAGGTACTTCAAGTACCAACGATGCCCAACAACTCGCAATGTTTGGGGTTAGTCCTATTCATCCTAGGGTCATAGTTGGTGGTGAAGCTGCAGTGTTGTTGAACTGTCGATGCAGAGTTGGGAAGTGCGAATTTACATGTCTTCTTGTCTTACATCACATTGATGTGAGGTCTTTGGAAGGGTCATTGAAGTTCTCCATATGTGGCAATGTCTCGTGACAGGCCTAAAAATTTCTAGTCAAGCAATTGAGTACTTGGTCCTTGGCGACTGCAAAAGTGCGAGTCCAGGGAGGAACAAGGTCAAGTTCTTGACAGAGCCATTGGTGTCATCTAAGGGCAAAATATTTGTCAATATCCTTCTTCCTTTGCAGCTGGAGAGGTTTGAAGAAAGTTTGCTTCATATTGTGTTGCTAAGCACCAGGTCTATTTGGGGACATCGTCCAACATGTAGTTTTGAAGAAGATGAGACAGATGGAGTAATAGACTTCAAACATCTTTGAAAACTAGAGAGATAAGATTAGAAGTTTTGAAGAGGCGAGAAAGGTATAAGCCATATTATTGGCTACTTAGAAGAAATAACCTTTTCAAATAGTTTTAGCAAAATATTAATTTCCTATCTAACGCCCATGCTAACTAAGGTCTCCTACAGTCAGGATGGCTCTGATACCAACTCTGCGGGGACCCCGGATTACCCATCCAGAATACCCGGTATGCATACAATTCACGATCCCATGATCAGTGTGTCGTGAATCCACATATCCGAGTTGATAACAGAATTACATCATCCATTACAATACCGAATAATAAACTTACAATTGGTCACATGACCAAGTATGATATTGCCATGTAGGGCAAGCCTACAACTAAGCAGCGGATACCAAGCAGCGTTGATGACCCACGTCATGCCTACTACCCTATAGGCAACTGACTGGGAGACGTTCCTAGTTCGCACCGGTGTCATCATAACCACCTTCTCCTTCCGTATTGTCTTCTCCATAGTCTGACCAAGTTAATAGCCAGGGACAAAGCCATAAGTACATTTTGAATTGTACTCGCAAACCATCTAAAGAGAGAGAGTTGATATGCAGTTTGGCTGTAGCAAGGGCAGGCTCTAATCTAGTTTATCATAACTAGTCAATTTCTCGTGTCGATGTAGCATGTCTTACGACATTGCTATATCCTTATTAAAGAAAACATTTAGAAAACCTTTTTAGAAAAATCTATAGGAAAGGGGGACACTCTTTTGGTTTTCAAGAGAGAGCCGGTGGTCAATCGAACATGACTACCTTCCTTTATAAAACCAGGTCAATCGCACATGACCAACTCCATTCCCTCGGCAGTACCCTGCAAGTACTCTGATGGCTGGCGTGTAGTTGATGATGATTATGGCCAGACAGTTGGGAAACTCCAAGCGGAAAGTATGATGAGCACAGCGGCAAGTCTTTTCCCTCAGTAAGAAACCAAGGTTTGTCGATCAGGAGAAGAGCAGACAATACGACTAAAGTTGATGCAGACTGGCCTAATAGCACTCCAACAAGGGCGCCGTTTACGACACTTGTTGACTCATCTTCAACCAGTAGCAACGTGGAACCTGCACACAGCACAACCAAATACTTTGTTCCCAACTTGCGATGAGGTTGTCAATCTCACCGGTTTGCTTGAAACAAAGGGTATGAGTGTATCGAGTGGAAAACAGTAGAAGTATGCGAATAAAGTAAACAGTGCGAGTAAAGTAAACAGGTGATAGTAATATGATGGAAATAGGACCGGGATCCACAGTTCACTAGTGGTGTCTCTCCATAAGATAAATAACACATGCTGGGTAAACAAATTACAGTTGGGCAATTGATAGAATAAAGATAACGTGATATGTCAAGAAGATCACTATGCGATTTACTCTGGGCATTACAACAAAATACATAGACCGCCATCCAACTGCATCTATGACTAATAATCCACTCACGGGGATATCATCCGAAGACCCCATGAGTATTAAGTTGCGAACAACAGATAATTGCATTAAGCAAAGTGTGTAATGTAAACAAAGCATATGCCCTCGAGCATATGAATGTTGTTTTCTCCCTAGTGGCAACAGCACATCTACAACCTTAGAGGTTTCTGTCACTCCCCCAGATTAAATAGAGGCATGAACCCACTATCGAGCATAAATACCCCCTCTTGGAGTCACTAGCAACTACTCGGCCAAGATAGCTACTAACAACGGAGAGCATGCAAGATCATAAACAACATAGAGATAACATAAGATATAATTCAGTATAGCAACTCAATCATAACACCAATATTCATTGGATCCCAACAAACCAAACATGTAGAATTACATAACGGTGATCTCAATCATGTAGGGCAGCTCATGAGATCTAAACATGAAGCACATGGTGGAGAGGACAACCATCTAGCTACTGCTATGGACCCATAGTCCAAGGTAGACTACTCACTCATCACTCCGGAGGCAAGCATGGCGATGAAGAAGGCCTCCGGTGGTGATTCCCCTCTCCGGCAGGGTGCCGGGAAGAGCTTCTAGACCCTCCCGATCTCGGGTCGATGACGACGGCGGATCGCGATGTGTTTCTGGAAAATTGATAGGGTCCTCAGGTTTTTCCCGTCGGGGGGTCTTTATAGGCAAAGGGGCATCGTCAGAAGTGGACCGAGGTGGACTCACACATAGGGGGCGCGGCCAGGGGCTGGGCCGCGCCGCCCTGGTGTGTGGGGCCCTCGTGGCCCCACTCCATCTCCTCTTCGGATCTCTGGAAGCTTCCGGGAAAAATAAGACTTCAGAACTTGTTTCGTCCAATTCTGAGAATATTTCCTGTGTAGCTTTTCTAAAACACAAAAATAGCAGAAAACAGGGAACTAGCACTGTGGCGACTTATTAGTAGGTTAGTTCCGGAAAATGAATAAAAGTGCCACGAAGTGTAATGAAACATTAGGCAAATGGTGTAAAAACAAGCATGGAGCATCAAAAATTATGGATACGTTAGAGACGTATCAGCATCCCCAAGCTTAACTCCTGCTCGTCCTCGAGTAGGTAAGTGATAACAAAAGAAATAATTTTTGAGGTGACATGCACCTACACAATCTTGATCACATATGTAAGCATTTGTGAGCTGGGATCATAAGAACTTAAAACATGGGCATGAAAGATATAATCTTGACAATAAAAACTTAGTAACCATGTTATAAACATGCATATGAACACAAACAAAAGGTCATGAAAATGAAACAATGAAAGTCAAACGTGTGTTCAAATCATAAGGAAAAACATACAAATGGTTTTCAGCTTGTCCTTCATGGAAAGAGCAAAACATAAATGCATAGGACACCTTCAAGTTTAAGAGGGCGACTAGATACAAATAATTTAAGAACAAGTGAAACCAACAATATGAATCAATCAATGAAAACTTTGGGACAATGCACATTATACTAAGAATGACAACTATGCTCTCTTAATGGTGCAAAAAGATAGAAGGTGGTGACTCAACATAAAAGTAAAAGAAAGGCCCTTCGCAGAGGGAAGCAGTGATTGCAAGTTTTATAACCTTCAAAAATTATGGTACTTACCGACTTTGAGCTCTCATTGCCCCCATCTTAAGCATCTTGAATAGTTAAAGTTAATGCGAGAACAATTATGATGCATATGCTTGACAAATCATAAGTTGAAAACCTCGTGTCCCGTGAATACGAGTACCCAAACCTCATGCTACTTTACTTAGAGTCCCAAGCAAGGCTCTTGTCATTGTAAGTATACACGTATCATCGAGAACCGCCAACGGGGTACCTCCGTGCCTGATGACATGGAACAAGCCCACATCAAAATGACAGGACAAGCAGATAATGAATACCTCGACATCTCTTTGATTTACCATTTGTATAGCTTTTTATTTTGAGATGCGTCGTCGAATGTCCACTATGGGTATGCTGCAAATTTCCACCATGAATTATGCATGGCTTAGATTGGCGGCCCAGGCGTTTCCCTAACACATATACAAACTGCATGATCCCCGCAAGATTCCCAATTCATTCCACACCGCGGGCATCCATAAACAAAATATCACGACATCAACTCAAATAAGAAGTGCAATGTTGAAAGCTTGCCCATGACTGCATGGCTGGGCTAGTCTCCAACTTACAACTTGCAAGCATAACAACTCAACATAAGAGACCACAATGTCAAATTTTTAAGAACAGGAAAAAGTAAAGTGTGCCTTCCGGTTCGTGAGAGCTTTACTGACCAATTTTCACATAACACTGGTAAGAGTTTAATTTGAAGAGAAAATAAAAGCATGTCAAATTTACTAGGAATAGCAAATTTCTAGTAGGTATGTATGGTGGACACTTTGGAAAACTTGGTTTTTAGGAGTTGGATGCATGAGTAGAGCTCATACTCAGTACAAGGCGAGGGCTAGCAAAAGACTGGGAGCGACCAACTAAGAGAGCAATAATGGCCATAATCATGCAAAGCGACATTAAAAGAAGCATAAGATGGCATCAAAAGTCAAAAACTAAATGATCATAGAGGCTATTGGCGACTTTGTAAGACTCTAACATGTGTGAGCATGCGCCAAGTCAACCCAAATAAAGCATCAAGGAGAAAACCAAAATAATGCTTCCAAATAATTAAAACAACGCATGATTTTTTTCAAAGGCTCATTAAGTAATCTCAATTATTTGAGACAAGTCATGCTACAGCAAAACCACTAAGCATACTATCAAAAATACATCAAGCATGACATGAAAAAGCCTAAGCCGCAGTCTACACAAGCTCCTTCTTGTACCACTTTTTTGCACAAAGCTTTTTCTCTTTTCCAACACCATTTGAACTTTTTAAATCCAACTCTTTTGAGGAAAACCAACATGGTCCAGAGGCAAAAATACACCTTGATAAATAAATATAAGAAGATCTGAACACAAATCAAGACGAAAACGAAAACCAAAAGCAGTAGCAGAAAAAGAAGAACACTCGGTTTTTGATAAGAGTGAAAACTAGAGCGTTCTTGGCAAATGAAAAGCAAGGCAACTTCTCCAAAAGAAATTTGTTGGGGTCCAACCATTTATTGCAGCAAACAAAACTAAACTAATAGAGAAAACTAGAACAACTGATGCTCCAAGAAAAATGCATAGTGCATGAAGCAATAAAAATATAGTATCTTGAAAGGTGACCTGATTTTTGCCGATGAAGAAGGGGTGCCTCGGGGGCATCCCCAAGCTTTGATGCTTGTACTTCTTGGATATTTCTTGGGGTGATGCATGGGCATCCCCAAGCTTGAGATTTTGTCCATTCTTCAACTCATCTCATCATTCTCCAATCCCTACACTTGAAAACTTCCTTCATACAAAACTAAACACAAATCTATTAGCAACATTAGTGTAAGAATAACATATAATCAACCTCTTTTTGCTTCAGGTTTCAACCCAAAACCACCACATATAAAGTATATACTACTGTAGCAACTTCCCCAAAAGTTCCGTGATCAAAAGAACTCAAAAGAAAGCGATAAAGCGGCAAACACAAATATTGGCAGAAATCTGTCAAAACAGAACAGCTGATAAAGGCCGAATTTTTAAGGGGTTTTCTGTTGCTCAAATAAAAAAGTGTTCAACTAATGAAAGTTTGGATATAACCTGGGGCATATGCACAAGAAATCGCAGGTCCAAAGGACATACAGAGAATTTTCACGAATTTTTACGGTGCAGCACCGAAAACAGTTTCAGGACAGCAACATCCCCAAATTTTTACCTCACTCAAATTAGAGGCTTCTCTTGGCACAACAATACAATAAAAATGATAAGGAGCGGTCATTACAGGAGTAATGACTTCCAAGACTCAAATAAAAGAAAAAGTACTGAAAATAAAACATTGGGTTATCTCCCAAGAGTGCTTTTCTTTAACGCCTTTGAGCTAGGCGCAGAAAATTGTGAATCAGGTAATTATGAAAGAAGCATTAGGATCCACAATAGGAGTCTTTTCAACAATGAAGGGAATTATGTCCAAATGAGTTTTTCAATATCCTTTATGATCACGCTTTGGTACACTACTTTCATCGAAAGGATTTTCGGGACAAATCCAACTAGAATTATTTTCCCAAACATCATGAATACCTGCAAGTTTATAAGGTATTGGCACTCTAAAATCTTCATTGGGTGTACCCACAATCGCTACAGGTGAGCCAAACTTATTAAACTTCTTAAAAACTTTTCTAGCCTCATTGGCAACATCTTTAAATTCTAAGCGCAAAGTTTCCAAAATGAAAGCTTTCTTTTCAGGATCTTCAATTTCATGAAGCTTAAGGAACATGTATTGCATAAAAGGATTAAGACTAGCAAACCTAGCTTCCAACATGTGAATTAAATAAGCAGAAGCAACTTCAATACTAGGAGCTAGCTCAACCAAAGACTTTTCCTCAACTTCTTTATGCATACTAACGTGATTAAAGAACTCCTCAATGTTATCCTTCCCAATAATTGAACCACTACCTACTGAGAGGTCCTCCAGAACGTACTTAGGGAACAACATAATGAACTAAAGTAAAGAAATAACAACTACCAAGGATTCTAATTTTTTTGGGTTTTTGATAAAACGATGCAAGTAAAAATAAATAAAGTAAAGCAAAACAAATAAAACAAAGTAAAGGATGTGTGTGCGAAAAACTCCCCTTGCAGAGGTCTTCCACTTCTTCCCCGGCAACGGCGCCAGAAAAGGGCTTGATGGCTGGCGTGTAGTTGATGATGATTATGGCCAGACAGTTGGGAAACTCCAAGCGGAAAGTATGATGAGCACAGCGGCAAGTCTTTTCCCTCAGTAAGAAACCAAGGTTTGTCGATCAGGAGAAGAGCAGACAATACGACTGAAGGTGATGCAGACTGGCCTAATAGCACTCCAACAAGGGCGCCGTTTACGACACTTGTTGACTCGTCTTCAACCAGTAGCAACGTGGAACCTGCACATAGCACAACCAAATACTTTGTTCCCAACTTGCGATGAGGTTGTCAATCTCACCGGTTTGCTTGAAACAAAGGGTATGAGCGTATCGAGTGAAAAACAGTAGAAGTATGCGAATAAAGTAAACAGTGCGAGTAAAGTAAACAGGTGATAGTAATATGATGGAAATAGGACCGGGATCCACAGTTCACTAGTGGTGTCTCTCCATAAGATAAATAACACATGCTGGGTAAACAAATTACAGTTGGGCAATTGATAGAATAAAGATAACGTGATATGTCAAGAAGATCACTATGCGATTTACTCTGGGCATTACAACAAAATACATAGACCGCCATCCAACTGCATCTATGACTAATAATCCACTCACGGGGATATCATCTGAACACCCCATGAGTATTAAGTTGCGAACAACAGATAATTGCATTAAGCAAAGTGTGTAATGTAAACAAAGCATATGCCCTCGAGCATATGAATGTTGTTTTCTCCCTAGTGGCAACAGCACATCTACAACCTTAGAGGTTTCTGTCACTCCCCCAGATTAAATAGAGGCATGAACCCACTATCGAGCATAAATACCCCCTCTTGGAATCACTAGCAACTACTCGGCCAAGATAACTACTAACAACGAAGAGTATGCAAGATTATAAACAACATAGAGATAACATAAGATATAATTCAGTATAGCAACTCAATCATAACACCAATATTCATCGGATCCCAACAAGCCAAACATGTAGAATTACATAACGGTGATCTCAATCATGTAGGGCAGCTCATGAGATCTAAACATGAAGCACATGGTGGAGAGGACAACCATCTAGCTACTGCTATGGACCCATAGTCCAAGTTAGACTACTCACTCATCGCTCCGGAGGCAAGCATGGCGATGAAGAAGACCTCCGATGGTGATTCCCCTCTCCGGCAGGGTGCCAGGAAGAGCTTCTGGACCCTCCCGATCTCGGGTCGATGATGGAGGCGGATCGCGATGTGTTTCTGGAAAATTGATCGGGTCCTTAGGTTTTTCCCGTCGGGGGGTCTTTATAGGCGAAGGGGCATCGTCAGAAGTGGACAGAGGCGGTCTCACACATAGGGGGCGCGACCAGGGGCTGGGCCGCGCTGCCCTGGTTTGTGGGGCCCTCGTGGCCCCACTCCGTCTCCTCTTCGGATCTCTGGAAGCTTCTGGAAAAATAAGACTTCAGGAACTTGTTTCGTCCAATTCCGAGAATATTTCCTGTGTAGCTTTTCTGAAACACAAAAACAGCAGAAAACAGGGAACTGGCACTGTGGCGACTTGTTAGTAGGTTAGTTCCGGAAAATGCATAAAAGTGCCACGAAATGTAACGAAACATTAGGCAAATGGTGTAAAAATAAGCATGTAGCATCAAAAATTATGGATACGTTGGAGACGTATCATACTCCGAACCATAACCGTGCCACGGCAGTACCCTCCAAGTACTCCGTCCGGCACCTTTCTCCATTTTTCTGAAAACCACTTTTGAAACCAAAAACTGACACAGGTTAAGTATGGCTGACGAGGGGTTAACTCGACAAATGTCCTAGATGAAGGACTTAGGATCGGGGAGATAGGGTGTCGGATGAACTCGAAGGTAAACTCAGTCAAACAAGGTGGGTATGAAAGTAAACGTGGGTGTAAAACCTGGCTTGCTTTCAATCTGGCCTCCACCGTCCCCTCCTGGCCCCTATATATAGGTGGCCAGGTCTCGAGGATCGGGTAGGGTCCGATACAGATTACAATATCGACATACGGTAAGAACTCGTATTTCGACTAGTATTACAATTGGGCCTAGCTTAATGGGCCTCAGGGGTACTCAACTGACGGGCTCTATTATCTATACCCTTGTCAGTAGCCCCCGAGATTCTACCAGAATTGCAGATTCGGGTTGAATCTCTAATCTTTAAATCTACGATTTGATCATTTTTTTGACTTCTTCATATCTTCAAATCTTCGACTTGGTCTTTCGACTTATTTTCATTATAAATACCTCGCAAGGGGTTTTGATGAGCAAGCCTGACAACTCTGATGGATCAAGAGGTCAGTTAACTGCCGGAACAGACACTCGTCACCTACTTCAAATTCAATCCCCTTGGACTTGAATTCGGTAAATCGGTCAAATCCAATCTTTTGCCCCATTTAGGACTTACAAAGAATGAATCCCAGTGGTTCTCAGGGTACCCAGTGCGTCCACCAGGATTTTCTTCGCGTCGTAGACACGGATACATACCAGCAGAGCGCATCCATGTGCGTATACCGGGCCACACAGGACGGATCCTGGGGTCTTACCTTCGTGATAAATCATGGCATTCGAGTTTTAGTCGCGATGACGCAACTTGAGGATCATATGTCGCAGCCTAGTTTGACTGTTTCAGAGTATAAAATACTCAAGTTACTTAAATTGATAAAAAAGGTCGCTCCCGATGGGAGTAATAGAACTTTCTGACTTGTTCTTTCTGCTTCAGTACTCATGAATAAATATCATTGGGTGCGCGCCCAGCGCTCCCGATGGGAGTAGCCCCGAGGCTATGGCCAAAATTTTCGTGTATAGACTAAAGAAAATAGATAAGAATATGTTTTTTGTACTTCTTTGCGCATCAGTTGTCGACTTCCTTCATTTATGCAATGTATTCCTTTTCTTTTGAATGTCACAAGCCCCCGAGTCGAAGGCGGGGTAAACTTGTGCTTCCTTAACAGATATCTTTCGTACTCCCTGCTTCTTTATTTTTTGCTGTGTTTTTTCCCTTTCTTCCTTCATCTTCTTTTTTCTCTTATGCATCCTTTTCCTGGATACGTTGACCTGTCTGTTATCGTCTGCCTTGGTGTAACATCCCAATTTTTTTGGGTAAAATTTGAAAATATTACACACATGAAATCATGACATGCATTCATTGCATATGCATATGATTCATCATTTTATGTGCATTTCATTTTAGTTTTGTTCTGCCTTTCTATTTCAAAAGTCTCCCTGAAGTTCACCAAATAGAGGGAAAAGTTTGACAAATTCAAAAATGGTTTCAAAATTCAAATTGGAGTTGTTTTAGCAAATTAATAAAGAAAACAAAAAAGAAAAAGGAAAGGAATTTTGGAAAATCAGAACAGGCCGAGGGGAAGCGAATCAGCCCGGCCGGAGAAGCGGCCCACGGCCCGTTAACTTCCTCTTCCGAATCGGTACTTAGCCCAGCCTCCAGCCACTGACGAGCTGGCCCCACTTGTCATCCCGCTCGAGGAGACCGGGATGAACCCGACGAACACCTGGATGATCTACCGAACCCTCTCTGATTTCGGCACGGATCTTTAGCCCCTCGTCCAAGTCTTCATGTCTATAAAACCCCCTCACCCCGCCGCTCTCGACCCACCCAAAACCCTAGCTCTTAGCCGCCAGGCCGCCCAATCACAGAACCGCCGTGCCGCCACTGGTGATCGGGAACGTCGCCGATCTACGGTGCGCTCCGACCTCGCCTTGATCTCTGCTCTGCACCCCTCCTTCCTCGTGCTTCCGCACAGCACCCTGACACGTTCGCATCTTTTCTTTTTCTTCAGAACGATGGAAGCACCATCGATTGGATCTCGCTGCCGCCAGACGAATTTCCAGCGAGCAATTGCAGGAGCCCCACAGGACCTCGAGCCACCAAAACTCGCCACCGCCATCGCCCTGATCTGCTGATCATCTGGTATGAACCTTGTTTCCCAGAACCTTCCCTGCTCGCCGAAATCCTCCGCGCTCTGCACGCTACCGTCAGGGTCTAACCCTCCGGCTGCTCCTCACCGTTGTTGTAGGATGCTATCAAGGCCACCGATCACGTTTTCGATCACGCCGTGACCTCCTGAGCACCGTCTAGTACTTCATCGCCACCGGGAACCGCCGCAGCCACCTCGCCGTGAATTCCAGAGCCGCCGGACCTCACCGTCGACGCTTCCTTCCGGTGAGTCACCATGGTGTCATCTTCAACCGTTGGATCTGAATCACACGGCATGGATAGTTCCACTTAACGAACCGTTACGGTCGGATCTGATCCATCGAGTCTCACTTAGATCTAACGCACCAGAACGGCGATCCGCCCGAAACGGTACCGTCCAATAGGGACGCGCCGCGTGTCGACCCTTGGTTTATTTCGAATTCGATTTTGTTTTAATTCACAGATTTTATTCAAAACTTGTTTATTTCATATCGGGAGACCTACATGTCGGTTTTTAGCATACTTTGCGTCCATAGGTTCAGAAAAATGTGTAGATTCTAGCTACAGTATCAAAAGCAAGTATAGTAATGGTTTTAAATAGAGAATTGCTGCAAGCCTTAATCTTGTGTTTTGATTATTAAAAATAGCTATAAAATTCTTTTTGCAGTAAATCCTTTTGGACTAGGTTCCTCTGTTATATCCTAGTACTGTAGCACGGCCAAGTTATTTTTGGGAACTTTGTATATCACTTTTGTAATTTTAGTCTGTATCTTTGCTCTAATTGTGTGTTGTTGATGTTATAAGCTTTATAATAAACTCTAAAATTTTGCTCATGTCATCATGCATATAGTAACAACCAGAAAACATGCTAAGTGTCCTTGAAGTGTTTAAAACACATTTGCATGCATGCTTTCTTTTCATGATTGTTTTGTGATGGTTATGTGCTTATGATGTTATATTTCATGTGTAGATTGTGCTGAGTGCAACGAGTGTTTGTGTGACGAGTGCACCAACTCTTCTCCTCATCAAGGCCAGTGTCACCATGTTTCCTTGTCCTACTGAAAGTTTTGGTCTTGTAGCTTTTCTAGTAGAAGATGCATGAATAGGTGCTTTTATGTTTTTCTTATCTTTAACTTGCTAGTTGTACTAAGTTTTGTCTAAGCTAGCTAGTTTTGCATCTCCTAGTAGAATTGCTGCTGCTATAGGACTTTGCTTTTGTTCTTGTTGTGGGAAGGGATTACACAATGATTTTGGCTAAGTGTTGGAAAACAAGTTTTTGGAAAAAAATTAAGAAAACAACTAAGTTAAAGAACCACCTGGGTGGAAGTGGCTTTGATTTGGTTTATGTTGAGTGGTTCCCTGGGGTCATGTCGTCGAACCTCTGAACCACCAGGTGTATCTCACTTGTGGAAGGCCACCCAGGAGCAAAGAGATTGGAGACGTCCAAGTCGTGAAGCTTCCAGTGCAACCACAAGACATTATGGGCTCTGTATTGGTCAATTAAGCTGCAAGAACTCAAGCTAGGCAGACAGAGGGTGGTAGATGTGAATAGGTTGGGAGCGCGTCCGTTTGGTCTGAGGGAATGCTTCTGAAAGGCCTCGTCTTAGTTTTCACTTGGCCGTTTGAGGCAAAATGAGTCTCACGGCAAAACGGGTTAACTAAGCCTTGTGGGAAAAGTGCACCACCTCTGCAGAGTGTTTAGAACTAAGTACTTAGCCGTGTCCCCGGTTATGGACAATTCTGAGTGACATGACTTTGAAGCTATTCAAGAATCTCCTCACCCCAATTTCTCTAAGTTAAAACTTGATGGGTGAACTTGGGTAGTAAAGGGTCCTTCTGGACAAAATTTTGCTAAGGAAAATTTGAGTTTTACAAAGATAGGAAAAAGGCTTGCTTTTGCTAAGTTAAACTCCACCTGGCCAAAGAGCATATACGTGTAGGTGCCATTGAGTCCACCAAAGTGACATTTGCCAATACATTCAACGTATTGACCCTCCGTGGCTGCAACGTATCATGTTGCAGGTGGATACTACGAAGATTGAAGATTTCTGCGCTACGGTCACGAGTCTTCGTCCAACACGTCTGCCTGTGGATCAATGAAGAAAGAAGACTTGAAGTTTATTTTACTTAGTCGTTTTCTAGAGTTGTAATAGGTTTGTGGCTTTGTGCCTTATTGAGTTGTAAAAGACTAAGTTATTTGTGGATCAAGCGTTGTAATAAAGACCTTTGTATTCTTGATATTTCATCTTGTCACTGTGTGTGCTAGCAGTCGATCCGGGACTAGCACAAATAAAGCACAGGTACGCTACAGATGGTATCAGAGCAAAGTGTTGCCCTTAGGTTCGTGACCCTAGGATTGGACGAAAACACTTAGGAAAAATTTAGGAGTTGTCTCGTTTTTCTTTGTTGCTAACACTTAGAAAATAGTTTTGACTTCTAAGTTAGAAAAATCTCTTTAACTCTTTCAGCGATTTTTCTAAGTTTCCTTCTCCTTTAACTTACTAACTTGTCATGTTCCAACATAAAGATGTCAACCTTTCGCATCACCAAGACCGGCAACTTCAAGAACTACAGCTTAGGAGAGCGTCTCATCGACATCACCACTACCTTGTCCCTGCCTACCTCGTTCATCAGAGGGATCGAGATGACCAAGCTTTACAAGAAGGGCATCTGGATCCTCCACATCACGCAGCCGGGACGCGAGACAGAGACGAAGACTGAAAAGATCAAGCTCAAGACCTTCCACACCAACAAGAAGATAGGCGCCCAACTCCTCATGAAAGAGATGATAGCACGCCTCTGCGGACATCACTTCTCTGAGCTCCAGAACCACTACTCCCACCTCTACGGCCGACGCGATGAAGAAGGAATGGTCATCGGGCTAACTGACAGCGATCAAGACCCCATGCGCACTCACCTCGCCGAGTTAGAGTACCTCGTCAGGGACATCGACATTGAGAGATACAATGAGTTGTTCAACAACGACGAGCTACGCGCCCAGCTTGCCGAGAAGGACAAGCAACACAAGGAGCAGGAGGAGAAGATCAAGGAGATGGAGGAGAAGTTCGAGACTCAAGAGAAGCAGCGGAAGAGCCAAGAGAAGAGGATCCAAGCTAGGAACAAAGACATTAGAGAGCTGAAGCAGAAGATAGAGTGCAACGACTTCGAGCTTGAAGCGGACCACGACTTGATCGAGAAGCTGCGCGCCGACAAGAGGGAGCTTCAAGAGAAGGTCAACACCCTAACTGAAGAGCTGCAGGACTACAAGAGACTACTCAAGGAGAATGGCTTCAATGTCGAGGAGGAAGTCGTCATGGAAGAGTAGAGTAGACCACCACCACTTTATCTTTTGCGTTATGCCCGTGACCGCTTGTGGTATGGCATTAGTTATTGTATCCCTTTTAGACTTAAACGTTTGCGTATCTTAAAACTATTTGTGAGTTGTTATTGCTTGTTTGGTTGAGGTTCTTCTATGCTTGTGTATGTTGTGTTGTGTTCTTTTGAGGATTGTTTATGCATATGGGTAGGAAAGTTTATTCCCTTGGACTATCTCTAAGTCTAATCTCACCTATTTTCCAAACCCAACAGATGCCTCCTCATCGCGCTCCTGAGGAACAAATGCAGCAAATGATGGAAGCCCAGGCTCAGCTCATGCAGGTCATGACTCAGTTTCTGGCCAACGCCAATAACAACAATAACAACAACAACCCTCCACCACCACCACCTCCCCCTCAGGTGGACATGCTTGCAAGGTTTCTGAGGCTCCGACCCGCCAAGTTTTCTCGTGCTGCGGAACCACTGGAGGCCATGGACTGGCTCCATTCTGTCAACAAAGACTTGGTGACAACTGGCTGCACTGACGCAGAAAAAGTCAGGTTTGCAGCTCATCTTCTGGAAGGGCCAGCAGCAAGCTGGTGGGATACCTATCAGATTACCCATCCCATTGAGGGTGTGACATGGGACTCATTCCAGGAAGGGTTCTGGGCTGCACACATTTCTTCTGGTGTGATGGGACTGAAGAAGAAAGAATTCCGTGATCTCAGACAGAAATTTCGCAGTGTGTCTAAGTATATTGATGAGTTCACCAACCTGTCACGCTATGCACCGGATGACATTGACACCAATGCAAAGAGGAAGGAGAAGTTCCTGGAGGGCCTGAATGTTGAATTGTCTATCCCTCTGTCTGTTGCCTACACTCCAACCTTTCAGTCTCTGCTTGATCAAGCCATAACTCTGGAGAGTAAGATAAAGCAGTCTAAAAATAGAAAGAGGAAGCATCATGTCAGCAAGTACCCAGAGCCTGCGCACAAAGAAGCTATCACAGTGACCATGGAAGCTCTAGATCCCACAAGAATGGAGGAAACCACCACAACCATAATGGTGGAAATGGGCACCAGCACCACAAGGGAAGCGGCCACCGCCATAATGGCCACAGGAACCACAACAATCATAACTCCACCAGGACTAATGGCCATGGCAATGGCAACAACAATGGCAGGAATAATAATGTCCCCGAGAAGAGGGATATTAGTCAGGTGGAATGCTACAAGTGCCACAAGACTGGGCATTATGCCAATGATTGCCCCCAGAAGAAGGATGAAGGGAACAAGCCCAATCCATTTCAGAAGGGACATGTCAATCATGTCAATGTGGAGGAAATCTATGATGAATCTGACGCTGTCTACGGTACGTATTTACTCAATGATAATCCAGCACTTGTTCTATTTGATACTGGTGCATCTCATTCATTCATATCAAGAGCGTTTGTGGATAAACATAACTTACCAACCAGAACCATAGACAGACCAATTAAAATAAGCTCTCCAGGAGGGGAACTAATAGCAGCTTTTGGGTGCCAAGACCTAACCTTAGGAATCAGAAAACATCAATTTCCCGCTCATCTCATTGTTCTGGAGTCTCATGGTCTGGATGTCATCCTAGGCATGGATTGGATGACAGCCTTTGAAGGAGTCATAGATGTAGCAAAAAGGATCGTCACTCTCACAACCCCTGAAAAGAAACATATCCGTTTCAAGTCAACCTTTGAACTTAAGGGATCTAAGGTTAATTCTCTTAAGGGGGTTAGCCTGGATGAAGTGCTAGTCGTAAAGGAATACCCCGATGTGTTTCTCGAAGAGTTACCAGGAATGCCACCAGACAGGGATGTCGAATTTATCATCGACTTGCTGCCTGGAACAGGACCTATAGCAAAGAGACCATACAAGATGGACATAGATGAACTAAAGGAATTGAAGAAGCAGCTCAAGGAACAGTTGGACAAAGGTTTCATCCAACAGAGTTCATCATCATGGGGAGCCCCTATTTTGTTTGTGGAGAAGAAAGACTCTAGCAAGAGATTGGTTGTGGACTACCGTTCGCTGAACGAAGTGACAATCAAGAACAAGTACCCACTGCCCAACATCAACGACTTGTTAGATCAGTTGAAAGGAGCAAAGGTGTTCTCCAAGATTGATCTCCGATCAGGGTATTTCCAGCTGAAAATCCGAGAGCATGATATACCCAAGACAGCTTTTACCACTAGATATGGTCTGTATGAGTATACCGTAATGTCTTTTGGGTTAACAAATGCCCCGGCATACTTCATGACGATGATGAACAAGGTGTCCATGGAATACTTGGATAAATTTATAGTAGTGTTTATTGATGATATCCTAATTTACTCTAAGGATGATAAAGAACATGAGCAGCACTTACGCTTAGTCATGGAAAAACTCAGTGAGCATAAGTTATATGCGAAATTCAGCAAGTGTGAATTCTGGTTGAACAAGGTGGGATTTCTCGGTCACATTGTTTCCGCAGAAGGAGTCGCGGTGGATCCAAGCAAAGTAGCCGCCGTTACTGAATGGGAGTCACCCAAAAATGTGGGAGACATCTAGAGTTTCTTAGGCCTTGCTGGGTACTATCGAAGATTCATTGAAAATTTCTCCAAGATAGCAAAGCCAATGACTGAACTCTTGAAGAAAGACAAGAAATTTGAATGGACCGACTCTTGTGAAACTAGATTCCAAGAATTGAAGAAACGGCTAGTAAACGCACCGGTTCTGTGTCTGCCAGATATACAGAAGGATTTCCAAGTCTACTGCGATGCTTCTCGTCAAGGACTTGGTAGCGTGCTAATGCAAAATGGAAAAGTTGTGAGTTATGCCTCGCGCCAGCTTAAGCATCACGAGAGAAATTACCCCACCCATGACTTAGAGCTAGCATCAGTTGTTCATGCTCTAAAGGTATGGAGACATTATTTGATGGGAAAGCATTGTGATGTGTTCACTGATCACAAGAGCCTCAAGTATATATTCACCCAGAAGGAACTGAACATGAGACAAAGAAGATGGTTGGAGCTCATCAAAGATTATGATATGAGTCTACAATACCATCCAGGAAAGGCTAATGTAGTAGTCGACGCCTTGAGCCGTAAGAGCTATGTAAATGGACTCACAGCAGGAGAGTTGCCTGAAGATTTGTGTAAACAGTTCAAAGAGCTCAGATTAGAAATTGTGCCAGAAGGATTTCTAGCATCTTTTGAAGTTCAGCCTACACTGATGGACAAGATCAAAGAAGCTCAGAAATTAGATAAGGAGGTAGAAGAAATAAAGAGTAATATGAGTAAAGGGAAAGCCAAGGGATTTCACGAAGATGACCAAGGTATTATTTGGTTTGAGAAGCGTGTTTGCGTACCACAAGACCCTGAACTCAGAAAATTGATTCTGCAAGAAGCCCATGATTCACCATATTCTATCCATCCTGGAAACACCAAAATGTATATGGATTTGAAAGGTAGATTTTGGTGGAGCAATATGAAAAGGGATATCGCCGAATATATTGCCCTATGTGATGTATGCAACAGAGTTAAGGCAGAGCATCAGAAACCAGCAGGATTATTGCAACCATTGCCCATACCAGAGTGGAAGTGGGATAATGTTGGCATGGACTTTATCACAGGTTTACCAAGGACTAAGTCTGGATATGACTCCATCTGGGTTGTGGTAGACCGTTTAACCAAAGTGGCTCACTTTATCCCCGTGAAGACCACATATACCAGTGCCAAATTAGCCAAGATATACATGAGCCGAATAGTGTGCTTACATGGAGTGCCTAAGAGTATTGTGTCAGATAGAGGTACTCAATTCACCTCTCACTTCTTGCGCCAACTTCACGAGTCCTTGGGCACAAGACTAGAGTTCAGCACAGTGTTTCATCCTCAGACTGATGGTCAAACAGAAAGGGTGAATCAAATTCTAGAGGATATGTTGAAAGCTTGTGCCTTAGACTATGGGTCTAGTTGGGATGATAACTTGCCATATGCAGAGTTCTCATATAACAATAGCCATCAAGCTAGCATTGAGATGGCACCATTTGAAGCTCTATATGGCAGAAAGTGCACTACTCCATTGCTTTGGAGTGGTGTTGGTGAACGAAGCTTTTTTGGACCAGACATAATAAAGGATGCCGAAGAAAAGGTTCATTTGATCAGAGATAGGCTTAAGATAGCTCAGTCCAGACAAAAGAGCTACACTGATTCAAAGCGTAGGGAAGTGATCTATGAGGTGCGTGATAGAGCATGCCTTCGAGTATCACCACTTCGTGGAGTAAAAAGATTTGGAGTCAAAGGAAAGCTAGCACCTCGCTTTGTAGGGCCATTCAAGGTTTTGGCTCGCAAGGGGGAAGTAGCATATGAGCTAGAACTACCAGAATCTCTGTCTGCAGTGCACAATGTGTTCCATGTGAGCCAGCTAAAGAAATGTCATCCAGAGATGGCAGATACCCCACTAAGAGACACAATACCATTGGAAGAGGTTTAGCTGGAAAGTGATCTCACATATGAAGAAAAACCTATCAAAATCTTGGAGACATCAGAAAGAGTTACTCGTACCAAGACGATCAAGTTCTGCAAGGTTCAGTGGAGTCACCATACCGAGGAAGAAGCAACTTGGGAACGAGAAGATGAACTCCGAGAAGACTACCCGCACCTATTTGCTAGCCAACCCGAATATCGAGGGCGAGATTCATCTTAAGGGGGTTAGACTTGTAACATCCCAATTTTTTTAGGTAAAATTTGAAAATATTACACACATGAAATCATGACATGCATTCATTGCATATGCACATGATTCATCATTTTATGTGCATTTCATTTTAGTTTTGTTTTGCCTTTCTATTTCAAAAGTCTCTCTGAAGCTCACCAAACAGATAGAAAAGTTTGATAAATTCAAAATTGGTTTCAAAATTCAAATTGCAGTTGTTTTAGCAAATTAATAAAGAAAACAGAAAAGAAAAAGGAAAGGAATTTTGGAAAATTGGAACAGGCCGAGGGGAAGCGAACCAGCCCGGCCGGAGAAGCGGCCCACGGCCCGTTAACTTCCTCTTCCGAATCGGTACTCAGCCCAGCCTCCAGCCACTGACGAGCTGGCCCCACTTGTCATCCCGCTCGAGGAGACCGGGACGAACCCGACGAACACCTAGACGATCTACCGAACCCTCTCCGATTTCGGCACGGATCTTTAGCCCCTCGTCCAAGTCTTCGCGTCTATAAAAACCCCTCACCCCGCCGCTCTCGACCCACCCAAAACCCTACCTCTTAGCCGCCAGGCCGCCCAATCACAGAACCGCCGCGCCGCCACTAGTGATCAGGAACGTCGTCGATCTACGGTGCGCTCCGACCTCGCCTTGATCTCTGCTCTGCACCCCTCCTTCCTCTTGCTTCCGCACAGCTCCCTGACACGTTCGCATCTTTTCTTTTTCTTCAGAACGACGGAAGCACCATCGATTGGATCTCGCTGCCGCTAGATGAATTTCCGGCGAGCAATTGCAGGAGCCCCACAGGACCTCGAGCCACCAAAACTCGCCACCGCCATCGCCCTGATCTCCTGATCATCTGGTATGAACCTTGTTTCCCAGAACCTTCCCTGCTCGTCGAAATTCTCCGCGCTCTGCACGCTACCGTCAGGGTCTAACCCTCCGGCTGCTCCTCACTGTCGTTGCAGGAAGCTATCAAGGCCCCCGATCACGTTTTCGATCACGCCGTGACCTCCTGAGCACCGTCTAGTACTTCATCGCCACCGGGAACCGCCGCAGCCACCTCGCTGTGAATTCCAGAGCCGCCGGACCTTGCCGTCGATGCTTCCTTCCGGTGAGTCACCACGGTCTCATCTTCAGCCGTTGGATCTGAATCACACGGCACAGATAGTTCCACTTAACGAACTATTACGGTCGGATCTGATCCGTCGGGTCTCACTTAGATCCAACGCACCAGAACGGCGATCCGCCCGAAACGGTACCGTCCAATAGGGACGCGCCGTGTGTCGACCCCTGGTTTATTTCGAATTCAATTTCGTTTTAATTCACAGATTTCGTTCAAAACTTGTTTATTTCATATTTGGAGACCTACACGTCGGTTTTTAGCAAACTTTGCGTCCATAGGTTCAGAAAAATGTGTAGATTCTAGCTACAGTATCAAAAGCAAGTATAGTAATGGTTTTAAATAGAGAATTGCTGCAAGCCTTAATCTTGTGTTTTGATTATTAAAAATAGCTATAAAATTCTTTTTGCAGTAAATCCTTTTGGACTAGGTTCCTCTGTTATATCCTAGTACTGTAGCATGGCCAAGTTATTTTTGGGAACGTTGTATATCACTTTTGTAATTTTAGTTTGTATCTTTGCTCTAATTGTGTGTTGTTGATGTTATAAGCTTTATAATAAACTCTAAAATTTTGCTCATGTCATCATGCATATAGTAACAACCAGAAAACATGCTAAGTGTCCTTGAAGTGTTTAAAACACATTTGCATGCATGCTTTCTTTTCATGATTGTTTTGTGATGGTTATGTGCTTATGATGTTATATTTCATGTGTAGATTGTGCTGAGTGCAACGAGTGTTTGTGTGACGAGTGCACCAACTCTTCTCCTCATCAAGGCAAGTGTCACCATGTTTCCTTGTCCTACTGAAAGTTTTGGTCTTGTAGCTTTTCTAGTAGAAGATGCATGAATAGGTGCTTTTATGTTTTTCTTATCTTTAACTTGCTAGTTGTGCTAAGTTTTGTCTAAGCTAGCTAGTTTTGCATCTCCTAGTAGAATTGCTGCTGCTATAGGACTTTGCTTTTGTTCTTGTTGTGGGAAGGGATTACACAATGATTTTGGCTAAGTGTTGGAAAACAAGTTTTTGGAAAAAATTAAGAAAACAACTAAGTTAAAGAACCACTTGGGTGGAAGTGGCTTTGATTTGGTTTATGTTGAGTGGTTCCCTGGGGTCATGTCGTCGAACCTCTGAACCACCAGGTGTATCTCACTTGTGGAAGGCCACCCAGGAGCAAAGAGATTGGAGACGTTCAAGTCGTGAAGCTTCCAGTGCAACCAGAAGACATTATGGGCTCTGTCTTGGTCAATTAAGCTGCAAGAACTCAAGCCAGGCGGACAGAGGGTGGTAGATGTGAATAGGTTGGGAGCGCGTCCGTTTGGTCTGAGGGAATGCTTTTGAAAGATCTCGTTTTAGTTTTCACTTGGCCGTTTGAGGCAAAATGAGTCTCACGGCAAAACGGGTTAACTAAGCCTTGTGGGAAAAGTGGACCACCTCTGCAGAGTGTTTAGAACTAAGTACTTAGCCGTGTCCCCGGTTACGGACAATTCTGAGTGACATGACTTTGAAGCTGTTCAAGAATCTCCTCACCCCAATTTCTCTAATTTAAAACTTGATGGGTGAATTTGGGTAGTAAAGGGTCCTTCTGGACAAAATTTTGCTAAGGAAAATTTGAGTTTTACAAAGATAGGAAAAAGGCTTGCTTTTGCTAAGTTAAACTCCACCTTGCCAAAGAGCATATACGTGTAGGTGCCATTGAGTCCATGAAAGTGACATTTGCCAATACATTCAACGTATTGACCCTCCGTGGCTGCAACGTATCATGTTGCAGGTGGATACTACGAAGATTGAAGATTTCTGCGCTACGGTCATGAGTCTTCGTCCAACACGTCTGCCTGCGGATCAATGAAGAAAGAAGACTTGAAGTTTATTTTACTTAGTCGTTTTCTAGAGTTGTAATAGGTTTGTGGCTTTGTGCCTCATTGAGTTGTAAAAGACTAAGTTATTTGTGGATCAAGCGTTGTAATAAAGACCTTTGTATTCTTGATATTTCATCTTGTAACTGTGTGTGCTAGCAGTCGATCCGGGACTAGCACAAATAAAGCACAGGTACACTACTCTTGGGCAGCATATAAGAGCCTGTGATTATATTTTGGCCCTTGTACAGGCCCATTATAAATAAAGCACATCTGGCGATTAGGTAAAAACCGTAATCTAGTATTTCGTTTTTCCGCCGAATCATCTTCCTCCTCTCAAACTCATCTAGGGTTTCTATTCCCAACTCCTGCCTCCATGGCTGATGCAAGTGGATCTCGCTTGAACCTTGGCACCCCGGTGGAGAAGCGGGGCTGCGGCCGCCCTCGCGGCAGCAAGAACAAGACTTCAATTGATGCTTTGGCGGCTTCGTCATCCGCTCTGTTGAAGCGGCATCCCGGCCATCCGACTGGGAGCAAAAACAAACCCAAGGTGCCCTTAGCTGCTCCTGGTCCAAGTACTCCATCTGCTAGCGCGTCTCCTCCTTCGCCCAGACTCTTCTCGTTCTTCTGCATCGCCGGCCCGCAGTGCCGTGAGATTCAACGTCTGCCATCAAAATTCACGAATTTCATGGATGGGCGGGAACTGCGCGAAGCAGTTCTCCGCGAACACTCTGGTGGAGGAACTCCATACGAAGTGGAGGTGTGGTACGACGGCGCCGGTGATCAGTTCTTCAAGGGCGGCTGGTCGCGATTTGCGGAGGACCATGACCTCCATCAGGGGTTCTTCATGACCTTTGATTATCATGTTGGCACGTCAAAGTTCGACGTGAGAATCTACGACTGCACCCAGAGCTAGAAGGAGTATGAAGCCGAAGCATAGTTTTACTAGATTTCTCTTCTATGCAATCCAGCTGTCGAACAATCGTATCTGAATTATATATTTTACCATGGGAACAAATCATGGTTCCGAGGTATACTTTTAATATTTTGTCGGGTTCCTTTGAACCGTTTATTGTGCTGTCGAAAATATCGGGTTGCGATTAACCGTATTGTATATCGTAGATAATTACAAAACTTGTTAATATTATGTCGTATGACTCGAGGGTCCTAGCCCCCGAGTGTGATGACCCACAAGTATAGGGGGTGTATCATAGTACTTTTGATAAATAAGAGTGTCGAACCCAACGAGGAGCAGAAGGTGTTGATGAGTGGTTTTGATCAAGGATTCACTATAAATACTAGTAAGCAGGTTTTCAGGGGTATTTGGTAATACGAGTAAATAAAGTATGAGTAAATAAAAGATAGTAGTAACAATTGCAGCAAGTGGCCCAATCCTTTCTTCAGCAAAGGACAAGCCAGTTGTGTAACTTATAATAACCAAACGTTCTCGAGGACACACGGGAGTTTCTGTCAAGAGCTTTCGCTTCATAAAGCCAATAGTCTTTATTGGTTTGATAGGTGTTATGGGGGTGAACCTGTGCTAGCGCACTACCCTTACTAGGATAAATACACACTTGTGATTATACCCCTTGCAAGCATCTGCAAATACAAGAAAGTAATTAAGATAAATCTAACCACAGCCTTAAACTCTAAGATCCTACGCTCCCTGGTGCAACGGTTTCCCAACGGAGGTTTAGGTTTCTGTCACTCCAGCAACCCCACAATTGGTAGCCAAATACACAATGCATCTCACTAGGCCCATAAATGGTGAAGTATCATGTAGTCGACGTTCGCATGACACCACTAGTGAAATAGCACCACAACAATATCAAACCATTAAATATTCTCAACAATAATTCACTACTAACATCTTGACTTCTCCCATGTCCTCAAGAACTAAACGAACTACTCACAAGACATCATATGGATCATGATCATAGGTGAAATAATGGTAAATAAAAATCTGAACATAAACCTTAATTCAACGGTTCCACTCAATAGCATCAACTACAAGAGTAATCAACACCAGGAAAGTTTCCCCTATGAATATAACAAGATCCAACTCAAGATGTTACAGCGGGATGGCGTGGTGATGGTGGAGATGAAGGTGCTGGTGATGGAGATGATGATGATGATTCCGATGAAGTCCCGTGCGATGATGATGACGATGGCGACGATCTCCCCTCTCCGGGAAGGAATTTCCCCGGCAGATTTCTGCCTGCCGGAGAGCTTTTCTCTCTCTGGTGTTTTCCGCCCCGCAGAGGCGGCGGTGTCTATCTCTGAGCCCCCCCTTTGACTTAGGTTTTCGGGGACGATGAAATACGCGAAGGGGCGAGACCAGAAGTGGGCCTGGGTGGCCTCACACAGGGCTGGCGTGGCCAGGGGTTAGGCCGCGCCATCCTGGCGTGAGGGCCCCTCCTGGCTCCTCTCGACTCCTCCTTCTGGCTTCCTGAGTCTTCTGGGAAAATATAATTTCTTGGTATTTTTCTAGAATTTTCCTGATCTTCAAAATATGGTCCCTTGATGGTCCTTTTTCCAGCTGAATCCTGACTCCAGCAGCATATCCTCCAATGATCATCAAACATGTGAAAACAAAGGAAATAACATAAGTATCAACTCTAAATATGAAATATATCAATGAATAATAGTAAATTATGATACAAAATAGTGATGCAAAATGGACGTATCAACCCCCCCCCCCAAGCTTAGACCTCGCTTGTCCCCAAGCGAAAACTAAACTCGGTAAACATGACCACAGGTTTATGGAGTGAAGTGTCGATAATCGAAATACGGACAAGAAGCATCACATTCACCAAGGCACAAATTATAATAGACAGCAACTTCCCTTTATAAGATATAGATTTGCAATAGGTAAAAGGGAATCACATGTAAAGATGCACAAGGTAAAATATAATTGGCAATGGCAAACCTTAGTTCTTGGTCAAAGAATGATGAACCAGCTATTCTTTCATTTAAACGGAGCCTTTTAAAATAGAGCTAATATAGCAAAGACCGTATGCTCAACAAAATAAACTTTTGCATTCATAGAAAGCTTTCAAAGATATATTCCTTTAGACAAAAGCATTGTATAAAACAAGGAAGGTAGTAAACATGATTAAACGAATCAACATATGGATGAGTGAAACATAACAACTCAAATGCTTGCTTGAGATAGAGGGGAATAGGTTGACTCAACATAAAAGTAAAAGATAGGCCCTTCGCAGAGGGAAGCAGGGATTAAACATGTGCTAGAGCTTTTCATTTGCAAAACAAAGGTAAAAATTGTTTTGAGAGGTGGTTGCTTTTGTCAATGACTAGCAACGGAGTTCTTGATATCTTCCATACTAAACAAGTGAGAGCGGTTCCGAGATGTTTGATTAATTGGCACATTAGTGCTCTTTTATAGCTTTGCACTCCTCCCCACCTTTTTCCTTTCTCAAACCATGGCTAACCGATTCCATCGGGTGCCGACCAACTTTCACATACCATGGAGGAGTGCTCTTTTCTTTCTTTTTGAGATTAAAATGGTCTGACCAGCTCCCTTGCAAAATTAATGACGAGTAGATGAAGCTGCCTAGTCGAGGGGTACTTAATTTAGTATGGAAGATAACAAACCCATCCGCTACGTCCTCATGAGCTAAAAACAGTGGCACAAAATGAGAAGTGTTTGAAGGTTTTTGAAAGGTAGCACATGAAAATTTACTTGGAATGGCTTGAAATACCATGCATAGGAATTTATAGTGGATTCTTTGGAAGTGACTTGGCTTTGGGATTTGGATGCACGAGAAGTATTTCCTCTCAGTACAGGTTTTTGGCTAGCAAGGTTGGGTAGCAAGCATAAGAGTTGCATGAAACAAACAAACATACATATAATAAGAACAATCATGCAAGCTCCCTTGAAGGCACAATGATTTTGACTTTAGGAATAACAATGCTTATAAGCCAAACATGAAGGATAAACTGAAGTGATGTAACTACAAGCACTTCTTTATTCTTTTCTACTCAAACCTCAAGGTAAAGTTGCTACTGACCAAGCTAGGTTTGCCAAAACCAACTAAATTTACTCATGCTCCCAAGTGATACCAATACCAATCAACAAGACTAGTCATACAAGAGAGATTGCAAACTAACATAAAGTGTGTGAAAAGTAAACGATAAAACTTCTCATTAATATTTCATTACCGCAACTCACACCAAGGGATACAAAGATAACCAACTAAGGAGGATACTTCCACACTGCAAACTATTCTATAGGATAATTTCTCTATTCATGATATGACTCTACTTGAAAAGTAAATGAGCAAAAGGTAATGATGTGATACCGCGGCACTCCCCCAAGCTTGGAACAAGCCAAGGGGATGCCTATACTGAAGACGAATTACTCCTTTGGCGGTGGCGGTGGATAATCTTTAATAAGCTTCTCAATCAAATCTTTCAGATCATCAATCTTGTCACTGAGGTTACGGATCATCTCAGAATTGTGCTCAATACGGTTCATGAACCTGTCAGCAAGAGAATCCCAGCTCTTGGAATTATTTCCCCATCCTTCTTCACTCTTGGAGCTTTCTATCCCTGCATTGTTAGAACGATCTATATCCCAGCCAGAGGGTAATCGTGATCTGGGCACCTTTTGAAACTGATGTTCATGAATTAGAGTATGGAAAGGATTTTGGCCTGACGGAGATGTCCGTGGAGCTAAGGTGTGACGCGGCACACCCCCTCCGGTCCTTATGCGAGCACTCTTCTTGAACTTGTCATGATCTGTCACCACCCCTATGCTGGCAATCATGGTGTTTGGCCTTGAACTTTGATCTTCCTCCTCGTCTTCACTTTCAACCTCTTCTTTCAGCCGGAAGTCTTTGGTATCATCTTCCGGAGGTGTCTTCTCCTTGTCATCGCTTGAAGAGGCCATGGCTCCCCCAAGCTTAAGATCAACTCCTGATAGAAACAGCTCGAAACAAAACACGACGAGAAAACGATATACAGACCTCAGGGACTCCTGGGGGTTAAATAGGCGAAAATTATACATCGAAACGAAATCACAGGAGGAAACCGGGACGGAAACGAGTTCCGAGGTGCTCTCACACGTGGGTGGCGCGGCCAGGGGTGGGCCCGCGCCACCTATGTGTGAGAAGCCCACGGACTCCTTTTCCTGCCCGTTTTCATCTCGTGATTTTTCATATTTATTAAAAACAGCAAAAAATATTAAAGGAAGAGCTTTTCGTGAAACTTCTCTGACTAGAACTGTTACCTATTCAAAAACGAACTCTGCAGGTACCTGCAATTTGTCTTGGATGAATTCTTCCGGAGAAACTGTTTCAATAACATCAACATCTTCATTATAAGAATCTCCAGAAATATAATGTTTGAGTCTTTGCCCATTCACCACTTGTGTAGAGTCATCTTTCAATGAAGCAATCTTAATAGCACCTGAGCGGTACACTTCCACAATAACATATGGTCCTTCCCATTTTGAAAGTAATTTTCCTGCAAAAAATCTGAGATGAGACCTATACAATAGAACTTTCTCACCAACATGAAACTCTCTCTTAAGAATTCTCTTATCATGCCATTGTTTGACTTTCTCTTTAAAAAGCCTGGCATTCTCATACGCTTCGTTTCTCCACTCATCTAGAGAACTCAAATCTAATAACCTTTTCTTACCGGCTAGCTTAAAATCTCTATTAAGCTCTCTCACTGCCCAAAAAGCTTTGTGTTCTAATTCTAAGGGCAAGTGACACGCTTTTCCATAAACCATCTTATAAGGAGACATACCCATGGGGTTCTTATAAGCAGTTCTATAAGCCCATAAAGCATCGTTTAACTTACTAGCCCAATTTTTCCTAGATCTATTGACAGTCTTCTGCAAGATAGACTTGATTTCTCTATTAGAAAGCTCTACCTGCCCACTAGTTTGGGGATGATAAGCAGAAGCAATTCTATGATTAACATCATATTTAGTAAGAGTTTTTCTAAAACCACCATGAATAAAATGAGAACCTCCGTCAGTCATAAGATATCTAGGCACACCAAACCTAGGAAAAATAACATCCTTAAGCATTTTTAACGAAGTCTCACCATCGGCACTCTTTGTAGGTATGGCTTCTACCCATTTAGTAACGTAATCAACAGCAACAAGTATGTGGGTATAGCCTTTTGAAGGAGGAAAAGGACCCATAAAGTCAAATCCCCAACAATCAAATGGTTCAATAACAAGAGTGTAACTTATAGGCATTTCATTGCGTCTAGAAATATTACCAACTCTTTGACATTCGTCGCAAGATAAAACATACCTTCTGGCATCTTTAAAGAGGGTTGGCCAATAAAAACCTGATTGTAGAACCTTTTGCGCGGTTCTATCTCCAGCATGATGCCCTCCATAGGCGCTGCTATGGCATTTTCTTAATATCTCTTGTTGCTCATATTCCATTACGCATCTTCTCATAATACCATCAACTCCTTCTTTATATAAGTGTGGGTCATCCCAAAAGTAATGCCTCAAATCATAGAAGAATTTTCTTCTTTGCTGAGCTATAAAAGTTGGAGGCAAATACTTGGAAACAATAAAGTTAGCATAATCAGCATACCAAGGAAGGTCTCGCGAAGTTACATTTATTGAAGCCAACTGTTCATTTGGAAAACTATCATTAACAGGAATAGGATCAAAAGAAATGTTTTCCAATCTAGACAAGTTGTCAGCCACAGGATTTTTAGCACCTTTCCTATCTACGATATGCAAATCAAACTCTTATAAAAGCAACACCCATCTAATAAGCCTAGGCTTAGCATCCTTCTTAGTCATAAGATATCTAATAGCAGCGTGATCAGTATGAATAGTAACTTTAGAATCAACAATGTAAGATCTAAACTTATCACATGCAAAAGCAACAGCAAGAAACTCTTTCTCAGTAGTAGCATAATTCTTCTGAGCGGCATCAAGAGTCTTACTAGCATAATGAATAACATTCAACTTATTATCTACGCGCTGTCCAAGAACAGCACCAACAACAAAATCACTAGCATCACACATAATTTCAAAAGGTAAATTCCAATCAGGTGGTTGAACAATAGGAGCAGTAGTTAAAGCCTTCTTAAGAGTTTCAAAAGCTTCCTTGCAATCATCATCAAAGACAAATGGTACATATTTTTGAAGAAGATTAGTAAGAGGCTTTGAAATCTTGGAGAAATCTTTAATAAACCTCCTATAGAAACCAGCATGACCAAGAATACTACGAATACCTTTAACATCTCTGGGACAGGGTATTTTCTCAATTGCCTCCACTTTTGCTCTGTCAACTTCAATACCTCTTTCAGAAAATTTATGTCCAAGGACAATTCCTTCATTCACCATAAAGTGGCATTTCTCCCAATTAAGAACAAGGTTAGTTTCTTCGCACCTCTGCAAAACTTTATCAAGGTTGTGCAAACAATTATCAAAAGAAGTTCCATAGACGAAAAAATCGTCCATGAAGACCTCCACAATTTCTTCACAAAAGCCATGAAAAATAGCAGACATGCATCTTTGAAAAGTAGCAGGAGCATTGCATAAACCAAACGGCATACGTCTATAAGCATAAGTTCCATAAGGACAAGTAAAAGTGGTTTTCTCTTGATCTTCCTTTTTAACAACAATTTGAGAAAAACCAGAATAACCATCAAGGAAACAAAAATGAGTCTTCTTGGACAACCTTTCTAACATCTGATCTATAAACGGTAAAGGGTAATGATCTTTCTTAGTAACTTTGTTTACCTTCCTATAATCAATGCACATTCTATAACCAACTACTACCCTTTGAGGAATAAGCTCGTTATTCTCATTAGGCACAACAGTCATACATCCTTTCTTAGGAACACAATGAACAGGACTAACCCATCTACTATCAGCAATAGGATAAATAATACCAGCATCAAGGAGCTTTAATACCTCATTTCTTACCACATCCTTCATCTTGGGAATTAGGCGGCGTTGATGCTCCACGACTGGCTTTGCGTCTTTCTCCATATTAATGGCATGCTGACATAAAGTGGGAGAAATCCCCTTTAAATCATCAAGAGTATATCCCATAGCTCCACGGTGTTTCCTCAATATCTCCAATAATCTTTCTTCTTCCTTTCCTGAAAGTTTAGAGCTAATAATAATAGGATATATTTTCTTATCATCTATATAAGCATATTTAAGATTATCAGGCAAAGGCTTTAATTCGAACACAGGATCTTCCTTAGGCGGCAAAGTGGTACCAAGATCCTCCACAGGTAGATTATGCTTGATTAATGGTGGTTGATGAAGGAGAATGTCGTCAATCTCTTCTCTTTCCTTGCTGAAAACATCACTTTCGTGATCTTCCATGAATTGCTGCAAGGCATTATTAGGAGCAAGCGCAATAGAAGCAAGCTGTTCAACTTGAAAATTTTCATTAGGTGTGTCATTTTCATAAGAAGTCTTAGCAAACTTGGAAAAGTTAAACTCATAAGACTCTCCATTGAACTTAGTAAAAAGTTTCTCCTTCTTACAATCTATCACGGCGCCACAAGTGTTCAAAAATGGTCTACCAAAAATAATAGGACAAGTTTTACTAGCCTCCTTACCAAGTACTAGAAAATCAGTGGGGTATTTAGTCTTACCGCAAAGAACTTCCACATCTCGAACAATACCAAGAGGCCAAACAGTCTCTCTGTTAGCAAGCTGAACAACCACATCAATATCTTCAAGTTCACAAGCGCCAATCTCATGCATAATTTCTTTGTAAAGCTTTAAGGGAATAGCACTTGCACTAGCACCAATATCACATAAACCATAATAGCAATGATCTCCAATCCTGACAGAAATAACAGGAACACTTGTTTTCCTATGCTTTTTAGGATGTGAGAGAATGTTAGAAGCATCTTCACAAAAAAGAATATATTCATCCCCTACATCTTTAGTAACAAGATCCTTCAATATAGCTACAGGAGACTTAATAGTAATTTTCTCATCAGATTCTGCAGCTTTCTTAGTACTTTTATTAGACACACTTACCAAAGTAGAATACTTCTTTACCTTAGCAGGGAAAGGTGTCTTCTCAAAATAAGGTTCAGGCACAATGCTATCAACAGTACAAACTTCAGTAGCTGCAGCAGGTATATGACTAATAGAGTCTTTATAAGGCGCATGATATTTGTTCCAATCTTTCTTTGGAACATCAAGATAAGAGGCAAAGGCCTTAAGACAATTAGCAAGTATTTGTGAATCAAGACCATAAGCAGTGCTAACACTATGAAAGTCATCGGTCCCCATAAAAGATTTAATGCATTCATAATCATAGTTTATACCTGACTTCCTACCTTTGTCGTTTTCCCATCCTTCAGCATTCTCTTGTATATGATCAAGAAGTTTCCACTTAGCATCTTCTTTCATATGAGTAAATGATCCAAAGCAAGAAGCATCCAAATAATCCTTATCAGGAAGAGTAAGCCGCGCATAAAAATTATCAATAACAATATTATTGGGGAGCTCATGAATGGGGGATTTGAGCATTAGTAACTTCAATCTCCCCCACGCTTGGGCAATACTTTCTCCATCATGAGGCCAAAAATTATATATCCGGTTACAGTCTTTATGAATTTCACTTGGAGGATAAAACTTGGAATAAAAGAGAGGTACAATATCCTCCCATGCCATAGATGGACCATCTTGGAGTAGTCGATACCACTCTTCAGCTCTGCCTTTCAATGATAAAGAGAATAATTTCTTCTTGACCTAGCTTGGTGAAATACCTGCACATCTGAACAACTCAAATAATTCATGTATAAATAATAAGTGATCACCAGGATGGACAGTTCCATCTCCTGAATAGCAGTTATCCATAATACGCCCAACAATTTTCATAGGTATTTTAAAAGGATCAATTTCAGCAGGTGGTGGCGGTGGTGGTTCATCCACATGTGCAGCAGTAGTAGGAGTGTTTCAAATACGAAACCAAATGGAGAGTTCTCCATAGCAGAGTAAAATAAAAATAAAAGACAAAATAAAAACAATACTCACAGTGACGGTTACCTTTACCAATTCCACTCTTCTATAGCGCTACACTCCCCGGCAACGGCGCCAGAAAATAGTCTTGATGACCCACAAGTATAGGGGGTGTATCGTAGTACTTTCGATAAATAAGAGTGTCGAACCCAACGAGGAGCAGAAGGTGTTGATGAGTGGTTTTGATCAAGGATTCACTGTAAATACTAGCAAGCAGGTTTTCAGGGGTATTTGGTAATACGAGTAAATAAAGTACGAGTAAATAAAAGACAGTAGTAACAATTGCAGCAAGTGGCCCAATCCTTTCTTCAGCAAAGGACAAGCCGGTTGTGTAACTTATAATAACCAAACGTTCTCGAGGACACACGGGAGTTTCTGTCAAGAGCTTTCGCTTCATAAAGCCAATAGTCTTTATTGGTTTGATAGGTGTTATGGGGGTGAACCTGTGCTAGCGCACTACCCTTACTAGGATAAATACACACTTGTGATTATACCCTCCTGCAAGCATCCGCAAATACAAGAAAGTAATTAAGATAAATCTAACCACAGCCTTAAACTCTAAGATCCTACGCTCCCTGGTGCAACGGTTTCCCAACGGAGGTTTAGGTTTCTGTCACTCCAGTAACCCCACAATTGGTAGCCAAATACACAATGCATCTCACTAGGCCCATAAATGGTGAAGTATCATGTAGTCGACGTTCACATGACACCACTAGTGAAATAGCACCACAACAATATCAAACCATTAAATATTCTCAACAATAATTCACTACTAACATCTTGACTTCTCCCATGTCCTCAAGAACTAAACGAACTACTCACAAGACATCATATGGATCATGATCAGAGGTGAAATAATGGTAAATAACAATCTAAACATAAACCTTAATTCAACAGTGCACTCAATAGCATCAACTACAAGAGTAATCAACACCGGAAAAGTTTCCCCTGTGAATATAACAAGATCCAACTCAAGATGTTACAGCGGGATGGCGTGGTGATGGTGGAGATGAAGGTGCTGGTGATGGAGATGATGATGATGATGATCCCGATGAAGTCCCGTGCGATGATGATGACGATGGCGACGATCTCCCCTCTCCGGGAAGGAATTTCCCCGGCAGATTTCTGCCTGCCGGAGAGCTTTTCTCTCTCTGGTGTTTTCCGCCCCGCAGAGGCGGCGGTGTCTATCTCTGAGCCCCCCTTTGACTTAGGTTTTCGGGGACGATGAAATACGCGAAGGGGTGAGACCAGAAGTGGGCCAGGGTGGCCTCACACAGGGCTGGCGCGGCCAGGGGTCAAGCCGCGCCACCCTGGTGTGAGGGCCCCTCCTGGCTCCTCTCGACTCCTCCTTCTGGCTTCCTGAGTCTTCTGGGAAAATATAATGTCGGTGTTATGGATACCGGGGTATCCCGGTCCACCTGCTCCTGGGCCACGTCATCGGCCCATCTTCGGAATCAAGGACCCAAGCTATGGAGAAGACCCTCACGAGGAGGCGCCTCGTGAGGAGAACGACAACCAAAACTGCTAAGGACCAGAAGACCTCCTCACGAGCCCCCGCTGGTGAGGAGAGGAAGTACGCCCACGTCAGCTCAGCATGTTTGCGTGCAGAGCAAGAAGATAATGGGCAGAAGACCGTGTACCGCCCACGCTACCTCCGACAGGGAGGAGACCAGCTTTCTCTGTGCCTGCCCAAAGCGGCACAGTGGTAGTTGGCCACCCCCCTAAAAATAGCGTGGACGGTGCAGGGCGCCAGAGGAGGACGTCAGCTTCCTCCACCCACTCCTGTGGACCGGCGCCACTACCCTACGAAGACCAAGTCTACAGAAGAGTGTAGTCTACAGCTGTCCTCCCTCCTTGGCCGTGTGTGGCAACCCCTTCCCCAAGAAGATAAGGGGAAGGAGGACCTTGGCGCTATAAAAGGAGGGGGAGGCCATCCCTTAGAAGGGGGATCTTGATCTTCTTCAGGCTGCTAGCTGGGCACGCAGGTTCTTCAACCTCTGGCCAGCTAGAGCTTTGTAACCAAGGCCTTGTACTCCTCGCGAGGTGTCACGTTGCAATACAAGAAGGCAGGAAGTAGGGGTTTTACCTCACCACGAGGGCCCTGAACCTGGGTAAAGCTCGGTCTCCCTCTCTGCAGTGCGTTGCGCGTTCGACAATCGAGGCTTCCGTCACCGTGTTTCGCTGCGATCCAAGATCTCACACGTTCAGCCCCCTGCGTTCGAATCCTTGGGTCCGTCGCGTGGTACCCCGTGTTCTTGCGACACGAAATCCATCGACATTTGGCGCGCCAGGTAGGGGGCTGTGGTGTGTTTTCTTCTAGATCTGCTTCGACATGGCCGACGCCAACGCAAGGCTCGAGCGTCTTCGCCATCGCAACGCTGTTCGGGGGCAAACCGAGCCCATCTTCCGTCGTCATGAAGCTTCGGCCGAGGAGGAAGAGGAGGAAGATCTGGAGTCCTCCTACCTCCCGTCCGGGCGTACAGAGCCTTCGCTCTCCTTCACCGCCACCGCCATTTCTCGCGCTCGTTCTGGGAGTCAGCTGTCCCCTGCGCAGGCTCTCGCCATGGCGCAGGAGCTGCTGCGCTATCAACCCACCGATGACGGGCGTGAGGGGTGGCGCGCTCGAATCGCCGAGCTCGTCGCCATCGCCAACGAAGACCCGGCCCAGGGAGGAACCTAGGGCGCGGGGAACCCAGATCCGGCGGCGGGGGGTCGCGCCCCGGGCGCCGGAGATGGAAGGGCCAACAAGGCCAAGAAGGTGGTTTCCCGTGCCGCGTCTTCGCCGCGCGGGGAGCCCAGCTGCCAAATCGTCCAACGCGCTCCGGAAGACGCACGCGTCTCCCTCGAGCGCCGCCGCGAAAATCATGACCGCGCCATCGACGACATCGGCGAAGCTGGCAAGAACGTCAGGACCCCCGGCGTCCCTATCTACAACCCCGGGTGTCTTGCCCTCACTCGCCAGCAGCGCTACGTCATCTGACCTGACAAGTTCAAGCCGGACATCAGCGCGCGTTACGACGGGACCACAAACCCTGTCGAATTCCTCCAACTCTACGTCGTCGCCGTCCAGGCTGCGCGTGGAGATCAGCGCGCCATGGCCAATTGGTTCCCCATGGCCCTCAAGGACGCTCCACGAACTTGGCTCATGAATCTTCCTCACGAATCCGTGACTTCGTGGAAGGATTTATGTCGTCAGTTCGTTGCCAACTTCATGCCCACGTACGAGCGCCCCGCTACCAAGAATGATCTTAAGGCGGTGCGTCAGTACAAGGGCGAGACGCTTCGTCAGTACATCCAACGCTTCAGTCAGATGAGGAACAAGATTCCCAGGATCTCCAACGAGGAGGTCATCTCCGCGTTCTCCACGGGCATCTCCGACGTCAAGATGCGGGAGAAGCTGTCCGTGAATGACGAGCTGACTTCCGTCGTCAGGCTCTTCGAGATCGCCGACCGCTGCGCCAAGGCTGAGGAGGGGAGGCTCTTCTTGCACAATCTGTCGGAGGCGCCTCCCCCAAAGCCGAAGTCCAAGGACCCCAAGCGAAAGGAGGCTGCTGTCCTCGCGGCGGAGCCAGATCATAAGCAACACCGCGGGGACCGCTCCGATCGCGATAAAGGTCAACGTCGCCGCTACTGCATTATCCACAAGAAGGACACTCACAATACTGAAGATTGTTGGATTGTCCGGAAGTTTCACGAGGAAAACGGCGTCGCCAAGCGTCGCGGGGGCGGCCGCAGCAACGGCAAGAGTGGATCCCGGGGCGATCGCCGCGACGACGACCGCGAGGAAGGTCGCCGCCGCGGGGGTCTGTCTCGAGCCGATCCCGAGCCGCTGCCGCTGCCCCCACCAGCAAACGATCATCGGGAGGAGGCCCAGGGGGGCTATCAAGAGCCGCGAGACTTCGCCGCTTGCCTCCTGGGTGGAGCTCAGGCTCCTTTGTCAAATCGACACTTCAAGCAGCTGTCGCGAGAAATTGCGGCGGCGCAGCCCAACGTCGGCAATCGCCTAATGAAGTGGTCAACGTGCAAGATTGGCTTCGACGAGGAGGATCATCCGGCTTCCACAAGGGGCGTGGGTACAATTCCCCTCTTGTGCACGCCAACCATCAACAACGTCGCCGTCAATCGCACTCTCATCGACGGAGGGGCGGGCCTCAACATCATCTCAGTCGAGATCTTCGAAAGGATGCAGGTGCCGTACCACCGGCTCATGCCAACTCGACCATTCTTCGGGGTAACCGAGGGATCTACAACGCCAATTGGGCAGGTAAGCCTGCCCGTCACCTTTGGCACCCGGGACAACTACAGGACAGAAAGCCTCGACTTCGACGTCGCCTACATCGCCCTGCCATACAATGCCATCCTCGGCTACCCAGCCTTGGCGAGGTTCATGGAAGCAACGCACCATGGCTTCAACGTCCTCAAGATTCCGGGCGCCAACGGCACGATCACCGTGCGCTGCAATGAGAAGGATGCTCTCCGATCAGTTGAGCATGTTTACCGTGAGGCCGCCACCATGTTCCCCGCCGACGAAGACCTACTGGAACACTCCGGCGACCTCGCGAGGAAGAAGCAGCTCGTATCCCAAGAGCGGGCTGCTGCAAAGAAGGCCTCTCTCGAGCCCCACCATCTGGGTTCGACAGGGAAGAAGTTCGCCGCCTCTGCATCGCCTACTCCGAGCGAGGACCTAGTTCATCCAATGCTGGGCATGAGCGTTGGGGAAGCTGTGGTACCCTCAGGGAGGAGGCCACAGTTTACCCAAGAGCGCTCGGCAACCAAGAAGGTCCCGCTACAGGCTGGGGGCTGCGAAAACTTCGTCACCATCGGGGCAGGGCTTTCTCCCAAATAGGAAAGCGCGCTCGTCACCTTCCTGCGGGCAAATTCTGACATGTTCGCTTGGACTCCGTCAGATATGCCCGGCGTTCCCAGGGAGGTGATTGAGCACCACTTAGCCGTGTGCCCTCAGGCACACCCCGTGAAGCAGAAGACCAGGAAGCAAGCGCAAGAGAAGCAAGACTTCATCGTCAAGGAAATAGAGAAGCTGAAGAAGGCCAAGTTAATACGCGAGGTGGCCCACCCCACATGGATCGCCAATCCGGTGGTCGTCCCAAAGGCTAACGGCAGTGGGCGCCTCTGCGTGGACTTCACAAGTCTCAACAAGGCCTGTCCCAAGGATCCTTACCCTCTCCCAAGGATAGATCAAATCGTCGACTCTACCGCCGGCTGCGACCTCCTTTGCTTCTTGGATGCTTTCTCCGGCTACCATCAGATCAAGATGGCAAAGGAGGACGAGGAGAAAACTACCTTCATCACGCCCTGTGGGGTGTACTGCTATGTCTGTATGCCCTTCGGCCTGAAGAACGCAGGAGCCACCTTCCAGAGGCTCATGCGTAAGGCCCTAGGGGCTCAGATGGGAAGAAATGCGGAAGCCTACGTCGACGACATCGTCGTCAAGACTCGTGAGGGTCACACCTTCATCGAAGATCTGGAGGAAACATTCGTCAACCTGAGAAAGGTAAACATCAAGCTCAACCCCGCCAAGTGCGCCTTCGGCGTACCGTCGGGAAAACTGTTGGGGTTCCTCGTGTCTCATCGCGGGATAGAGGCGAACCCTGACAAGGTCAAGGCCATCGAAGAAATGCGTCCTCCGCGCAATCTCAAAGAAATGCAACGCCTCGCGGGGTGCATGGCGGACCTGGGACGCTTCATCGCGAGGAGTGGGGAGAAAGCTTTGCCCTTCTTCAAGCTCATGAAGCGCACCGGGAAGTTCGAATGGACTCCGGAGGCTGACAAGGCCTTCGCTGAGCTGAAAAGGTACCTCACGAGCCCACCGATCATGGTTGCCCCAACGACCCGCGAGCCCTTGCTACTCTACATCGCGGCAACTCCAAGGACTGCAAGCGTTGTTCTCGTCGCGGAGCGAGACGCCAAGGTGATCGCCAAGGAGGAGGTCACTCCTCCAAGCTCGGGGGCTCCTCGCGAGGAAGAGCCTGCTTGATCTCCCATCCCTCGAGAGGAGCCGCCCGCGGCATCTTCGCCGACCGAGCCGCTCTCACAGAGCAACGCTCAAAAGCCTCCCGAGGAGGAGCCTTCCGAGGGTGTTGTCAAGGTGCAAAAGCCTGTGTACTTCGTCAGCACGGTGCTGCGCGACGCGCGGGAACGCTACACCATGCAGCAAAAGCTGCTCTACACCTTGCTCATCGCCTCGCGGAAGCTACGCCACTACTTCCAGGGTCACCCGATTAAGGTGGTAACCGATCGCCCCCTGGAAACCATCCTACGCAATCCCAATGTCACCGGGCGGGTGGCAGAATGGGCTGTGGAACTTCAACCCTTCGAGATCTCCTTCGAAACTACAAAGGTAATCAAGAGCAAGGCTTTGGCCGAGTTCACTGCGGAGTGGACCGATCCTCCGGAGGTGGAGTCAACTCTCCCTGGAGAGGAGACCCCTGGCCTCTGGGTCATGCACTTCGACGGTGCCTTCAACCTCCCCGGCGCGGGAGCCGGTGCTGTCCTAACCTCTCCCTCTGGAGACAAGCTTTTCTACGCTGTGTAGCTCTGCTTCAAGCCTGAGAGCAAGGTCTCCAACAACATCGCGGAATACGAAGGCCTACTCGCCGGCTTAAGGGCGGCGAGCGCTTTGGGCATCAAGCGCCTCATCGTCAAGGGAGATTCACAACTAATTGTGAACTTCTCGAACAAGAGCTACACTCCAAAGGATGAGCACATGGCGGCCTACCTCGAGGAACATCGAAAGATGGAAAACGCTTCCAAGGTTTGGAGCTGAAGCATATCCCGAGAGGAGAAAATGTGGAAGCCGACGAGATCGCCAAGCGCGCCTCTCATCGCCTGGCACAACCTGCCGGCATCTTTGAGGAGCGTCTTTTCAAGCCGTCCGCTTCTCCGTCGACATCCGATTCACCTCCTCTTTCTGCCTTGCCGCCACCGCCGGAGCAGGGGGCTCCGGATTGCGGGCCTCCTTTGGGTGACCGCGTCCTTCTGGCATTGGCACGGCAGGAGGGAGTGGATTGGATCATCGAGCTCAAGGCCTACCTCACCAGCAGCAGGCTTCCCGAGGATGAAGAGGAGGCCGAGAGGATTGTGCGGCAAGCTTCGGGCTACTGCGTCAAGGATGGTGACTTGTAGCGGCGTCGCCCAAATGGCGTCGCTCTGAAGTGCATATCTACTCACCAAGGCCAAGAGCTTCTCAGGGACATCCACGCCGGCGAGTGTGGCCATCACGCTTCTGCTGCAACTCTAGCCGCAAAGGCATATCGAAGTGGCTTCTACTGGCCTTCGGCGCTCGAAGATGCGGCGGAGATGGTCAAGAGGTGCGAGGCGTGCCAATTCCACGCCAAGCAGATACATCAGCCGGCGCAAGAGCTGCAAACCATCCCACTCACTTGGCCCTTTGCAGTTTGGGGGCTGGACATCCTCGGTCCATTCCCCAGAGCGCAAGGGGGCTATCGCTACCTCTACGTCGCCATCAACAAGTTCACCAAGTGGGTGGAGGTGGAACCGGTGTGCACAATCCCGGCGAGGTCCGCAGTCAAGTTCATCCGTGGGCTGGTCTGTCGTTTTGGTGTGCCTAACCGCATAATCACCGACAACGGCAGCCAGTTCACCAGCGGACTGTTCCGGGACTACTGTGCATCGGTCGGCATCAAGATCTGCTTCGCCTCCGTTGCCTACCCCCGGAGCAATGGCCAAGCCGAACGTGCTAACGCCGAGGTCCTCAAAGGACTCAAGACGAAAAGCTTCAACTCCAAGCTCGAAGCCTGTGGCAAAAAATGGTTAGACAACCTCCAATCCATCTTGTGGTCCATCAGGACTACCGCCACCAAACCCACTGGAGAAACCCCTTTCTTCCTGGTCTATGGGGCGGAGGCTGTTCTTCCCACCGACATCAAGTTCAGATCGCCAAGAGTGCTCGCCTTCGACAAAATTCGCCAAGAGGACCTCATCAAGGATCGCCTCCTCCTGCTCGAAGAAGCTCGGTGCCAAGCCGCGCTCCGCGCCACGAGGTACCAGCAAGGACTACGCCGCTACCATAGCCGCCATGTTCGAGCAAGAACTCTGGAGGTCGGTGACCTAGTGCTGAGGAGAATACTCTCTCGCGAGGGCCTGCACAAGCTATCTCCAATGTGGGAAGGACCCTTCAAGGTGACGCACATCGCCAGGCCAGGCTCGGCGCGGCTGAAAACCGCAGAAGGCGTGCCGGTGGGGAACCCGTGGAACATAGCTCATCTGCGAAAGTTCTACCCTTAGGTTCCTCACGAGGAGAAAAAGACCGTTTTTACGGCACTTGTATCAGCTCAGTCCGCTCTAAGCACTGATATTAAGTTAAAGCGCAATATAGCGCCTCTGCTTCGGCATGACATCAAATGGCATGAAGTCCATTTATTTTCTGTTGTACTCCCCGCGGAAGGGGGCTAGGCACGGTGTCTATGCTGGGGCCTTCGCCCGGAAAACAGCGAGCCCGAAAAACCCGAAGGGAATGAGCTCTGGTCGGGGGCGACGGCCCTGTTATCGATCACCTCCAAATACCCATGGTGCTTAGTTCCTCGCGAAGTACATTGGAAAATAAAAAATCTTCGAGGAAAAGTCTAAGGTGTGCCCCAAGGCACCCGCTAAGGACCTGCCCCTCGTGAGCAACCCTCACGAGGGAGCAAAGACGCGTCGATGCACCAGCATCCGCAGGAAGATTCCCTCTGCCGAGGAAGGCCTAACGTGGCAGGATTATTGAAGACCAAGGCCGCTCCGATCATCTCGCGAAGGAGACGCAGATCCGAAGGTCCGCGCCAGGCCCTTCACCTCATGAGCAACCCTTGTGAGGTGTCAACGGTCTCTGGGCTCTCTTAAGCGTCGATGTTTTCACGTCCGTGAGGGTCCAGCTTCCCTCAACGACGAGGAAGGCCCCGTGAATCGCCACGCGCGGCAATTTGCTCTTAGCTGCTGGCACAGATAGTGCCGCGCTCCTCCACGACGGAGAAGGTCCCTGTGCCGGTCACAGGGGCATCTTATTCGCCTTCTTTTTCCGTTTGTTTTATCGATTTGTTTTTCCGTTTTCGGAGATTTGGGGTTTTTTGTTTTCCAACTCTTTCTTCAACTTCTTGTCTCAGGAATCGTCCAATGTGTCGTCGACGCCGACCCCATCTCGAGCTCTGAGGCTAAGGGAGGCTTCCCGTCAATGCCAACAGCTCACTAGGGCTCTCGAGCGAGCAAACGACCAGGACAATGAAGAACAGCAAGATGATTAACAAGTGGATTTCATTAAAGCGCCCCCAGTGGGGGAAGGAGCAAAAGCACAGCGGGGCATACCCCGCCGGCGAGGACTACGCGACAAAAGAGGGGAGGAGACTAGCTCCCCTCCCCAGAGGACTACCGCGCCAGGGCCGCCTCTTCACTGTGCCGCGGGCTGGGGGTAGGTGCGGCGGACGCCGCCGGCGGTGAAGATCCGCACCGTAGCCTCCAGCGTCCCCAGCTTAAAGCGGAAGACGAGGTGGTCGCCGACGCGGAGGCGATGGCCGAGGGCAAATGCCCTCCAGCGGCCGGAGAGGACGGCGTTGCCGCCGTCCCCAAGGAGGATGTCCACAGGCCAGAAGAGGTCTGGCCTGCCCTGTTCCCCCAGGGCAATCTCCCCGGCGGCCGCGCCGGGGGCGTAAATCACCCTCCAGACGGCGTCGGGCAGCCGGAGGGAGTTGAAGCCCGGGGCATCGACGACGACGAGAAGCTCCAGGAACCGGGACCCCGGGCCGATGAGGGGTCCCAGCATCGCTGCCGCCAGGGTGCGCGGAGTGGCAATCACTCCGTTCGCCGGCGGGGCCGGAGGATCTGCTTCAGGGGGAGGCGGGCCCAGGGCGGCCAGCACCTCCTGGAGGGCCCGATCGACGCTCCCCGAGGCGCGGGGAGCAGGCGCCGCCGCCAGCGGCGATGGCGAGTTCAGAGCACTCCCGCACACTAGACCCCGGAGGATCATGGCGCTGGAGGTCCCCAGGGCGGCGCGGCTCGCCTCTTCCTGCCGCAGCGCGCCAATGCGGAGGGGGCCGCCGGCGCCGGGCGCGCATCGGGCCGGGATCTTCGCCTTGATCCCGCTGCCCGGGGGACGCCCGCGGCGTTTCGCTCCAGAGCTTGTTCCGGCGACGGCGGAGGAGTTGGAAGGATCCATGAATGCAGGGGCGCAGAGGCAGAAGTGGCACTGGAGGAAGGAGGTGATGTGCCGGAGGTCTCGAGGAGGATCTATTTAAGGGGGGCGTCCGGCGTCGATGCGTCAAATCCCTGCGCGGGAATCGAAGCGTTAGCGCAGTGCTCCGCAGTCAAGCGACGCGTCATCATGACAGTTTGACGCCTCGGAGACTGTAACGTCACCCGCCGTTTCGTCTCGCCAGTTGCGGCCGCGCCACGCATCCGCAGCGTCTGCATCTTCACATGGACCTCTGACCGCACGGTTGACGCGTGCCGTTGGAGGGCCCAGCAGCTTCTGGGGCCCCCGTCCCTTCGCTCCCTCGAGAGGGAGCATTTGTGGGCCGGGCTCCCGGGGGCTACTGTCGGTGTTATGGATACCGGGGTATCCCGGTCCACCTGCTCTTGGGCCACGTCATCGGCCCATCTTTGGAATCAAGGACCCAAGCTGTGGAGAAGACCCTCACGAGGAGGCGCCTCGTGAGGAGAACGACAACCAAAACTGCTAAGGACCAGAAGACCTCCTCACGAGCCCCCGCTGGTGAGGAGAGGAAGTACGCCCATGTCAGCTCAGCACGTTTGCGTGCAGAGCAAGAAGATAACGGGCAGAAGACCGCGTACCGCCCACGCTACCTCCGACAGGGAGGAGACCAGCTTTCTCTGTGCCTGCCCAAAGCGGCACAGTGGTAGTTGGCCACCCCCCTAAAAATAGCGTGGACGGTGCAGGGCGCCAGAGGAGGACGTCAGCTTCCTCCACCCACTCCTGTGGACCGGCGCCACTACCCTACGAAGACCAAGTCTATAGAAGAGTGTAGTCTACAGCTGTCCTCCCTCCTTGGCCGTGTGTGGCAACCCCTTCCCCAAGAAGATAAGGGGAAGGAGGACCTTGGCGCTATAAAAGGAGGGGGAGGCCATCCCTTAGAAGGGGGGATCTTGATCTTCTTCAGGCTGCTAGCTGGGCACGCAGGTTCTTCAACCTCTGGCCAGCTAGAGCTTTGTAACCAAGGCCTTGTACTCCTCGCGAGGTGTCGCGTTGCAATACAAGAAGGCAGGAAGTAGGGGTTTTACCTCACCACGAGGGCCCTGAACCTAGGTAAAGCTCGGTCTCCCTCTCTGCAGTGCGTTGCGCGTTCGACAATCGAGGCTTCCGTCACCGTGTTTCGTTGCGATCCAAGATCTCACACGTTCAGCCCCCTGCGTTCGAATCCTTGGGTCCGTCGCGTGGTACCCCGTGTTCTTGCGACACGAAATCCATCGACATATAATTTCCTGGTATTTTTCTAGAATTTTCCTAAACTTCAAAATATGGTCCCTTGATGGTCATTTTTCCAGTAGAATCCTGACTCCGGCAGCAAATCCTCCAATGATCATCAAACATGTGAAAACAAAGGAAATAACATAAGTATCAACTCTAAATATGAAATATATCAATGAATAACAGTAAATTATGATACAAAATAGTGATGCAAAATGGACGTATCAGAGTGTAAGTAGGATATTTACACATATTGTCGACTTGACCCAATGAACCCGACCTATGGCTCATGTTCTGGATTCAGAGGGTCATAACTCGAAAAAACTCCTTGGTCTCCTTATGTCGCCTATGCGTAGAACCGTCGTAGCTGCTCTGCATTCCACGGGTTACTCTCGTGTTGCCCCGTTTTCTTGTCTTGTAGTCGATAAGCTCCTCCTGGTATCACTTCTGTCACGATGTAAGGTCCCACCCATGGGGACTCGAGTTTTCCATGGCTATCTTGCTTGAGTAGTAGAACTAGATCTCCTACCACAAAAGATCGTGGACAAACTCGACAGCTGTGGTAATTTCGCAAGTTTTGCTGATACTGCGTGGCTCTGGCGAGCGCTATGTCTCTTGCCTCATCGAGTGCGTCAACATCATCCTGCAGTGCTTCCGTGGAAGTTGCCTCATCGTATGCTACGATCCTTGGAGCTTCATGAGTTATTTCAACTGGAAGCACAGCTTCTGCACCATGGACCAGGAAAAAGGGGGTTTCTTGAGTAGCTGCGTTGGGTGTAGTTCGTAGACTCTAGAGTACGGAGGGTAGCTCATCTACCCAAGCGTGCTTGGCTTTTTCAAGGGGTGCTAACAGCCGCTTCTTTATCCCGTAGCATATTAAGCCATTGGCTTTTTCGACTTGTCCGTTTGTTTTCAGATGTGCTACAGATGCAAACTTCAGTTTGATTCCTAGTCCTTCGCAATAGTCCTTGAACTCCTTCGACGTGAAGTTCGTACCATTGTCTGTGATTATGCTATGTGGTACTCCGAAGCCGAATACTATAGATTTGATGAAATTTATTGCAGCTTTAGAATCTTGGGTTGTCACTGGGGCTGTTTCTATCCACTTGGTGAATTTGTCGACTGCCACCAGCATATAAACGTGCCCTTCGGGCCAAGACTTGTGCAACTTTCCTACCATGTCGATACCCCACTGTGCAAAGGGCCATGATATTGGTATTGGTTGTAACTCTGCTGCTGGTGCATGTGGCTGAGATGCGAACCTTTGGCATGCTTCACACTTTAGAACTATATCTTTTGCGTCTTCGATGGCTGTTAACCAATAGAATCCTGATCGAAAGGCCTTGGTTGCGATAGCTCTGCTACTCGCGTGATTTCCACATACTCCTGCATGAATATCCTTTAAGATTTCTTGTCCTTCTTGAGGAGTGACGCATCGTTGCAGGACGCCCGATATACTTTTCTTATATAATTTTCCCTGTAACACAACGAAAGCCTTGGATCGTCGTATTATCCTTTTGGCTTCTACCATGTCTTCGGGTAGTGTTTTGTTTATCATATATGCCAGATAAGGCTGCATCCAAGTTTCTTCTATCATCATGACTTCTTCTGGCTCTGCTACAATTGTTTTTCCAGCCCCCGAGCCTGTCGGTTGCCCCTCCGTAGTCGAGATTTTGCTGTTCTTTATTGATCGCTCTATGATTTCCTCCCAGAAGACTCCTTGTGGTACGGGTCAGCATTGGGACCCAATGTTTGCTAAATTGTCGGCTTCCTCATTACTGGCTCTGCTGACATGCGAAACTTCGCACCCATCGAATGTTCCTTCGAGATAGTAGTATAAGTTTCTGTATGCTGTCATGTTGTCGCTGATGGCGTCGCATTTGTTCATTACTTGTTGAGCAACGAGGTTCGAATCTCCAAATATTTTAAGTCGAGTTGCTCCACAGGCTTTTGCCATTTTCATTCCATGGAGCAACGCCTCGTATTTGGCTTCATTGTTAGAAGCTTGGGCAAAACTCATCTGTAACACATATTTCAGTTTGTCGCCTTGTGGTGAAATCAGTACTACACTTGCTCCTGCGCCTTGGATTCTTTTTGAGCCGTCGAAATACATCGTCCAAGCACTCGATAAATCTGGAGGACCTGTACTTTGTAGCTCTAGCCACTCTGCTGTAAAATCTGGCAAAATTTGTGACTTGATTGCCTTTCGCTTTTCGTACGTGATGTCCAGGGGTGATAATTCAATTCCCCATAAAGAGACATGTCCTGTTGCCGAAGGATTGTTCAATATATTGGAGAGTGGTGCCTCATTGACCACTATGATTGGGTGGACCGCAAAGTACTGCCGTAGTTTCCTAGCTATTGTGAAAACATTGTATGCAAGCTTTTGGTAGTGCGGGTACCTTTGCTTTGTTGGAGAGAGTACTTCACTGATGAAATAGACTGGCCGCTGAACGCCGTGAGCTTTTCCTTCTTCACTTCTTTCGACTACTAATACTGTACTTACCACTTGATGTGTTGCTGCAATGTATAATAGTAGTGGTTCTTTTTCCTTTGGTGCGACCAACACCAGAGGTATGGAGAGCACTTTCTTCAACTGCGCGAAGGCCACGTCCGCTTCTTCTGTCCACTCAAATTTATCATCTGATTTTTTCATGAGCGCGTAGAAAGGTAGTGCTTTCTCTCCTAGTCGAGCCACGAATCGACTTAGCGCCGCGACGCGCCCTGCAAGTTTCTGTACGTCGTGCAGCTTTGTTGGTTTTCCCATTGTTAATATTGCTTGGATCTTTTATGGGTTTGCCTCTATTCCTCTTGCTGATACTAGGAACCCCAAAAGTTGCCCTGCTGATACACCAAAGGAGCATTTTGTCGGGTTGAGCTTGAGCTTATACTTGTTCAGGTTGTTGAAGGTTTCCGCCAGGTCACTGATAAGAGACTCTTCCTTTCTCGTGGTGATGACCACGTCGTCGATGTAAACTTGGATGTTTCGCCCTATTTGACTTCCAAGGCAGTTTTGCATCATCCTTTGATAGGTTGCTCCTACGTTTTTTAGGCCGAAAGGCATGACTTGGTAGTAGAACACGCCATAGGGTGTTATGAAAGCTGTTTTTTCCTCGTCTTCTTTCTTCAACTTGATCTGGTTGTAGCCAGAATATGCGTCCAGGCAGGAAAGCCTTTCGCACCCTGCTGTTGAGTCAATTATTTGGTCAATGCGAGGCAGGGGGAAGGGATCCTTTGGACAGTGCTTGTTGAGAGATGTGTAGTCGACACATACTCTTTGTACATCTGTATTCTTCTTGGGGACTATAACTGGATTAGAAACCCAAGTCGATGTTTTGATTTCTCGAATGAACCCTGCGTTTTCCAGTCTATGTAGCTCTGATGCTATTGCTTTCCTCTTGGGTTCATCAAATCATCGTAGTGGTTGCTTGACCGGCTTTGCTTTAGGATCCACGTTTAGTGTGTGCTCGACGAGTTCCCTGGGAACACCTGGCATATCTGAGGGACACCAGGCGAAGATTTCCCAGTGCTCATGGAGGAACTCGACGAGCGCATTTTCCTATGTGGGATCCAATTTTACCGCTATGGAGGTGGTCTTGTTTGGGTCCGTCGGATGGACCTGTATTTTCTTCGAGTCTTGAGTTGCATCGAAAGCCTGATCTGGTAGGGATCGCCCGACGTCGGGTAGCACGTTGTGGTCGGTTTCGCCTTTTAGCCTTGCGTACTCTGCTGTCATGCCGAAGGTTTGCGCCAACCTGTTAAATTCTTTATCACAGGTGTTGGATACTTCGAAGCTTCCTTGTACCGTGATCGTTCCTTTAGGTCCTGGTATCTTTAGTGTGAGATATGCATAGTGAGGTACTGCCATGAATTTTGCAAATGTTGGGCGTCCCAGGATTGCGTGGTATTGTGAGGGCTAGTCCATGACTTCAAACTCCAGCTTTTCTCTACGATAATTGCTGTTGTCTCCAAAACAAACGTCGAGTTCTATTTTGCCCAAAGGATAATTTGCGGCTCCTGGTACTATTCCATGGAAAGAACAATCTGTTGGCTTTAGATTTTCCAGTGATATGCACATTGCTCTCAACGTTCTGGCGTATATTAGATTTATTCCGCTTCCTGCATCCATGAATACTCTTCCGACATCATATCCTCCTATCTGAGCTTTGAGCACCATTGGTGAGTGACCTGGTCTGGGTACTTTCCTCGGGTGGTCTGCTCTACTGAACCTGACTGGCTGATCGGACCACTTTAGATACTCCGTGGTAGCTGGTGGTGATGTTATTGCCAGGTTGACCTGTCTTGATATGCTCTTCCTTTCTTTTTTCGACTTTGGTACTGGTTGGATCATTGCTGATATATATACTTTTGACTCCAGCTGTTTTGCGAGTCGCTGCATTTGATATCCTTGGTTTATGCTTTTTCCTCCGTGCTGTGCCCCTTGGCTTGAGTCCATGGCGTTTTGCAACCTTAAGAAGGTTCTGCAATCCTTCATCTGGTGGTTGGAAACTCTTTTCCCATCTAGGTAAGCATAATGGATGCGACAAGGACCATATAACATATCCTCTGCCGAAGGACCCGAGTACCTTGGCTTCTCTTTCACCCTGCTGTCTCTCATGGGGAACTCGATGTTTTCATAGCCTTCTTCATTCCTTTCATCATACCCTGCGGCTATCTGATTTCTCCTTCCGTGGTTGTCACCTTTGCGGTATCTTCGCCTTTGCCTGCTCGTTTTGTCGACGTCCGGTGAACGCCCCCTTTTGTTATTGTACGCATCTTCTCCATCGGTGAATCTGTTGGCTGTTTCCATTAGCTCGGATACTGTTTTTGGCCTTGCTCTTCCTATTTCTTCCACTAGGTCTGTACAACGAAGGCCGCTCGAAAAAGCATTTATCGCTCTTTCATCAGAGACGTCTTCTGCTGAGTTTTTGATTACACTCCAGCGTTGTATATACGAACGTAATGTTTCGCCTTTTTGCTGTATGTATGACTTGACTTCTTCTAACGATGCTGGGCGCTTGTATGTTGAGCGAAAGTTTCTTGCGAATTGACTCTCTAATTCTCCCCAACTTCCAATGGAATCGTTGGGTAGGGTATTTAACCAGGACCGTGCTGCGCCGGTGAGGTGTAACTGCAAGCTTTGCATGGCTGTTGCTCTTGTTCCTCCTAGTATCTGTACTGCTTGTAGGTAATCTGATAACCATAGAGTTGGCTCTTGCGACCCATCATACTTCTCTTGGTCATGTGGCAACTTAAAGCCCTTGGGTACCCGCGTTTTGCGAACCCTTCGGGTAAAGCATAGCGCGCCCATCTCTTTTTTGCCGTCTTCATAATTTTCTTCTCTCCACGCGTAACGTGAATTATTTACCCTTGTTTGTGCTATTATGTTTCTTGCGTCTTCCATCCTTTTTTGTCGCCTTCCATCTTCTGATGAATCGCTGTAGTTGCTTCGTGATGGCCTGCATTTGAGCTCTTCTTTTCGCCTTCCCTTGTGCTGTGTCGCCTTTTCTTCTGGAAGATTTCCCATCAACTTGTTTTCTACTAACCCGAGGCTTCGTATTGCGGCTTGATGCATGTGCTCCCTCGGGTCTCCAGGTTCTGGTTGTGTGGTTAGTAGGTATGCCTGTGCTGCTACCAGAGCTGCTTCTGGTGTCTCTTGAATGAAATCTTCTTCCTCTTCTGACTGCTGTGCATTCTGATTTTTCGTGTAGCTTTCTTCTCTTGTGCACGCTGTTGCCCTCCTGTTGTGCTTTGGATCTCTGTGTCTGTCCATGCTGCTTTCTGATTCATCGCTATACTTATCCCAGTATTATTCACTTGACATACTGCCGTCTCCTCGGGTTTGCACGAATATGTCTCTTGCCTCCCTTAGTTTCTTTTTGCGCTGGTGCAGTGCGTACTGGTATCCCATTAGAACTTCTCTCCTTGAATCTGCGGGTACATCTGTGCCGTGATTGACGGCTGACATGATCATTCTCCACTCTCCAGCCAAAACGTGCACTTTCTCCTTCTCTTTCTTGCCATTGCTCCTTAATTTTTCGACTTGCATGTCGACCTCCTTGTTGCCAGTGTGATTGCTTTCTTCTTCTGCTGCTTCTGTGATGATAACGCATAATTGGTATACGCTTTTGGAGACACCGCTGCTTCTGCTGGCGATATCCCTTGACTTGTCTACTGCTTCTTCCACCATGGTCTCTTGCCCGATTTCGTCGGGCTCCTCTAATTTTCCCTACAAATTTTCTGTTGCCGCTAAGCTGACTGGCGAGTTTGCCTCGCTAGAAGAGCCTACAGATGATCCAGATGCTGTCGTCCTCTCCGCTTTGCCCGCCGATGGAACTGATTTCATCGAATCCGAAAGGCGAGTTGTACCCGAAGGTCCAATGTAGAAGTTTAGACTTCCGAACGTCAATTCCACTTCTAGATTTTTGTCGACTTCTGGACTGCTATTGGCTAAAAGCGAAAAAGCCGTCGAATTCATGATTCCAACGCCCAGAGTCCCCACGGTCGGCGCCACTTGACGAGGGGTTAACTCGACAAATGTCCTAGATGAAGGACTTAGGATCGGGGAGATAGGGCATCGGATGAACTCGAAGGTAAACTCAGTCAAACAAGGTGGGTATAAAAGTAAACGTGGGTCTAAAACCTGGCTTGCTTTCAATCTGGCCTCCACCGTCCCGTCCTGGCCCCTATATATAGGTGGCCAGGTCTCGAGGATCGGGTAGGGTCCGATACAGATTACAATATCGACATACGGTAAGAACTCGTATTTCGACTAGTATTATAATTGGGCCTAGCTTAACGGGCCTCAGGGGTACTCAACTGACGGGCTCTATTATCTGTACCCTTGTCAATGGCCATCCCAACCGTCCATGACCGAGGACTCGGCTATTCGAATAGATTTACACTCTGCAGAGGTTGTACACTTTACCCACACCATCCGATAAATCCGTCGGGATACCACCACGGACCGTCATACACGAGTATGCGGGGTTCGGATAATCGATCAAAGTCCTCCATCTACCTACCTTAGTACGGGTGCCTACCCTGTGGAGTTTACCTTCCCGGCATGTCCTGGCAGTACCTCCTCTAGAGCGTAACTCTGGCGCCACGGCGGGAGAACCCAAGTGTCTTCCGACGGCTTGGGATATGCCGTGATATGTGTTGACCCTCTTTTGGCGTCAACCCAGATTCCGGGGTCCTACAGACCCTTATATAGTTGTGAGGCTCCCCGCACTAAAGCAAATAAACTTCAAACTAAGCCCCGTCCCATACCGTGGTAATGTGGTTGCATGGGAGTAATTGGTTTGGCGAACACTTATACACAATGCCATTTTTTAGAAATCCACCAACTCCTTCACCTCCCATGTCCAACTCCATGTTTATAAAACCATTTGTAAACATCTCAATGGAGTAGCAACTACTCCAAGGTGTTCAAAAACATTTTCGAAAATCTTTCCAGAGAGTATTCCCAATCCTAGAGTTTTTGGATCCACTACAATTTTTCCAAAGACTTCGATGCTAATCATCAAGTCTCTACTTTCAGGGGTATTGAGTAGGTGTCAAAGGTGTCATCCTGAAAGATGATAACAAATCGACTTGTGGAGCTAAGTCGCCAACTATTGCTATATAGGGAACAATAGCAATATAGAGAAACAATGCATAAATATAAAGTAGTAAAATAAACCATGCAATGTGAAGTATTAGGATTCAGATATGCAACAAATAGATGGCTTGCCTTGAGTGGCTTGTCCCTGAGCTCCTTCTTCTTGATATTCAAAGACCTCTCCCTCCTCCGCACACTCGTCGTTCGAATCTATCGCCGGAAAAATAAAAGCATACATGCATACACAAGTCACAAGCACTTCATCACTCAACATCACATAATCAAAGAGTATCAGAAACAAACATGTTTAGAATCTAAAATAAGATTTCATAGATTTTTAATAGCAAGTTAATCCTATTAAACTAGGGGTTTTCAAACATAGCAAGCACAACACCACTTCACCTCAAACAAGCATGCAGGTGGCCACATAGGTCAAATAACATATTAAGCATACTTGCAGATAAGCAACAAGTTTTCTGAACCAAGATTTCATCTTATAAAAGTAAAGCTACTATATTAATAGGGAAAACAATTTCTAGTAGTAAATAACCCTATACTCAACCCAAACATCATGCAGGCATCAAACTTGGTCAAAACATGCCATCCAGCATAGCATCAGATAGCTAACAACAATACAAACCCAACAAAATTGGATTTGCAATTTTCTGATTAACAGACAATAAACTATGCATTTTATAGTGAAAATAACTATTGATTCAGAGATAAATCTACCAGAAAATCATAAAAGCTCAGAAAAATTTATCCTATGGTCAGTAGCAAGCATTCACAGTACAGGATCACCCAAAATTGGTTTCATTCAAAAAAACTTCACAGAAAAGGTTTTACAATTTCCTAAAGTCAGATCTGGTAATAATTTGCAAAAACAACTATGCCAAGAATAAAACCCTATTTGCATCTAGGCCAGTGGCATTTGAAAGGTATTCTAAATACCCATCCAAAAAAATTGGATTCATCAAATTTGAGTTCCTGAATCCATAGATATTGATTTATCACCACAAAATACACTTTTTGCAAGATTAATTGTCAGAAATAAAATGGAAATTATCTTGGTAAACCAGTGGTTCTGCATGTTGGAAAAAAAGTTTTAGAACACTTATAAAATGAGATCTAGTCATTTTCATGCATTTTACAAATTATTTAGGATTTAATTCAAATAGTAGTTTAACAGATCTGGAAATAAACAGAAATGAAATTATCTAAAAAAAACTAAGCGGGCCAGATCCGGGCGAACCCATGCCGCACCAAGATGGGCCAGCCCAGATCAAATCTGGCGCTCGCGGGGGCAGCGCCTGGTCGAGCTGACGGGCGGGGTCCGCTGATCAGCGGCTGGACAGCCCGAAGCGGTACACAGGGGTGCGGACCGTCGGATCGAGTGGAGATCAACGGCTGCCGGCCATCTTCTTCCTCCGGCCACGGGGAGGCAGGGCCGAAACCCTAACCGGGGCAGGCAAGGACGGCGGCTCACCTAGGGGCTGCCTCCGGCCAGGCAGAGGCGACGAGGAGGCGCGGCGCGTCGTGGCGAGCTCGGCGATGGGCGACACTGGCAGGTTGGGCTCCAGGAAGCAGGTCTGCACGACGGCCATGGTGAGGTCCACCCCGGTGCTCTGAGGAGCTCGACTCCGGCGTTCCTGGGTCACGGTACAGGTAGGTTTATTTAGCTACGGTTGAGGGGAGTTCATGCACGCAGAAAGAGAGGGAGGAGAGGGTCTAGATCAGTGCCAATCTTCTCCTCTTCCCCGTAGCTCAAATCTAGGGTTTCTCTCTTTTCTCTCTGCTAACAAGAAAGGGGGCGGTTCCTTGGGGTCTAGGAGGGCAAGTGGTCGTGGTTGAGCACAATGAGGGTCCAGGGAGGGGTTGGAGGGGTCGGTAGCCTTATATTTAAAGGGGTGGGAGTGTAAGTCGGTTTTGGGCATGTGGGGTAGGTTTGGCAGCTCCTGGTTGGGCAAGGGGGACGATGGAGTGGTGGGAGGGGTCCAGGAAGGTGCCTTGGTCTAGAAGGATCAGAGAGAGAGGTGAGAAGGGCTGCTGCATGGTTTTTCTTAATAGACGCCCATGATTCACATGGATCCTTTCCTCCTTCTTCCAAATACTACAAGACAAAGGGGAGGGATGGTTGCTACAGTGAATTTCGACCAGAGAGAGGGGTGGGGGCGCTGTACTAGCCAATGTGCTGGATTGGTGGAGTTTCAAATGGGTTTAGGTAATTAGAGATGGAAAAAGAAGTTGATGTATGCATAGATATACTTTGAATATGCAAGGTAGATTTAATGCTTTCCAAACATGGGGAGGTAAGGTGGTTCAAAGAGAGTGGTGCGAATATTGGAGATGACCTAGCCAAGTCTTTGCAAAGTAAACTTGGTCACCAAAATTTGTAGCATGAAGGTTTGCCCTAATAGTTAATTGGACTAGATCTTGGAAATTTTGAGAATAGACAACTAGGGTTTTGGGTTTAGATGATTCTAAAATCATAAAAGAGCATGGTGGAGTTCCATTAGATTTATTTGATGAGAAAATATGCAAGAAGAATGCATGGTTGTAATTCCCATGCAATTTTAGTTAATAAGAAAAGAAATACAACATGGAGATATGCATATAGAAATTATTTTCGAAGGCCAAATAATGAGATCATGCAAGAGCAACATCTGCAAATGGTAGTAAGGAAAGGTTTCATTATAGAGAGAATTAATGGGTAGGGTAGATAGTAGGTTTTTCAAAAATTTAGGAAGAATACTAAGGACAGAAATAGTTTTGACTAGGGTTCAAAACATAGTCACATAATTAGGTGGCATACCTCAAAATCCACATGCAAGTGCATAGATAGTTAGAGTAGATCAAAAATAAGAGGAATATGTCATAGGATGGTCTCTGAACAATTAATTTCAAAATCTAGAAGTGTGACCAAAACTGCATCTAATAATAGTCAAATGGTCAGTGGTTTGATTAGGGTCAGAACCAGGATTAGAACAAGTAGCATATGACCTCAAATGAATAAGTGGTAATGGAAAGAATGGAAGAACACATGTCAAGGATGAGTTCTATGGGTGGACATTTCCCTGGATAGAAGGTATGAGCTTAATACAAGTGTCTAAAAACTGAAACTGCTAACAAGAGTGTAGATAGTCTGCACACTAGGTGTTTGATGAAATGTCTGCAAGAGAATAATTTTTGAAAATGGAGAGGAACCTCTTAGGGTTGGGTGGGGATGGTTCCTATAACCTCAGTGGTGTTTAATTGGGCTAAAAAGATTTGTGCCAAAATCCTCAAGAAGGGATCATAATGTCTTAGGGTAAGACATTAAGGTTAGGGTTTTAGGATTGAGAGGAAAACATCAAGATAGGTTTTATTTGAAAGGTAGAAGGGAAACAATTTACACTGGACAAAATATTTATTGATGGGTTTTGAATAGGTTGGGCCACAGGCCTACCTGAGGATCATATCTACACACAAGCAACTAATCAATGTCAAACAAAGTCACACAAAGTCAGCTCACCACACATGGTCAATCATTAGCAACTAATCTAGCATCACTAGAAACAATGATTGAATAAGTGCTCAATGATGATCATGCCATGGTCAAATAGAAAAGAGTTTCAAATAAAGGAGTAAAGCTCTTGTAGAATCTTCAAAAACTAGTGGAGACATAACATCTCCTTTAGAAAGTTTTCTTAAAGGTGTTTGAAATCCTTTCATAAATATCAACAAAATATAAGTTTGTAAAATAGTGGGACCACTCTACTTTGTAGGTCCCAATAATTTTGTAAATACTTAGTTTTGATAAAAGTTTTGTCTCAAAGATAAATCTTGGCTCTTGTCTCGGACAAATAAAATAATATGAAAAAGGAGAGGTTGCCAAGATAATGGTTTTGGAAAAATAGCTAGAAGCATAAATAAAGGCATGATCACAAGGGCACAAGGATTGTGTTGGTTCACAGTATTGTTCAACAAGCAACTCAAACAGACATCATTAACATAACAACCAAGACAAACAAGCAAGAAATAGTACTTCCAGAGGTTTGCACAAAAAGTTTTTGTTGGCCCTCATTTTTGGACCACTAAACACTACTTAAACAGGGTTACATAAAGTGGGGTGTTACACGGAGGGGGGCCACGGGCCGGCCACACAGTAGGGCGGCGCGGCCAGCCCCTGGCCCGCGCCCCCTATGTGTGAGGCCGCCCTGGTCCACTTTTGACGCTGCCCCTTCGCCTATAAAGACCCCCCGACGGGAAACACCTAAAGACCCGATCAATTTTCTAGAAATACATCGCGATCCGCCGCCATCGTCGACCCGAGATTGGGAGGGTCCAGAAGCTCTTCCCGGCACCCTGCCGGAGAGGGGAATCGCACCGGAGGTCTTCTTCATTGCCATGCTTGCCTCCGGCGCAATGAGTGAGTAGTCTACCTTGGACTATGGGTCCATAGCAGTAGCTAGTTGGTTGTCTTCTCCACCATTTGCTTCATGTTTAGATCTCGTGAGCTGCTTTACATGATCGAGACTACCGTTATGTAATTCTACATGTTGTGTTTATTGGGATTTGATGAATATTGGTGTTATGTTAAGTTGATGTGCTGAATATTATCTTATGTTATCTCTATGTTGTTTATGATTTTGCATGCTCTCCGTTGTTAGTAGCTATCTTGGCCAAGTAGATACTAGTGACTCCGAGAGGGGGTATTTATGCTCAATAGTTGGGTTCATGCCTCTATTTAATCTGGGGGAGTGACAGAAACCTCTAAGGTTGTAGATGTGTTGTTGCCACTAGGGAGAAAACAACATTCTTGTGTCCAAAGACATTCGTTTTGTTTACATTACACACTTTGCTTAATGCAGCTGTTGCTCGTAACTTAATACTTGAGGGGTGTTCGGACGATATCCCCGCGAGTGGATTATTAGTCATAGATGCAGTTGGATGGCGGTCTATGTATTTTGTTGTAATGCCCAGAGTAAATCTCATAGTGATCCTTGTGACATATGCACGTTATCTTTATTCTATCAATTGCCCAACTATAATTTGTTTACCCAGCATGTTGTTATTTATCTTATGGAGAGACACCACTAGTGAACTGTGGACCCTGGTCCAATTTCCTTTACATTGCTATTACTATTTACTTTTACTCGCACTGTTTACTTTCTCGCATATTACTATTGTTTTCCACTCGATACGCTCAATCCTTTGTTTACAGCAAACCGGTGAGATTGACAACCTCATCGTAAGTTAGGAGCAAATTCTTGGTTGTATTGTGTGCAGGTTCCGCGTTGCTACTAGTTGAAGACGCGCTAACAAGTATCGATTAACGGCGCCCTTGTTGGAGTGTCACTAAGCTAGCAAGCATCACCTTCTTAAGTTTGGCTTTTTCCTAGTGGATTCGACATACCTTGGTTTCATATTGAGGGGAAGACTTGCTACTGTGCTCATCATACCTTCCTCTTGGGGTTCCCAACTGGGTGGTTATCCTGCCCGCATCAGGTCACTGTCTGGGCTCAAGGAGGCGCCCCGTGCTTGGTACCAGCGCATCGCAGCGTTTCTTCATCAGCTCGGCTTCCGCTCCACTCGCTCCGATGCTTCGCTGTTCATCTACAGCCAGGGTGGTCTCACCGCCTACCTACTCCTCTACGTGGATGATATTATTCTGACAGCATGCACCCCTCAGCTTCTTCGATAGCTTACTGAACATCTTCGTGCTAAGTTTGCTATCAAGGATATGGGCCCTCTTCACTACTTCCTCGGGATTGATCGAGGTCGTTCGGCGTCTGGATGGGTTCTTTTTTCACTAGCGGAAGTATGCTCATGAGCTGACCTTGCTGGCATGCTAACTCTCATCCTGTGAGTATGCCCGTTGACACAAAGTCCAAGCTCCCCGCTACTGATGGCACTCCGGCCTCGGACCCTTCATTCTATCGGTATATCGTCGGCGCTCTTCAGTATCTCACTCATACTCGCCCGGAGTTGCAGTATGCCGTTCAGCAGGTGTGTCTCCATATGCATGCCCCTCATGATTCTCACTGGACTGCGGTGAAACGGATTCTCCGCTACATCCGTGACACTATGGACCTTGGGTTGACGCTCCATGCTTCTCCCGCCACGGACATCGTCGCCTACTTTGATGCCGACTGGGCTGGCTGCCCTGAGACCCGGTGCTCTACTTCCGGGTACTGTGTCTATCTTGGACCATCACTCATCTCATGGTCGTCCAAGAGGTAGCTTACAGTCTCTCGTTCTAGCGCCGAGGCTGAGTATCGCGCTGTGGCCAACGCCGTCGCTGAGTGCTCGTGGCTTTGCCAGCTTCTTCTTGAGCTCTCCTGCCCCGTCGACAAGGCCACCATTTTGTACTGCGACAATGTTTTGGCTGTCTACCTCTCCGCCAATCCAGTTCATCATCATCGGACCAAGCACATCGAGCTCGACATTCATTTTGTTCATGAACAGGTCGTACTTGGGCGTATACGTGTTCTACACGTCCCTACCTCCCAACAGTTTGCGGATATCATGACCAAGGGACTTCCTACGGCGTCCTTTGAGGAGTTTCGATCCAGTCTTTGCGTCGGCTCTGGCGACGCTTCGATTGCGGGGGGGGGGGGGGGGGTGTTGAGTACATATTATACGACACGTATGTATCTTGTATATTTACACTAGGCCCCCTCCTATCTTGTATATTCGAGGACGTGGTGGCCCCACTGTGTAACCTATATATATGCGTGCCTATACACCTGATCAATATATCGTGCATCACATCCTCTCTACACCCTGATTCTATTTTGAAGTCGTGCTACCTACCAATCCCGTCCTATGTTGTTGTGCTTGCTCTTAGAGATATTTTTCGCGCCGTGGGTTCTAGCCTGGTGGCAGAGTCGCGAACGCGAGCGCTGGGCTGTCCGATTCCAACAGGGACAGGACCGCCGGACAGTAACAAGAACGTACCCGACGTGCGCACCCGGACGTGATGGCGCGCATATAAATCATCATACGCGCGCCCAGCATAGAATTAACAAACTGCTCGATCGAGTAGCAAATTAGGTAGTAACATATTTCCTTCCATCAATGGAGCTGGCGGCGCGCTTCGTGCTAGGCCTTGCCGCTCTACCCGTGGTGCTGCTCATCGCGAGGCTTCACGCCAGGGTGCTGTGGCATCTCTTGTGGCGGCCGTACGCCGTCGCTCGCTCGCTGGGGCGGCAGGGCATCCGAGGGCCGCCGTACAGGTTCGCCGTCGGGTGCCTGCCGGAGTGCAGGCGGATGGTCATCGCCGGCCGGGCGACTCCTCTCGACGCCGGCTGCCACAACTACACCTCCTACGTGCAGCCCTTCGTCCAGAAATGGATCGCTGACTATGGTATGAGAGTGTGAGTGTTCCATGTTGATCGTAGGTTTTGGAAGACATTAACTTCATGTACGTACATGACTGAGACTCCCTTCCTCGTGGTCTATATGTCTCTAATACTCCTTTTTTTGCCGGCCTCAACCTGGTTTTGTTTAGGGAAAACTTTCCTGTTTTGGTTTGGACCGATACCGGCAATCTGCTCTACGGACATGGTGCTAGTTAAGGAAGTGCTCGCAGAAAGGACAAGCTTGTTCCAGAAGGACTACATGAACCCTAGCTTGGAAGTCATCTTCGGTAAAGGGCTCATACTTACAGACGGAGAAGACTGGAAGCGGCATCGCAAAGTGGTCCACCCAGTTTTTTACCAAGGGAGGCTCAAGGTTATGGCTCTGTTTGGCGCATCCAATCTATCTACTATATACTAAAAGCACAATACGGAGGTCTAAAATAGAAACACCAAGTTAATCCACATCAATAGAATTATTTTTGATAGTTAGATCTAAAATTTACGGCTAAAATTTAACAAAGAATATTAGTCACATAACCAGTTTGACACAATAATGTTGACACGATAACGTGTCGGACTAGACTCCAACAATTAAGACAACACGTACTTTTCTAGGACTCTATATACGTGTGTCCCTAAAAAAACTTGGCACGTATGTGCTAGGTGAAAGAAAAACTTCAACCAGTCTGTACATATGGACCTAGCAAGCCACGCGCCCAAAGCTAAAGCTGTCACGTAATAAAAAGAGGGTTTGTCTATGTCTCAGTCGCCTGAGAAATAGTTATTTCTCAGTCACTCAGAAAAGTGCAACCGTAGTTCAAAGAAAAGTACAACCGCAACGAGTTGCACTTTTCTGTTAGAAAAGTGTAATTGCACTTTTCTACGAGAAAAGTGCAACCGATGCGTATTTTGTAGGGTGACTGGGAAATAACAATTTCTCAGTCGCCTGTTACTTAGCAAATCCGATAAAAAGAAGACCAAAACTGATTGTTGCGCATATGAATATAGTTCCAAGTAGATCGTTAATGAAAAAAAATCCTAATAATGGATATGAGGTAATAAAAAAATCAAAACTGATCGTTACACATGGAAAGCTAATTCTAAATAGGATGTTGATTAAAAAATCCTAATGATCGATAGATGGGAAGCTAACTGCGAATAGATCATTGGTAAAAAAAAGTCTAATGATAGATATGATCTATTTAAATGTATGTGTCGGGATACATCAGTACTACTAGCAGAAAAATAGATAAAAATAGCATTACATATTTTTTTAGTACTAACGTAACATACCCTAACTAACCTACGGAGATTTATTAGTACCTCTCACACCTCTCATGGACTTTTTTGCAATGAAAGGAGCTTAGCAAAAAATTGAAATAAGTTATTTTTCAGTGACAAGAAGGCGCAATGATTAAGTTTCATGCCAATGAATTTTCGGAGTTAAAGATGTGGCTATGCTCCTTTATATATGGACAATTCTTCTAGCTGTGCATCTTATTTGTACGAGTTAAAGTTTCAAGACTAATAGAAGAGAAATAACGTCATTACATTTTCCAACAAAAGTACAAACTCATGTATTTTGCTTATATCAAGCATGTGGCACATCACGTACTGAACGCATTGATTATTGTTATACAAAATAGACCAAGCGTCAACTTACTCCAATCTAGAAAATCTTGCATTTAGCAGATTTTTTAATGGGCTACGACCATAAATAGATAATCATATTACATTACTTTCGGAAGTAGCCCAAACCATCCACTTGGAAATAACTATGCTTCCTACATAGCTAGGTGATATTTATTTAGCATGAATGGTGGATATAAAGTTAAGTATTTCCTAGCGCATAATGTGAATATTCATAAAACTATAAATGTATTCCACATCTAGACATACTAAAGATGATGCAGCTATCTAAAACAACCAAGGATGATGCCCTCGCATTTGCGAGGGCCACCATGCTAGTTTTTTCTAAAACCAAAATATTACTCCATCCGATCGGAAATAACTATCGGTGATTTAGTATAAATTTTATTCTAAGTTAGTATAAAATTACGGACACCTATTTTCGTCGGAGGGAGTATTAACTGCAACAAATAAATCAGTTTCGGAAGAAGAAGTCTAGATCTCTTTTTTCTATATTGCAAAATTAGTGCATTTTTGTACAAAATTAAGTATTTAAAACTGTATTTTCTGCTAAAGCGAAACACCCCGATATATTTGAAACCACGGTATTTTCAGAAACTAAAGTATTGTTAGAAAATTAAAAACATTGCTGCCAAATGCAAAGTTAAGAAATTTTGAATTTGTCGCAATCACCTTTGATGTGTTTGTATAAAAATGCCTCCATGTTTCTCTAAAGAAAATGTCGTGTGCATATATATTCCTACAGTCCTTGTCTGCTCTAGCATCTGACGGCGCACGGCAAATGATGTCTGCATGGTCCGCCGAGATACAACAAAATAGCAACACATTGGAAACCGAGACCGACATGAGGAATGACTCCGAACAGCTGGCCCTAGGGGTCATTGTAGATGTGATATTTGGTCAGAAAACCGAGGAATCATGGGAGGTGTTTGTTGCTATGAAGGAGCTCCAAGAGCTTGCAGTACATGCAAGTCTCGCACCACCTATACCGGGATTCAGGTAGTATATTGTAATTAAACCGATCGTGTCTTTGATTTGGAAAGATTTGATTATCTAAAATATATTTTTGCAAGGTACATTCCAACTCGGCGCAACCGTCGAACATGGAAACTCGATAGGGTGGTGACTAGTAGGATCATGCAGTTGATGGAAACACGTATCGCAAACGACGACTACGGGGAGGACCTTCTTGGGCTGATGATGCAAGCATGTAGGTGGGGCCCCAATAGACTGAGCAACGAGGAGATTGTTGGGGAATGCAAGACTTTCTTCTCCGCGGGGATAGATACCACCGCAACGCTCCTTACGGGCTTGTTCGTTTCGTCCCAACCCGGCCGGGATCGGGCCCGAATACCCGTCTGACAGCTGGGATCGGACTCGCCCGGGTTTAATCCCGGCCCTAACTTACAACATGTTCGGTTAAACCCGAGCGGTATCTAACCCTGCCCGATATCCCCCCCGAAACACCTCGTTCGACCGGGATTAGAAACTCCAGCCCTAGGTCGTGGATGCCATCCCGAGCGACGCACCGAAACGACACACCACGATCGATAACTTTTCCTCTCTCCTCTCTCGCGACAGAGCTGGCGGCGCCGGCGACAGAGGGGACGGCGGCGGTGGCTACGGGAGCAGCGGCGGCCGCTATCAACTGGAGTAGAGGAGATCGGCACCCTTCCTCACCGGTGACTCCGCCACGGACCTCTTCCTCACCTCCAACGGCTGCTCGTCCAGATCTCCGGCGATCTTCCCCACCTCCGACGGCTGCTCGTCCAGGTAACTTCATCTTTTCCTTCTCATCACCTTCCCTCTTCTTGTACGAGATCTGGTATCTTGTACGGTTTTGGGTTCGGGGAGTGACTGGTGCTGGGATCTCGCCGCCGCGATTGTTGTTAGCTACTGGTTCAGGGAGTGACATGGTGCTGGGATCTTCTTGTACGGTTTTGGGTTGGGTTGGAGACCTCCCTGGCAGTCGGTAGGCTTAGTAGGAAGAAATGGAGCAATCGGTCCTCATGACGCAGCCCCACTGTCCCGACGGGGCGCTGATGTTGGTGCACCTCTGGCACCATTGACGCCTGTGCCTCGCAGATTACTGGTCTTGCAATAGATTGAATTATTTAGAACTGTGACACTTGGTGTTCAACGTTTTGAAGCTTCTGTATTATTTTTGGTGCTAGTCTGCAAGCCTGTATTGGCATGATTATATTGAGACAACGTTTTGAATTATTTAGATTGGTGCTAGTCTGCAAGCCTGAATTGGATTGATTATATTGAGACAACGTTTTGAAGCTTCTGTATTATTTTTGGTGCTAGTCTGCAAGCCTGTATACATTAGCTGAATGCCTGAATGAAAAAAAGGCCATATTACTGCATGTTTCTGGATAAATCCACGTCTTATCTTGAGAGCAGCAAGTAGGGGCTTTCTCCTAAATTGATAGCTTAGAAAATAGAATACCATTACCATGCATCTATTCATATATATACCACTGTGATTTTTAGCAGCTGGCTGCTAGTCTGCAAGCCATTATGATTATCATATGTGCTAGTCTGCAACATTGATGTGTCTTCCATTGCTTGTGTGTATGTGGCTGTAGCAGTACTACAAATTATCTACCTATGTTGTTGTTCTGATATTGTATGCACTCTGTTTTTCTGCTAGTAGCCTGTTATAAATAAATCCAGTCAACTATCTCCATCACTAACTACTGATCCAACAACCAAATGCTCATGTACTAGTTGCGTGTAACTACTTCAACATCATGGCAAACCTGAAGCACAAGCAAAACTATGCTTTTATTTAACAATTTGATGCTTCATTAAAGCAATGCAAGAAATGACATATTAATGCATTGAGTAGGTATTAAAACCTAGATACATGTTACATTTCTGAAATATAGCAGGATTACTAGCTTTGTTTCACAGTGTTGTATTATAGAACTGAGGTTTCTGAAAATTATCTGCCTCTGTTCTTGCCTACTAGTAGACTGTGCTTGTGGGTCTTGAGTTCCAAGTCTAGCAGATTTTTGTGCTTCAGATGCACTCTGTTAATGGTAGCACTAGTATAATAGAATCTGGGCACTAATATCATCTCATTTCACCATTTTGTGGTCTGCTGATCAACATCGATACCAGTTTCATATTTCTCTGTAAATTATAGGTACATGATGGATGGAAAAGAGCTAGAGTTCTGTATGAAGAAGTTCCAGAAGAAGATGTGCCAGGGCGCCACGTCTTGGATTAATTTTTTGCGTGCTTTACTGCCGGAAGACAAAATATTTATTTGCTGAACTTTGATGTTTTGTCCTCTAAAATTCAAATGGATTCAAGTTAAAACTCAAAATTTAATGTTGTAGATTGTTCTGGTATTGTTTTATTATCTGCTATTTAAGTATCACTTTGCAGTATTAAACCATGTTGTACCAGTATCGTTTTTCTGTTTGTACGTTACTGCTGCTTGCTTGCTTCATGCTGCCGCCTGTGTTATTTTTTTGAGATCAGCCATCGCATGTGTTGCTTACTGCCTGTGTGGCCTATGCTGTCCGTTACGTATCATGCGTGTAGACTCCAGGGAGGGATTAACCAAATGGCAAATGAAAACAGAGATTAGTAGGGAACGTAGGGAGAGGGACAGTGGGGATCGGGGTGACAATTCGGGTTCACCCAATCCCTCCCGTGGTTGGACCCACTAGCGTATCTATCCCCAGACAACCGAACAAGGCATGGGCAATGTTCCTGCTCAGCACCTACCCACAGTGGCAGGAGAAGGTTAGGGAAGAGATCATCCGCGAATCAACAGAAGATGAAGGAGAGGTCCCTAGTATCAACACCCTAGGAAAACTGAAGCTGGTAGGTAACCATGTTTAGAATACACTTAATTAAGATCTTTAGTTTAGATTTTAACATTTATATGTGTATATCATTATGATGCAGCTTAACATGACGCTCCTCGAGACATTGAGGCTCTATAGCCCGGTACCATTTCTGATGAGAAAAACCGCCTCTGATACCAATCTGGCAAACATCCAGGTGGAGAAAGGAACTGTGATACTCATCCCATTGGCGATGATGCACAGGGACAAGGACGTATGGGGTCCTGACGCTGACGAGTTCAACCCCATGAGGTTCCAGAATGGCACCTCTAGGGCTGCCAAATACGCAAACTCATTGCTATCCTTCTCGTATGGGCCAAGGGCCTGCAGCGGACAGAACTTTGCCATGATAGAGGTGCAAACAGTAATAGTGATGATGCTCAAGAGGTTCTCCTTCACTCTCTCTCCAAAGTATGTTCACAAGCCTACAAACTTTCTCACGCTCACACCAAGATATGGGCTCCCTCTCATCGTGAGGAATCTGCAGCCGGATGAGCAAAAGACTTCAAGTTGAATTAATGCTTAAACATGTCTGAGACAATCTAGATGACACATGAGTATACCATACCCTTGTTTTTCCTATGTTGTAAATGTTTCCTGTGCTCATTTCTCATGACATGTGTGAGATGTGTGCCTGGTCCAAGTGATGTGTGATAACCCACAAGTGTAAGGGATCAGTGTAGTACCTTTCGATAAGTATTGAGTGTCAAACCCATGAGGACCTGAAGGTAAACCTCTATTCTCTACGGTCCTATAACCCTCTTATATGACCGATTATGCGAATAACTAAACTAAAGAAGCAAAGCTAAAAAAACACTACTAAATTAGAAAGCTAGAACTACAAAACTAACGCTAGAAAGTTGTAACTATAAGTGCAGTAAAGGTGTTTGGAAGTGGTGACTGATGGAAGAAGGTGCTCAACACAAATAGTTGTTTCATTCGCCGTGGTTGTCACAATTAGTGAAGCCCAAAATCCTATAAAATATATACACATGAGTTCTTTAAGTTGTGCTCTGACACAACTCTTTAGTAAAGAACTTGATGATTAACCCCCCCCCCCCCCCCGCTACCATACAGTGCAAAATTAAGGAGTTATTTAATGACAAGCCTCACCATCACATAAGCTATGAATAAGATAATTCTATGTTTTTTCTAGAGGAGACATAAATAGGTGCAACCAGTTAATACTGCATAATTACACTCCTGGTGATTGATCTCGAGGACATCTAATAATGAAAACAAAGAGAAAATTAAGACAAAAAAGTACAACCACTGCTGAAAGCTGTAAGGTCCCCTTTACTTATCCTACTGTATGTACTGAGCTCTAATTTGGGCACATGTTTCTGTCATTCACCAGCCCTCCTACAAGTCAATCCAATTGTGACAACCTTATGCAATCCCCCAACATATGTGTGCACTCATACATCAACATAAGACCATAAGATAACAACATGTATGCAACCATCAAAACAAACTATATCACCATTGTCATGAGAACAAGTAATCACTCAAAACTAGACATAACGACAAAATAGATCATGGAAATATAATATATTTCATCAAACCTCGTGTTTGTCAAGATATTACAGCGGGGTTTGGATGAATAGGCTGTTGTAGATGATGTTGGTGATGCGTGTAAAATACATACATGATCTTTGCACTTTACGACTTGATATTCTACCTTATTTGCATCATATATTGGTTATATTCATGCTTTTTGATGATTATTGGGAATAATTCACATGTTCCCTAATTTTATCAGATTAACCTGGGAAAACCAGAAAACCTCTTTTTCAATGTTTTTGACTTTCAGTGATCCAAACGGAGTCCAAATTACCTAAAATTTTGGGGGAACGAGTTTTTCCACGGAACAAGACTTAGGAGCGAAGGAGATGCAACAGGGGAGCCACGAGGGCCAAACGAGCATGGCCCATGCGGCCAGATTCCCTGGCCGTGTGGGGCCTTCCCGTTCCCCCCCCCTCGTAGCTCCGATGTCATCGATCTTCGTCTCGTTGGATGCGTCTTGACCTAAAACCATCTATAAAAAGGGCCCCCTTGCGGGTCGCGAAAAGGAGCGCTACCGAAACACAGAAACATGAAACAGGAGCCAGGGAGATCGAAGATTGGAGGGGAAAACTCTGGCGGGGCACTGCCGGTGTGATCTCCATCCCCTCCAACGACTCTACCTTCATCACCATGATGAAGAGGGAGTATTCCACCTCTGGACTATGGGTTTGTGGCAGTAGCTAATTGTATCTCCATCATGTTCTTCATCGTCTTAGCACCATATGAGCTGCATAACATGATTATGGCCATCTTTGTATCACTTTTGTGGTGGATTTTTCTATGAGTAATATATGAGATTGCAATTGTTCTTTAATTTCAGTGTATGAGTAGATGTATATTATGTACCCCATTCTTATTTACTTGTTATGATCAAGCATGTTTATGAGAGCGTGTGTGGGGAACGTGTGCATTAGTTGGACTAACGGGGGGTGATTTTTCTAGGGAGGACAGTCCTTTGGAGTCACTTGGGTGTTTACCTTACTTTGTTTCCTCACTAGGGATAAAGAAAATACCATGCTACAGGGTATCTCTAGCGTGACCTTGTTGAGTATACACGACTAGATCTAGCATGTTCTTATTTTAACTTTGATGGCGCGGTGATGATGGTGTGAAAGCTTCTTCTTTAATACACGGCAACGGCGACAGAAAACTTCTGGAGCCAAGTTGACGTGGGAATGTGTAGTAAATGACCGGCTAGTTGGAAACCCCCAAGAGAAGGTTTTGATGAATATAGCAGCAAGTTTTCCCTCAGTTATGAAACCAAGGTTATCAATCCAGTAAGAGGATGAATACGACTGAAGGTGATGCCCGCTAGCTTCGCGACAGCTCCGGACAATTTATAGGGCGCCTCATCCAAGCTTTGCTTTGTGAGCGGCAACGTGGAACCTGCACACAACACAACCAAATACTTTGTTCCCAACTTACGATGAGGTTGTCAATCTCACCGGTTTGCTTGAAACAAAGGGTATGAGCGTATCGAGTGGAAAATGATAATAGTAATATGCGAGTAAAGTAAACAGTGCGAGTAAAGTAAATTGGGGATAGCAATGTAAAGGAAATAGGACCAGGGTCCACAGTTCACTAGCGGTGTCTCTCCATAAGATAAAATAACACATGCTGGATAAACAAATTACAGTTGGGCAATTGATAGAATAAAGACAACGTGCATATATCGAGAGGATCACTATGAGATTTACTCTGGGCATTACAACAATATACATAGACTGCCATCCAACTGCATCTATGACTAATAATCCACTTGTGGCGAATCAATCTGATAACTCCACAAGTATTAAGTTGCGAACAACAGATAATTGCATTAAGCAAAGTGTGTAATGTAAACAAAGCATATGCCATCGAGCATATGAATGTTGTTTTCCCCTAGTAGCAACAGCACATCTACAACCTTAGAGGTTTCTATCACTCCCCCGGATTAAATAGAAGCATGAACCCACTATCGAGCATAAATACCCCATCTTGGAGTCACAAGCAACTACTCGGCCAAGATAGCTACTAACAACGGAGAGCATGCAAGATCATAAACAACATAGAGATAACATAAGATAAAATTCAGTACATTGATACGTCTCAAACGTATCTATAATTTTTGATGCTCCATGCTTGTTTTTACACCATTTGCCTAATGTTTTGTTACACTTCGTGGTGTTTTTATGCGATTTCCGGAACTAACCTATTGACAAGATGCCACAGTGCCAGTTCCCTATTTTCTGCTGTTTTTGTGTTTCAGAGTGATACACAGGAAATATTCTCGGAATTGGACGAAACAAGTTCCTGAAGTCTTATTTTGCCCGAAAGTAGGGGTGAAAACGGAGCGGATACGGACGGATAGTAGTGAAACCGTAGTCGTTACCATATGTTTTTCGGATTCGGAATCGGAGCGGATAGTGTGCAGATATGAATACGGAATCGGAGTCTATCGGTAACGAAAACGGACCGAATATGGAACGAATACGGTTCGGTTGCGGATAAACATTTGTCGGATCTCTCGTTCATAATATAGTAAAATTAGCTTGTAAATTTTTCTACATACATAAATATATATTCATATAAAACTAGCATGTGCCTTGCATAATGGTATTTGTGTACCATAAGAAAAAATGTATAACTCTCTTTTACTTTCTCTCCCCAATCACGTACTCAACAACTCATTGCCGGATATTGTCCGGATATAACCGTGAAATGTGGTATATCTTTGGATACGGTCGGATATCAGTAAAACCATATCCTTTTCCATATCCGTTAATCACTAGCCGTATCCGTGACCGTATCCGGCAACTATCCGACCGAATCCGTTTTTGCCTTCCGTAAGCCTTCGGTCGGTCCGTCGGTCGGAAATAATCCGTTCCGTTTTTACCCCTACCCGGAAGCTTCCTGAGGACCGAAAGAGAGCCAGAGGGGGGCCAGAGGCCGCCCTCACACATAAGTGGTGCGGCCCAAGCCCTGGCCACGCCACCCTGGTGTGAGGAGCCCCTGGCTGCCCCCTGACGACGCCCCTTCGCCTATAAGAAGCCTCGGGACGGAAAACCCTAGAGGAGTCGACGTTTTTCCCAGAACAGTTCCGCAGCTCCGCCGCCATCGAAGACAAATTTCGGGGGACAGAAGTCTCTGTTCCGGCACCCTGCCGGGACGGGGAAGTGCCCCCGGAGCCATCTCCATCGGTCTCCATCGCCGTCTCCGCCGTCTCCATCGACCTCACCGCCATCTCCATCAACCTTGCTGTCTCCTATGATGAGGAGGGAGTAGTTCATCCCCGGGGCTAAGGGCTCTACCGGTAGCTATGTGGTTCACCTCTCTCTCCCATGATGTGATCTTTATGTGATCGTGAGCTTTGTATCATGTTGAACAAGTAGATGTTATTATTCAGATATTATGTGTACTCTAGTGGTATTATTAAAGTAATCTATTCCTCCTGCCATGGTGTAATGGTGACAGTGCGTGCATCATGGTGGTACTTGGTCTAGGCAACGATTATGATCTGTTATGGATTATGAGAATAATTATCGCTATGATAGTATTGAAGTGATTTATTCCTCCTTTCATGGTGTAATGTTGACAGTGTGTGCACCGTGTTAGTACTTGGTCTAAGTTGCAATAATATCTATCTTGAGTTGTGATTTGATTTGGATATCTCTATGAGTGGTGTTTGTCAAGTACTTGATGAACTTTAAGGAGTGCTTCGTAGCCCTACGCAATGATTAGTGTAATTCAATAGGAGAGTAATTCAGAGTACCATAGTGAAGAGAAGTTGTTTATTTGTTCAATCATGTTATATTTGTTGGGAGTGTGTCCACTAGTGAAAGTATGATCCCTAGGCCTTGTTTCCAAGCATTGCACACCGTTTACTTATTGTTTTGTTACATGTTTGCTCGCAGCGATATTTATTTCAGATCATATTTGCTACTTATAATCATCACTACTACTTGTATTTCACTATCTCTTCGCCGAACTAGTGCACCTATACATCTGACAAGTGTATTTGGTGTGTTGGGGACACAAGAGACTTTCTGTATCGTAATTGCAGGGTTGCTTGAGAGGGATAGCTTTGACCTCTTCCTCCCTGAGTTCGATAAACCTTGGGTGATCCACTTAAGGGAAACTTGCTGCTGTTCTACAAACCTCTGCACTTGGAGGCCCAACACTGTCTACAAGAACAGACGCGTGCGTAGACATCAAGCTCTTTTCTGGCGCCGTTGCCGGGGAGGTAAGGTAAAAGGTACTCGCATCCTCCTGTGTGAGTGCTCAAAGTTATTTCCTTTAGATTCTGCAATTACATCTTTTTGTTTCTTGTTTTTATTTTCACTAGTTAGGCTTAATGGAAAACAAAGAGTTCTGTAGTCTTTTTCCTGAGTTTAGATATGAAGTATTTGAAGAGAAAATTGAAAAACCTATGGAACTTTATTTGCATGCTAATGGCAATGTTATTAGTATGAACTCTTTGAACACCATTATTGCTAATGCTATGGAAAAGTCTAAGCTTGGGGAAGCTAGTTTTGATGAAAATGATCTTTTTAGTCCCCTAGCTTTGGAGGAGAAAATTTACTTTGATGATACTTTACCTCCAATTTATGATGATTACAATGATGATTATGTTATTTTCAGTCCACCTACTTTTGAGGAGAAAATTAGTTATGATTACAATATGCCTCCTATTTATGATGATTATGGTGATGAGAATAATTATTCTGTTGAATGTGCTCCTATTACTATTGTTCCTGTGGTGAATATTAATTCTTTTATGCATGTGGCTCATGATAGGGATGTTTTATGTGATAGTTATGTTGTTAGTTCTATTCATGATGCTACTGAAAGTTATTATGAGAGAGGGAAACATGGTTTGATGGATCTCAACAATATTAAGTTTCCCCTCTTTATGTTGCAAATCTTGAAGTGGCACTTGTTTTATCTATCCATGTTTGCTACTATGTGCCTCGTTGATTTATTTTCTTACAAGATTCCTATGCATAGGAAGTGGTTCAGATTTAAATGTCTTTCATATCTGCTTTTTGATGCTCTCTATTGCTTTAAGTTCCTATATGGCGCCTTTGCCTCAAGCTCTTATATGGCGCCCACATGAGCATCTTTGCAAATTACTGCGCCTAGCTCAAAGGCGTTAAAGAAAAGCACTCTTGGGAGATAACCCATTGTTTATTTTCAGTATGTTTTCTTTTATTTGAGTCTTGGAAGTTATTACTACTGTAATGACCGCTCCTTATCCTTTTTATTTCATTTTTGTGCCAAGAGAAGCCTCTAATTTGAGTGAGGTAAGATTTGGGGATGTTGCTGTCCTGAAACTGTTTTCGGTGCTGCACCGTAAAAATTCGTGAAAATTCTCTATATATCTTTTGGACTTGTGATTTCTTGTGCATATGCCCCAGGTTATATGCAAACTTTCATTAGTTTAACACTTTTTGATTTGAGCAACAGAAAACACCTTAAAAATTCGACCTTTGCCAGCTATTCCGTTTTGACAGATTTCTGCCAATATTTGTGTTTGCCGCTTTATCGCTTTCTTTTTGAGTTCTTTTGATCACGGAACTTTTGGGAAAGTTGCTACAGTAGTATATGCTTTATATGTGGTGGGTTTAGGTTAAAACCTGAAGCAAAAAGGGTTGATTATATGTTATGCTTACACTAATGTTGCTAATAGAATTGTGTTCATTTTTGTATGAAGGAAGTTTTCAAGTGTAGGGATCGGAGAGTGATGAGATGAGTTGAAGAATGGACAAAAGCTCAAGCTTGGGGATGCCCATGCATCACCCCAAGAAATATCCAAGAAGTACAAGCGTCAAAGCTTGGGGATGCCCCCGAGGCACCCCTTCTTCATCGGCAAAAATCAGGTCACCTTTCAAGACACTATATTTTTATTGCTTCATGCACTATGCGTTTTTCTTGGAGCGTCAGTTGTTTTTGTTTTCAGTTTTCTTTTGTTTTGTTTGCTGCAATAATTGGTTAGATCACATCATGTTTCTTTTGGAGGAGATGAACTCGCTTTTCACTCCTATCGTTTCAACGAGTGTTCTCTTTTTCTGCTACTGGGTTTAGCTTGCATTTTTCGCCTTGATTTGTGTTCAGATCTTGTTATATCTTTTCATCAAGGTGTATTTTTGCCTCTGATCTTTATTGGTTTTCATCAAAAGAGGTGTTTATAAATTTCAAATGGTGTTGGAAAAGAGAAAAAGCGTTATGCAAAAAAGTGGTACAAGAAGGAGATTGTGTAGACTGCGGCCTAGGCTCTTTCATGTCATGCTTGATGTCTTTTTGATAGTATGCTTAGTGGTTTTGCTGTAGCATGACTTGTCTCAAATAACTGAGATTGCTTAATGAGCCTTTGAAAAAATCATGCGTTGTTTTTATTATATGGAAGCATTTATTTGGTTTTCTCCTTGATGCTTTATTTGGGTTGACTTGGCGCATGCTCACACATGTTAGACTCATACAAAGTCGCCAATAGCCTCTATGATCATTTAGTTTTTGACTTTTGATGCCATCTTATGCTTCTTTTAATGTTGCTTTGTCGCTATGCATGATTATGGCCGTTATTGCTCTCTTAGTTGGTCGCTCCCAGTCTTTTGCTAGCCCTCATTTTGTACTGAGTATGAGCTCTACTCGTGCATCCAACTCCCAAAAACCAAGTTTGCCATTGTGTCCACTATAAATTCCTATGCATGGTATTTGTAAGCCATTCAAAGTAAATTTTCATGTGCTACCTTTCAAAAACCTTCAAAACACTTCTCGTTTTGTGACACTGTTTTCAGCTCATGGGGACGTAGTGGTCGGATTTGCTATCTTCCATATTGCTTATTCCAAAAAGAAAAAAAAGGAAAAAAGAAAAGAAAAAAGGCACTCCTCCATGGAATGTGAATGTTGGTGGGCACCCGATGGAATCGGTTAGCCATGGCTTGATAAAGGAAAAAAGGTGGGGAGGAGTACCAAGCTTTATAAAAGAGCACAAAAGTGCCAATCTCTCTCTCAAAAACTTGCTTCATTTTTTGTATGGAAGATAGTAAGAACCCCATTGCCAGTCGTTGACAAAGACAACCACCTCTCAAAATCAAGTTTTATCTCTCTGTTTTACAAATGAAAAGCTCTAGCACATGTTTAATCACTGCTTCCCTCTGCGAAGGGCCTTTCTTTTACTTTTATGTTGAGTCACCACCTTCTACCTTTATGCACCATTAAGAGAGCATAGTTGTCATTCTGAGTATAATGTGCATTGTCCCAAAGTTTATCATTGATTGATTCATGACTATGGTTTCACTTGTTCTTAAATTACTTGTATCTAGTCACCCTCTTAAACTTGAAGGTGTCCTATGCATTTATGTTTTGCTCTCCATGAAGGACAAGCTGAAAACCATTTGTATGTTTTTTCCTATGATTTGAACACACGTTTGACTTTCATTGTTTCATTTTCATGATCTTTTGTTTGTGTTCATTTTCATGTTATAACATGGTTACTAAGTTTCTATTGTCAAGATTATATCTTTCATGCCCATGTTTTAAGTTCTTTTGATCCCAGCTCACAAATGCTTACATATATGATCAAGATTGTGATGGTGCATGTCACCTCAAAAATTATTTCTTTTGTTATCACTTACCTACTCGAGGACGAGCAGGAGTTAAGCTTGGGGATGCTGATACGTCTCAAACGTATCTATAATTTTTGATGCTCCATGCTTGTTTTTACACCATTTGCCTAATGTTTTGTTACACTTCGTGGCGTTTTTATGCGATTTCCGGAACTCACCTATTGACAAGATGCCACAGTGCTAGTTCCCTGTTTTCTGCTGTTTTTGTGTTTCAGAGTGATACACAGGAAATATTCTCGGAATTGGACGAAACATGTTCCTGAAGTCTTATTTTGCTCGGAAGCTTCCTGAGGACCGAAAGAGAGCCGGAGGGGGGCCAGAGGCCGCCCTCACACATAGGTGGCGCGGCCCAGGCCCTGGCCGCGCCACCCTGGTGTGAGGAGCCCCTGGCTGCCCCCTGACGACGCCCCTTCGCCTATAAGAAGCCTCGGGACGGAAAACCCTAGAGGAGTCGACGTTTTTCCCAGAACAGTTCCGCAGCTCCGCCACCGTCGAAGACAAATTTCGGGGGATAGAAGTCTCTGTTCCGGCACCCTATCGGGACGGGGAAGTGCCCCCGGAGCCATCTCCATCGGTCTCCATCGCCGTCTCCGCCGTCTCCATCGACCTCACCGCCATCTCCATGAACCTTGCTGTCTCCTATGATGAGGAGGGAGTAGTTCATCCCCGGGGCTAAGGGCTCTACCGGTAGCTATGTGGTTCACCTCTCTCTCCCATGATGTGATCTTTATGTGATCGTGAGCTTTGTATCATGTTGAACAAGTAGATGTTATTATTCATATATTATGTGTACTCTAGTGGTATTATTAAAGTAATCTATTCCTCCTGCCATGGTGTAACGGTGACAGTGCGTGCATCATGGTGGTACTTGGTCTAGGCTACGATTATGATCTGTTATGGATTATGAGAATAATTATCGCTATGGTAGTATTGAAGTGATTTATTCCTCCTTTCATGGTGTAATGTTGACAGTGTGTGCACCGTGTTAGTACTTGGTCTAAGTTGCAATAATATCTATCTTGAGTTGTGATTTGATTTGGATATCTCTATGAGTGGTGTTTGTCAAGTACTTGATGAACTTTAAGGAGTGCTTCATAGCCCTACGCAATGATTAGTGTAATTCAATAGGAGAGTAATTTAGAGTACCATAGTGAAGAGAAGTTGTTTATTTGTTCAATCATGTTATATTTGTTGGGAGTGTGTCCACTAGTGAAAGTATGATCCCTAGGCCTTGTTTCCAAGAATTGCACACCGTTTACTTATTGTTTTGTTACATGTTTGCTCGCAGCGATATTTATTTCAGATCATATTTGCTACTTATAATCATCACTACTACTTGTATTTCACTATCTCTTCACCGAACTAGTGCACCTATACATCTGACAAGTGTATTTGGTGTGTTGGGGACACAAGAGACTTTCTGTATCGTAATTGCAGGGTTGCTTGAGAGGGATAGCTTTGACCTCTTCCTCCCTGAGTTCGATAAACCTTGGGTGATCCACTTAAGGGAAACTTGCTGCTGTTCTACAAACCTCTGCACTTGGAGGCCCAACACTATCTACAAGAACAGACGCGTGCGTAGACATCATACATCAACTCGATCATAACACCAATATTCATCGGATCCCAACAAACGCAACATGTAGAATTACATAACGGTGATCTCGATCATGTAAGGCAGCTCACGAGATCTAAACATGAAGCACATGGTGGAGAAGACAACCAACTAGCTACTGCTATGGACCCATAGTCCAAGGTAGACTACTCACTCATCGCGCCGGAGGCAAGCATGGCGATGAAGAAGATCTCCGGTGGCGATTCCCCTCTCCGGCAGGGTGCCGGGAAGAGCTTCTGGACCCTCCTGATCTTCGGGTCGACGGCGGCGGTGGATCACGATGTGTTCTGAAAAGTGATTGGGTATTTAGGTTTTTCCTGTTGGGGGGTCTTTATAGGCGAAGAGGCGGCATCAGAAGTGGACCAGGGGGCCCACACCATAGGCCGGCGTGGGCCAGGGGTGGTCCGCGCCCCCGGGTGGTGTGGCCACCCTCTGGTCCGGCTCCGTCTCCTCTTCGGTGTTCTGGAAGCTCCATGAAATATCTGGACGTCTGGCTTTTGTTTCATCCAATTCTGAGAATATTTCCTGTGTAACTTTTCTAAAACACAAAAACAGCAGAAAACAGGGAACTGGCACTGTGGCATCTCGTTAATAGGTTAGTTCCGGAAAATGCATAAAAATGCCACGAAGTGTAACAAAACACTAAACAAATGGTGTAAAAACAAGCATGGAGCATCAAAAATTATGGATACGTTGGAGACGTATCAGCATTCCCAAGCTTAACTCCTGCTCGTCCTCGAGTAGGTAAGTGATAACAAAAGAAATAATTTTTGAGGTGACATGCACCTACGCAATCTTGATTATCTATGTAAGCGTTGTGCGCTGGGATCAAAAGAACTTAAAACATGGGCATGAAAGATATAATCTTGATAGAAGAAACTTAGCAACCATGTTATAACATGAAAATGAACACAAACAAAAGCTCATGACAATGAAACAATGAAAGTCAAATGTGTGTTCAAATCATAAGGAAAAACATACAAATGGTTTTCAGCTTGTCCCTCATGGAGTAGCAAAACATAAATGCATAGGACACCTTCAAGTTTAAGAGGGTGACTAGATACAAATAATTTAAGAACAAGTGAAACCAACAATATGAATCAATCAATAAAAACTTTGGGACAATGCACATTATAGTCAGAATGACAACTATGCTCTCTTAGACGGTGCATAAAGGTAGAAGGTGGTGACTCAACATAAAAGTAAAAGAAAGGCCCTTCGCGGAGGGAAGCAGTGATTAAACATGTGCTAGAGCTTTTCATTTGTAAAACAGAGAGATAAAAATTGGGTTTTGAGAGGTGGTTGTCTTTGTCAATGACTGGCAATGGGGTTCTTACTATCTTCCATACAAAAATGAAGCAAGTTTTTTAGAGAGAGATTGGCACTTTGGTGCTCTTTTATAAAGCTTGGCACTCCTCCCCACCTTTTTTCCTTTCACAAACCATGGCTAACCGATTCCATCGGGTGCCCACCAACATTCACATACCATGGAGGAGTGCCTTTTTTTTCTTTTTTGGAATAAGACAATATGGAAGATAGCAAATCCGACCACTATGTCCCCATGATCTAAAAACAGTGGCACAAAACGAGAAGTAGTTGAAAGTTTTGAAAGGTAGCACACGAAAATTTACTTGGAATGGCTTACAAATACTATGCATAGGAATTTATATTGGACACAATGGCAAACTTGGTTTTTAGGAGTTGGATGCACGAGTAGAGCTCATACTCAGTACAAAATGAGGGCTAGCAAAAGACTAGGAGCGACCAACTAAGAGAGCAATAATGGCCATAATCATGCATAGCGACAAAGCGACATTAAAAGAAGCATAAGATGGCATCAAAAGTCAAAAACTAAATGATCATAGAGGCAATGGCGAATTTTTATGAGTCAAACATGTGTGAGCATGCGCCAAGTCAACCCAAATAAAGCATCAAAGGAGAAAACCAAAATAATGCTTCCAAATAATTAAAACAACGCATGATTTTTTCAAAGGCTCATTAAGCAATCTCAGTTATTTGAGACAAGTTATGCTACAGCAAAACCACTAAGCATACTATCAAAAATACATCAAGCACGACATGCAAAAGCCTAGGCCGTAGTGTACACAAGCTCCTTCTTGTACCACTTTTTTGCATAAAGCTTTTTCTCTTTTCCAACACCATTCAAACTTTTTTTAACCAACTCTTTTGATGAAAACCAATATGGACCAGAGGTCAAAATACACCTTGATGAAAAGATATAACAAGATCTGAACATAAATCAAGGCGAAAATCAAAAGCTAAATGCAGTTCTAGAAAAAGAGAACACTCGTTGAAATTATAAGAGTGAAAAAGGGAGTGTTCTTGGCAAATGAAAAGCATGGCAACTTCTCCAAAAGGAATTTTGTTGGGGTCCAACCATTTATTGCAGCAAACAAAACTAAACTAAACTGAAAACTAAAAACAACTGACGCTCCAAGAAATACGCATAATGCATGAAGCAATAAAAATATAGTGTTTTGAAAGGTGACCTGATATTTGCCGATGAAGAAGGGGTGCCTCGGGGGCATCCCCAAGCTTTGACGCTTGTACTTCTTGGATATTTATTGGGGTGACATGGGCATCCCCAAGCTTGAGCTTTTGTCCATTCTTCAACTCATCTCATCATTCTCCAATCCCTACACTTGAAAACTTTCTTCATACAAAACTAAAAACAAATCTATTAGCAACATTAGGGTAAGCATAACATTGAATCAACCCTTTTTGCATCAGGTTTCAACTCAAAACCACCACATATAAAGCATATACTACTGTAGCAACTTCCCCAAAAGTTCCGTGATCAAAAGAACTAAAAAAGAAAGCGATAAAGCGGCAAACACAAATATTGGCAGAAATCTGTCAAAACAGAACAGCTGACAAAGCTCGAATTTTTAGAGGGTTTTCTGTTGCTCAAATCAAAAAGTGTTAAACTAATGAAAGTTTGGATATAACCTGGGGCATATGCACAAGAAATCTCAGGTCCAAAAGATATACAGATAATTTTTACGAATTTTTACGGTGCAGCACCAAAAACTGTTTCAGGACAGCAACATCCCCAAATCTTACCTCACTCAAATTAGAGGCTTCTCTTGGCACAAAAACGAAATAAAAAGGATAAGGAGAGGTTATTACAGTAGTAATAACTTACAAGACTCAAATAAAAGAAAAAGTACTGAAAGTAAAAACATTGGGTTATCTCCCAAGAGTGCTTTTCTTTAACGCCTTTGAGCTAGGCGCAGAAAGTGCGAATCAAGTAATATCAAGTGATGAAGCATCAAGCTCATAATTTGCTCTAAGAATATAGTCAAAAAGTAATTTCTTTCTCTTTCTAGGGAAGTGTTCCATACCTTTCTTGAGTGGAAATTGATATTTGATAGTGCCTTCCCTCATATCAATGATGGCACCTACAGTTCGAAGAAAGGGTCTTCCCAAAATAATAGGACATGAAGCATTGCATTCAACATCCATGACAAGAAAATCAACGGGAACAAGGTTATTGTTAACCATAATAAGAACATCATTAATCCTTCCCAAATGTTTCTTCTTAGCAACATCAGCAATAGGAACATCATAATAACACTTTTCAAGCGGTGGTAAATCAAGCATGTCATAAATTTTTCTAGGCATAATAGAAATACTAGCACCTAGATCACATAAAGCATGGCAATCAAAACCATTAACATGCATATCAATGATGGGTTCCCAACCATCTTCTAATTTCTTGGGAACAGAAGCTTTTTGCTTCAACTTTTCATCCCTAATTTTCATAAGAGCATTGGTAATATGCTTAGTAAAAGCAACATTTAAAGAACTAGCATTGGGAGTCAAAGCAAGCTTTTGCAAGAAAAAAATAACTTCAAATATATTCCAGCCATCAACATCAAAATCATTAAAGGAAATAGAGCTATCATCTCCTACACTCCGAAAAATTTCAGCACTCTTTTGAGAAAAAGTTTTAGCTGTTTTGGGCTTTTTAACACTAGGAGTAGGAGTTTTCTCTACACCAATCAAAGTAAGAGGATTGCTAGCATTAGGAATAACATCAATAGAGGTAGTAATGGTACATATACCTTCATATTTCTAGCCATCTCATCTTCTCTTTCCCACCTGGCATGCAATTCTGCTAGCATCCTAACATTTTCATCAATTCTAACTTGGATAGCATTAGCAGTAGCAAAAACATTGTTCTCTTTCACATCATTAGGCAACACTTTTAATTTCAGAAGTTCAACATCATGAGCAAGGCTATCAACTTTAGAAGCAAGAATATCAATTTTGCCTAACTTTTCCTCAACAGACTTGTTAAAAGCATTTTGCTTACCGATGAAGTCCTTGAGCATTACCTCAAGCTCGGAGGGCGCGGCCCTAGTGTTGTTGGAGGAATTACCATAAGAGTTAACATAACCATTACCATTGGTAAAAGGATACGGCCTATAATTGTTACTAGCAAAATTGTTCCTATAAGCATTGTTGTTGAAATTATTATTTCTAATGAAGTTTACATCAACATGCTCTTCTTGAGCAACTAAAGAGTCCAAAGGAACATTATTAGGATCAACATGAGTCCTATCATTTGAAAGCATAAGCATAATAGCATCAATCTTATCACTCAAGGAAGAGGTTTCCTCAACAGAATTTACCTTCTTACCTTGTGGAGCTCTCTCGGTGTGCCATTCAGAGTAATTTACCATCATATTATCGAGAAGCTTCTTTGCGGCGCCCAAGGTAAGGGACATAAAAGTGCCTCCAGCAGCTGAATCAAGTAGGTTCCTCAAAGAAAAATTCAGTCCTGCATAAAAAGTTTGAACAATCATCCAAGTAGTCATTCCATGAGTGGGACCATTCTTTATCATAGATTTCATTCTTTCCCAAGCTTGAGCAACATGCTCATTATCAAACTGACTAAACTTCATAATATTGCTACGCAAAGCTATAATCTTAGCAGGAGGATAGTATCTACCAATAAAAGCATCCTTACACTTAGCCCATGAATCAATACTATTTTTAGGCAAAGACAGCAACCAATCCTTAGCTTTTCCTCTCAAAGAAAAAGGAAACAACTTAAGCTTAATAATATCACTTTCTACATCCTTATATTTCTGCATCTCACATAGCTCAACAAAATTGTTGATATGAGCTGCAGCATCATCAGTACTAGCACCAGAAAATTGCTCTTTCATAACAAGGTTCAACAAAGCAGGCTTAATCTCATAAAAATTTGCAGCAGGAGCAGGTGGCGCAATAGGAGTGCAGATAAAATCACTATTATTCATGCTAGTAAAGTCACACAACTTGGTGTTTTCATGAGTAGCCATTCTAGCAAAACTAAAAGCAGACAAGTAAAAACAACTACAAAGGATACTAATTTTTTTGGGTTGTTGATAAAATGATGCAAGTAAAAATAAAGTAAAGCAAAACTTAAAACAAAGTAAAGGATGTACGTGTGAAACTCCCCTTGCAAAAGTCTTCTTTCCTCCCCGGCAGCGGCGCCAGAAAACTTGTTGATGGCGCGGTGATGATGGTGTGAAAGCTTCTTCTTACACGGCAACGGCGACAGAAAACTTCTGGAGCCAAGTTGACGTGGGAATGTGTAGTAAATGACCGGCCAGTTGGAAAACCCCAAAAGAAGGTTTTGATGAATATAGCAGCAAATTTTCCCTCAGTTTTGAAACCAAGGTTATCAATCCAGTAGGAGGATGAATACGACTGAAGGTGTTGCCCGCTAGCTTCGCGACAGCTCCGGACAATTTATAGGGCGCCTCGTCCAAGCATTGCTTTGCGAGCAGCAACATGGAACCTGCACACAACACGACCAAATACTTTGTTCCCAACTTACGATGAGGTTGTCAATCTCACCGGTTTGCTTGAAACAAAGGGTATGAGCGTATCGAGTGGAAAGTGATAATAGTAATATGCGAGTAAAGTAAACAGTGCGAGTAAAGTAAACAGGGGATAGCAATGTAAAGGAAATAGGACCAGGGTCCACAGTTCACTAGCGATGTCTCTCTATAAGATAAAATAACACATGCTGGGTAAACAAATTAAAGTTGGGCAATTGATAGAATAAAGACAACATGCATATGTCGAGAGGATCACTATGAGATTTACTCTGGGCATTACAACAAGATACATAGACCGCCATCCAACTGCATCTATGACTAATAATCCACTTGTGGCGAATCAATCCGAGAACTCCACAAGTATAAAGTTGCGAACAACAGATAATTGCATTAAGCAAAGTGTGTAAGGTAAACAAAGCATATGCCCTTGAGCATATGAATGTTGTTTTCCCCCTAGTAGCAACAGCACATCTACAACCTTAGAGGTTTCTGTTACTCCCCCAGATTAAATAGAGGCATGAACCCACTATCGAGCATAAATACCCCCTCTTGGAGTCACTAGCAACTACTTGGCCAAGATAGCTACTAACAACGGACAGCATGCAAGATCATAAACAACATAGAGATAACATAAGATAAAATTCAGTACATCAACTCAATCATAACACCAATATTCATCGGATCCCAACAAACACAACATGTAGAATTACATAACGGTGATCTCGATCATGTAAGGCAGCTCACGAGATCTAAACATGAAGCACATGGTGGAGAAGACAACCAACTAGCTACTGCTATGGACCCATAGTCCAAGGTAGACTACTCACTCATCGGACCGGAGGCAAGCATGGCTATGAAGAAGACCTCCGGTGGCGATTCCCCTCTTCGGCAGGGTGCCGGGAAGAGCTTTTGGACCGTCCCGATCTTCGGGTCGACGGCGGCGGCGGTTCGCGATGTGTTCTAGAAAAGTGATCGGGTATTTAGGTTTTTCCCATTGGGGGTCTTTATAGGCGAAGAGGCGGCGTCAGAAGTGGACCAGAGGGCACACACCACAGGCCGGCGCGGGCCAGGGGTGGGCCGCGCCCCCTGGTGGTGTGGCCACCCTCTAATCCGGCTCTGTCTCCTCTTCGGTGTTCTGGAAGCTCCGTGAAATATCTGGACATCTGGCTTTTGTTTCGTCCAATTCCGAGAATATTTCCGGTGTAACTTTTCTGAAACACAAAAACAGCAGAAAACAGGGAACTGGCATTGTGGCATCTCGTTAATAGGTTAGTTCCGGAAAATGCATAAAAATGCCATGAAGTGTAACGAAACACTAAACAAATGGTGTAAAAACAAGCATGGAGTATCAAAAATTATGGATACGTTGGAGACGTATCAAACTTCATGTCATTGTACTCAATGCTATGCTTTGAGTTTATCTTAATACCGAGATGACTAGATTAAATTCCCATCTTGGTGGAGTATGAGAGAGATGAATAACCAAAACATCTCTATATAGGACGTGATGCCCATATGAATTCATCTGAATTGGAACTTTGTTGCAATATTTTATGTTAATTGTATGATCTTTTGTCAGCCATATCTTTTATGAGGGAGTGCATTAGTGAACCCATGAACCCCGGTCCACTTTTTATTATAGGAAACAACTTTCATTCACTTTATCATTGTTTACATTTTTTATTAATTTCAAAAATACAAAAATATTTTCTTTATTGCATTCACAAACCAAAACACTACAACTATATCTTTTATAGTTTATCATTGCAGTGCATATTACTTTAGTTTGCATATTCCCGCGGCATAGGATTTCTGGCGCCGTTGCATTTGCATATTTATTTATTTACATTGCATATTTATTTTCTAGTTTTGTTTACTTACACACACCTTGTGCTTGACAAGTACTTGGTTAGAAGAAGGACAGGAAGGATCCTTGTACACACAGTTCCCCGAGAGTTCGATATAAACCCTCGAGTCACCTTCATGGGGAAAATCAAGCTTCCCTATGCTCAGCACTCTTCACTTGGAGTCTCAACCTAGCGAAGCATCAGTTGGTCATGATGCCGGAGGGTGTGGAGCCAACCAGAGGTGATTCTGGCAGTGTTTCCCCCCCTCCGAACTCCTTCGGAGGCAGACTTATGTCTCTCTGTATCTTGGTTTTTGATCTTCGCCTCAGTCTGTCACGAAATAAATCCCAGGGGGTATATATAGGCATTTTTAGGTCAAACCTGAGACGGTGACACGAAGATTGAAGCAAAGGAAGGTCGGAGGGCCAAGATCACCTCTACCATGCGGGCTAGGAAACCAAACGCGTGGTGCAACCTAGTTTGCACCCTTTGACCTCCTGGTGGGCCAATTGGCCTCGTTGGATGAATCTCAAATATTTTGAACTGTTATCCCTAATCTTGACCTTTTTGAGTTTCATAGCTCTTGAAAAGTCCAAATACTAACAGAAAGTTTTTCTGCCATCCAGAGTTAAATACAAAATAAAGAACTTTGTGAAAAATACCCAAAATCAATTTAAAACATGTTGCCACCATCATATAACATGTGAATATCAAGATATATGACCTAATAAACTACAAATATTATGGATGCATTTTACATGCATCAACATCGTTAAGCTTAACCTCTGCTTGTCCTCAAGCAAGAAGGTGATAAAACTCATGAGCTTTGTAGTCCATTAACTCACAAATCAATACAATACTTACAAGTTATAATTGTTGCTAACTCTAAGGCATAAAAAGTCCATTGAAAAAGTATAGAGATGAGCAAAAAAGTCATCAATTTATAGTTCATAACATTCAGCATTAGACATAAGAGCAATAATAAACCTTGCACAAAGCAAAATGTGCCATGCTGATAAACAATGAGGAAAACCTTGTGCAAGTATAGTGTAGGTGAGGTTCCTAAATTGGTCAAGAACGAAGTTAGAATGTTTTGCTTTTTTGACTCTGGTGGTGAAGGCTTTTCCTCTCTAAGGTAGTAGCATTTAAACATGACACACAAGTTTAGAGGCTAGAGATTACTCCTTGTTTGTGGGCACATCCATGTACAAGTAGAAACAAATAGTAAACTTATAGTTCTCCATGCTAAATAAAGTTACTTAAGAAGTGGTTCTCATATTTTATTTTTCTTTAAAACTTTGGCACTCCTCCCAACCTTTTCTTTTACATTCCATGGCTGACAAGGGTATAGCTAATAGAGCCCGTTACTTGTGTACCCCTGAGGCCCGTTAAGCTAGGCCCAAGTTTAGTCATAGTTGAAGTACGAGTCAATATCGTATGCAGACACTGTAATTTGTATTGAACCCGACCGGTTCCTTGAGACCTGGCCATCTATATATAGGGGCCAGGAGAGGCCAGCCAGGGACAGATTGAGATTAAGCCAAGTTAATTTACCACCACGTTTATTCTCAATACACGCCTTGTTTTATTGATCTTTACCTTCGAGTTCATCCGACGCCCTATTCCCCCGATCCTTCATCTTGGACATTTGTCGAGTTAACCCTCGTCAATTAGCGCCGACCTTGGGGACCTGGGGCGTTGGAGTCATGAATTCAACGGCTTTTTTGCTTCTAGGCTAAAACAATCCAGAAATCGATGGAAATCAGGAGATGGAGCTAACAATCGGAAGCCTGAACTTTCGCATCAGATCTTTGGGTTCGATTCGCCTTTCAGATCCAGCAAAACCGGATCCGTCGGCAAGAGAAACCAAGACAGTAGCAAGGTCAAAATCGTCAGTGGGCTCTTCAAGCGAGGTAAACTCACCGGTCAGCTTTGCAACAACGGAAAATTCAGAAGAAAAAATCGAAGAACTCGACGAAACCATGGGAAACCTCGACTTAGAAGTAACAAAGGATCAAACATATCTTAGTCAAAAAGGACTTCACCACCCGAAGCGGTGGCGTCTCCAGCAATATACACCAACTATGCGTCATCATCACTGAAGCAGCAGAAGAAAACGACCATGCAGACAATGCAGCAACCCACACGCAAGTCGACAAATCAAGGAGAAATAGCAAGAGAGTGGAGAATTATCATGTCAGCTATCAATCACGGTACGGAGGTACCCGCCAACTCAAGAAGAGAAGTTCTGATGGGGTATCAGTATGCCCTGCATCAACACAAAAAGAGGCTGCGGGAGGAAAAAGACGAGTTCAGAAGATGTCAAGAAAACAATAGTGTATCAAGTGGGGCATACTAGGATGAATACAGTGAAGCATCAGACTCCAGCAGAGAAAAACATCGAGAGCTAAAGCATAATAGAAGGAAAACAGAGCGGGCAAGGGAAGAGAACCATGCAAGAAGCACAAGTGCACAGCCATCGAACGAAGAAGAGGATTTTACGCAAGAAACACCAGAAGCAGCACTAGTAGCAGCGCAGGCGTATCTACTAACTACACAACCAGAACCCGGAGATCCATGGGAGCATATGCATCAAGCATCAATAAAAATTCTTGGGTTAGTAGAAGACAGGCTAAGGAAACATTCTCCATAGAAGAAGTCGACACGTTACAAGGATAAGGGAAAGAAAAGCATAAAGTACCAATCCTCGCAAAGCCAAACAAGTGACTCATCAGGCGACGAAAAGCGCAGGGCACGAAGGGAGGATGCAAGGAATATCATAGCACAAACAAGGGTGAACAAAGCACGCTACGCATGGAAGGAAGAAAATTACGAGGACGACGAAAAAGTGATGGGCGCGCTATGCTTTACCCAAAGGGTTCGCAGAACGTGAGTACCCAAAGGATTTAAATTGCCACACAATCAACAAAAGTACGATGGATCGCAAGAACCTAAACTGTGGCTATCAGACTACCTTCAGGCAGTGCAAATACTCAGAGGAATAAGAGCAACGGCGATGCAAAGTTTGCAATTACACCTCACCGGCGCAGCACGGTCCTGGTTAAGCACTTTGCCAACGATTCCATCGGAAGTTGGGAGAGCTAGAAAGTCAATTCACAAGAAATTTTCATTCAACATACAAACGTCCAGCGTCACTAGAAGAAGTCAAATCATGCATGCAGAGAAAGGGCGAAACCCTACGTTCATACATACAGCGATGTAGTATAATAAAAAAAACTCCGTGGAAGACGTCTCCGACAGGCGGGTAGTAGACGCTTTCTCGGCTGGCCTTCGCCGCTCGGATCTCGTGAAAGAATTAGGGAGAACAAGGCCTAAAACAGTGTCGGAATTAATAGAGATAGCAAGCAGATTCAACAATTGAGAAGACGCTTACAACAACAAAAGGGCACGTTTACCAGAAGTCGACAAAGCAAGCAGGCAAAGGCGCAGGTCTCGCTACGAGGATAGCCGCACAAGACGCAACCAAGTAGCCACAGGATATGAAAGAAGGAACGAGGAAGGCGACGAGAGCAGGGAGTACCGAGACAAAAACAGTCACGGACGAGAAAAGGCGAAATATTCCGGCCCATCGGCGGAAGACATGCTTCATGGACCTTGCCGCATCCACTATGCATACTTAGATGGGAAGAGAGTCTCCAACCACCTGATGAAAGACTGCAGAACATTCCTAAGGTTACAAGACGCTCTGGAGTTAAGTCAACAAGAACATCGAGGAAGTACAACCACAAGTCAAGGATATCAAGTGCAAAATAATGCAAGACATCTAGAGTCAAAGGTATACATATCCGCAATGATCCAGCCTATACCGAAGTCCAAAAAGGAGCAGAAGAGCATATCAAGGCAAATAAACTTAGCAATATCATCGCCACCAGCCACTATAGAATATCTGCGATGGTCCGATCAGCCAATCAGGTTTAGTAGAGCAGATCACCCAAGGAAAGTACCCAGGCCAGGACACGCGCCAATGGTGTTAAAGGCACAAATAGGAGGATACGATATTGGGCGAGTGATGTCTACACACGCTTCTGTTCTTGTAGACAGTGTTGGGCCTCCAAGTGCAGAGGTTTGTAGAGCAGCAGCAAGTTTCCCTTAAGTGGATCACCCAAGGTTTATCGAACTCAGGGAGGAAGAGGTCAAAGTTATCACTCTCAAGCAACCCTACAATTACGATACAGAAAGTCTCTTGTGTCCCCAACACACCCAATACACTTGTCAGATGTATAGGTGCACTAGTTCGGCGAAGAGATAGTGAAATACAAGTAATAGTGATGATTATGAGTAGTAAACGTAATCTGAAATAAATATTGCTGCAAGCAAACATGTAACAAAACTGAATGTAAACAGTGTGCAAAGCTTGGAAACAAGGCCTAGGGATCATACTTTCACTAGTGGACACACTCTCAACAAATATAACATAATTAAACCAATAGATACTATCATCAATATGCAACTCAAAACAATTCTCCAATGGAAAACGAACACTAATCATGCGTAGGGTTACGAAGCACTCCTCAAAGTCCGTATGTACCCAAACTAGATTGTCCCACACTATCACCATGAACGCACTAGATGGTTCCAACAAACACCAACATTTCATAGAGACATTAACCAAAAAGATACACATGATGCGCACACTAGTCACCTTCACACCATGATACAAGGTATCTCCGGAGATTACAAATAATAAGCACGGGAGTAGCATAATATCTGAATAATAGCATCTACCAATTCAACTAGATACAAAGCTCACGATCACATAAAGATCACATCATGGGAGAGAGAGGTGAACCACATAGCTACCGGTAGAGCCCTCAGCCCCGGGGGAGAACTACTCCCTCCTCATCATAGGAGACAGCAAGGTTGATGGAGATGGCGGTGAGGTCGATGGAGACGGCGGAGACAGCGATGGAGACCGATGGAGATGGCTCCGGGGCACTTCCCCGTCCCGGCAGGGTGCCGAAACAGAGACTTCTGTCCCCCGAAATTTTTCTTCGACGGCGGCAGAGCTGCGGAACTGTTCTGGGAAAAGCGCCGATTGATTTAGGGTTTTCCGTCGGGAGGCTTCTTATAGGCGAAGGGGCGTCATCAGGAGTGGACCAGGGGCTCCTCACCACAGGTGGGCGCGGCCAGGGCCTGGGCCGCGCCCCCTGGTGGTGAGGGCAGCCTCTGGCCCCTCTCCAGCTCCCGTTTGGTCCTCGTCCTTCGTCCGGGAAAAATAAGACTTCTGGAACTTGTTAAGTCCAATTCCGAGAATATTTCCTGTGTAGCTTTTCTGAAACACAAAAACAGCAGAAAACAGGGAACTGGCACTGTGGCATCTTGTTAGTAGGTTAGTCCATTACTTCGAAGTCGAGTTTTTCCCTTCTGTAATTTGGCCGATTTCCGAAGCAAACGTTGAGTGCTATTCGACCAAGTGGATAATTAGCACTCCCTGGGACTATTCCGTGAAAGGAGCAATCAGTTGGCTTCAGGAACTCTAATGAAATGTGCATTGCCCGTAGGGTTTTTGCGTAGATTATATTTATCCCACTTCTTGCATCCATGAATATTCTGTCGACATCGTACATGCCTATTTGAGCTTTGAGTACCAGGGGCGCATTTCCTGGGCGAGGTACTGTTATTGGGTGATCTTCTCTGCTGAATTCTATTGGTTGCTCTGACCAATGTAGAGATATTCCGTTGTTGCTGGAGGTGAAGTTATTGCGAGGTTGACTTGTCGAGTTATGCTTTTCTCCTCTTTGTTCGACTTGGGCACTGGATGTATCATTGTTGTAATGTGCCCTTTAGATGGAACATATCCTTCATCGTCGTCGCGTCCCTGGTTTGATTGGTCTTGGCCCTTGGGAGCTCCACTGTTTCCTTTTTGGGTTGTAGGTGCGTTGCTTGTGTTTCCCTCGTATCCCTGGCATTTTGCCTCGGCTTGCTTGTTAAGTGCTGCTTCTTGTAGTTTCAAGAACATAGTGCAATCTTTTATTGCATGTCTGGATACTCGTTTCCCATCGACAAACGCAGAGTGAATATGACATGGTCCATTGAGCATATCTTCTGGTGATGGGTTGTACTCTCTGGATTCCCTTGGCGGAAACTTTTTGTAATCTTCTTTGCCATAGCTACGGTATCCCGAACTTTTACGATCGTTGCCTTGGTAGCTGTTATCTTTATATCCTGCGGCTACTTGGCTGTGGGAGCCATAATTGTCGTAATTGCGGGATCTTCTCCTTTGACCTCCATATCTGTTTCCTCTACCATCTTCTGGCGATCGCGTGCGTTTATTGTTGCACGCATCTTCTCCATCTGCGAATCTGTTTGCCACATCCATTAGATCTGATACTGTTTTCGGCTTGATTCTGCCCATCTCTTCGACTAGGTCTCCTCGTTGTAACCCGACTATGAATGCGTCTATTGCTCTTTCATCCGAGACTTCGACTGCCGAATTTTTGATTATACTCCACCTTTGGATATATGCTCTTAATGTCTGCCCACGTTACTGCACGCAGGCTTTGACTTCTTCTATGGATGTTGGCCGCTTGTATGTCGATTTGAAGTTACTTGTAAATTGTTTTGTGAGCTCCTCCCAGCTTCCAATTGTTTTCTTTCTTAGTTTGCGTAACCATGACCTTGCTGCACCGGTGAGGTGTAATTGCAAACTTTGCATTGCTGTTTCCCTGGTTCCTCCTAATAGTTTTACTGCTTGTAGATAATCTGAAAGCCATGACTGTGGCTCCTGAGATCCGTCGTACTTTTGTTGGTCATGGGGTAATTTGAAGCCTTTGGGTACTGGCGTGATGCAAACCCGACGGGTAAAGCATGGCGCCCCCATCTCCTTTTCATCGTCTTCGTAGTCATATGTTCTGTTGGGAGTTCTGGATCGCCGGGTTCCTTTGTTTTTTGAACTATTGTATCGTCCTAGTGACGGCGTCCTATATCGGTGACTTCCACTTCTATGCCGAGGACTGTTGTGATGGCGTGGTGATCTTGGTTTATGGGTTCCATTGTTGCGATATGCCTCCTCCTCTTTTGCTGATAATTTGTTGCCTACCATCTTCAATCCATTTAACGCTGCTCGGTGCATATGTTCCCTCGGGTCTCCTGGATTTGGTCGTGTTGTATGCAGGTATGCTTGAGCTACCACCAATGCTGCTTCAGGAGTTTTTGGTATAATATTTCCTTGCTCGTCGACCGATAGGAAGGACGAGTCGAGGTTTTTTGAGATACTTTGCCTTTCTGAGTACTCGAGATTCTCATATCTTGATCCATGTCGATGATGCCTTGTATTTGTGTACGATGCTTCACTACGTGCTCTGCGAGCAGCATCGCTTGCTGCAATGGCTGAGTCCTTCCTTTTTTGTATTTCAATCCTCTCCTATGCTAATTGCTTTGCCTGTTGCCTTAGGGCGTAATGGTATCCCAAAAGCATGTTTTGGCTGGAATTTGTTGGTATTGGCGTGTCGTGCTCGATGACTGTCTTGATTGCTCTCCACTCATCGGCTAATAGTCGAACTTTTACCCTTGTTGCGAGGGAGTCAGCGGTTTCTCCTTCTGCTAAGTGATTTGCCCCTTTGTTTATGTTTGCTGGATTAAGCACTGGGTTGTTGTTGTCGTCGAGTTCTTCTGAATTATCTCCTGTGATGGCGAGTATCTGGTATTGATTGTCGAGTTTGCTATTGTGACTTGATAAGATCGAGTTGTCATCTTCAGAAAGTTCTAGTCCCGTCTTCCAGGTGTCTGTTGATTGATCTGAGGTGTCATCGTGGCAGATCATGAGATCTTCGAGTTGCACTTCTAAGTCAAAATTCTCCATGGTTTCGTCGCCTCCTGCGATTTTTCCTTCTTCTGCTTCTGTCAAGCTGACCGGCGAGTTAACCTCGCTGGAAGAGCCTTCTGATGATTCTGACATTGCTACTGCCCCGGGTTCACTTGCCGACGGACCCGTTTTCGTCAGATCTGAAAGGCGAATCGAACCAAGTGATCCGACACAAAATTTTAAACTTCCAATCGTTAACTCCATATCTTGATCCATGCTCTCAAACACTTGCGAGAAACTTGACTGGTGAGGTTGAAAATCGACGGTTCCGAAGGGTATCTGAATTTCGTCGACTTGCGGATTGCTGCTGGCTAAAAGTGAAAAAGCCGTCAAATTCATGATTCCAACGCCCAGAGTCCCCACGGTCGGTGCCAATTGACGAGGGTTAAACTCGACAAATGTCCTAGATGAAGGACTTAGGATCGGGGAGATAGGGCATCGGATGAACTCGAAGGTAAATTCAGTCAAACAAGGTGGCTATGAAAGTAAACGTGGGGTCGAACCTGGCTTGCTTTCAATCTGTCCCACACCGTCCCCTCCTGGCCCCTATATATAGGTGGCCAGGTCTCGAGGATCGGGTGGGATCCGACACATATTACAATATCGACATACGACATGAACTCGTATTTCGACTAGTATTACAATTGGGCCTAGCTTAATGGGCCTCAGGGGTACTTAACTGACGGGCTCTATTATCCATACCCTTGTCAATAACTATCACATAAAACGTCCCTATCATGAGCTACATGCACAAAAGAATTTATACTCCCCACATGAACAATCATAGTAGGAGCAAATTCAACAAAATTATTCTCATCACCATAATCATCAAAAATAGGAGACATATTGTAATCATACCTTGTTTCCTCCTCAATAGTAGGTGAACTGAAAATATTATACTCATCATTGTAATCATCATAAGCAATAAAATAGGTATCTTCAAAAGCGTGTTCATTTGTAAACATATCATCATTGAAAGGAACATGGATAGCACTAATGGTACAACAATTATTAACCTTATAATTTTCAGAATCGGTACCAAAAAGATTTTCAATATCAAAAGTAGAGTGATTTTCCCAATCATGATCACTAACATAAGTAACAGGCATAAGAACATCATCAAGTTCAGACTCATTAAAAATTATAATAGGAGCAACATGCTTAGGGGAAGATATCATTTCCTCACTCCTTTTACTCCTCTTCTTCTTCTTCTTACTCTCTTCTTTAGGAGGGAGAGGCTTGAAAGGGAGCTTCTCCACATAATCTGGTTTACTGACAGAAACGACAGAAGAAACTTTGGAGGATTCCTCCTCTCTATTAATAAGATGGAAACATATATTAGTCCTATCATAGCTTGGCAAAGCATCATGTTTTATAACATTTTGTATGTAAGTATTTGCGATGCAATCTTTAACACAATAAGGACGACAACCCTGCAGGATGCTAATATTTTTAAAAGTGCTCATATCTACCAAAGAAGTTTTTCTAGATAACTCTTCACATCCCAAAAATAAAGTCAGCTCATCATGCTGATTGAGAGTGATCTTGTCATAACAATACAAACTTGCGGTACTCATTCGATTAGAAAGGTCACTGACGAGGGTTAACTCGACAAATGTCCAATATGAAGGACTTAGGATCGGGGGAATAGGGCGTCAGATGAACTCGAAGGTAAAATCAGTCAAACAAGGCATGTATCGAAAGTAAACGTAGGGTGAATTTTGGCTTACTCTCAATCTGTCCCCCACCGTCCTCTCCTGGCCCCTATATATAGGTGGCCAGGTCTCAAGGTACGGGAGGGGTCCGATATAGATTACAATATCGATATACGACATGAATCGTATTTCAACTAGGATTACACTTGGGCCTAGCTTAACGGGCCTCAGGGGTACTCAACTAATGGGCTCTATTATCTATACCCTTGTCAGTAGCCCCCGAGATTCTACCAGAATTGCAGATTCGGGTTGAATCTCAAATCTTCAAATCTTCGACTTGATCAATCTTTTCGACTTCTCATTCTTCCTGTACTCAAAATAAACAACTTTCATTATATTATCTTGCAAGGGGTTTTGATGAACAAGCCTGACAACTCTGACGGATCAAGAGGTCAGTTAATTGCCGGAACAGATACTTGTCACCTACTTCAAATTCAATCCCCTTGGACTTGAATCCAGGAAACTAGTCAAACCCATTCTATTGCCGCATTTAGGACTTACAAAGAATGGGTCCTAGTGGTTATCAGGGTACCCAGTGCGTCCACCAGGATTTTCTTCGCGTCGTAGACATAGATAATTACTACCAGAGCGCATTCATGTGCATATACCAGGCCACACAGGACGGATCCTGGGGTCTTACCTTCACGATATGTTTCAATCATGGCTTTCGAGTTTTGTCGCGATGACGCAACTCGAGAATTTATATGTCGCAGCCTTGTTTGACTGTTGGAATATACAAGATATTCGAGTTGTTCTTTTATAGATAAAATGGCTCCCGATGGGAGTGATCGACCTTTATTTTGTCGACAATGAAGTCGCAGTTTTGTTGTCAATTGAAAGTAAACAATTGCACAAGTAGCCCCCGAGGCTATGGACGGATACTTGTAGCCGATCATAGTCTCACCTTTCTCCTTCTCTTCTTGTCGAGTTCTTTTCTCAAATTTGCCTTTTTGTTTTTATCGGGTGCGCGGTCAGCGCTCCCGATGGGAGTAGCCCCCGAGGCTATAGCCAAAAAAAATTCGGGTATAGGCTCAAAATATAATATTGTCGCCTAATAGCTTGCCTCTTGTGATAGTCTCGGCACAATCGTGCTTTAAATATTCATTCTACTCTTTCTGATGATATGAGCCCCCGAGTCTGTGACGAGGTGCGGTTTGCTCCTTGACATATTTTCTATTTTTTATTTATTCATACTGTATTTTTCTCCTTTATGTCTTTGCCCTTCTTGCCGTCTTATCTTCTGCTCGGGGCTAAATATAAAAGCCCATAGATGCACTTGGACCTTTAATTTGCAAAGGCCCATGAAGGTTTGCTTATAAATAAAACATCTTGGCTTAGGAAAAAACCCTAATTCTTTCATTACTATCTTCCTCCGCCGCATCATCTTCCTCTTCCTCATCTCATCTAGGGTTTTTCCTCCCAGCATTTGTCTCCATGGCCGATGCAGGTGGATCGCGTCTGAACATCGATGCTCTGATGGAGAAGCGAGGTCGCGGCCGCCCTCGTGGCAGTAAGAACAAGTCCACAGGCCTTGCTGCGGTAGCCTCGTCGTCCGCTCCTGCAAAGCAGCGCCCTGGCCGCCCTGCGGGAAGCAAAAATAAGCCCAAGGTTTCATCTGCTGCACCAGGTCCGAGCGCCCCGCCTCATAATGCTTCTCCTCCTCCTCCGCCAAAAATGTACTCCTTCTTTTGCATTGCTGGTGCCCAATGCCGCGAGATTCAGTGGGTACCACTGAAGTTCACCAAGTTCATGGATGGACGGGAGCTGCGGGAAGCAGTTCTTTGCGAACACTCTGGAGGAGGAACTCCTTATGAGGTGGAGGTCTAGTACGACGGAGATGGTGAGATGTACTTCAAGGGTGGATGGCCTTAGTTTGCAGAAGACCATGACCTCCATCAAGGTTTCTTCATGACCTTTGACTACCACTGCGGTACGTCAAAGTTTGATGTGAAGATCTATGACTGCACTCAGTGCCAGAAGGAGTACGAAGCTGAAGTTCACTTTCAGTAGATACTCTTTTTATGCAATCTCCTATTCTGTTTATCTTTTTATGTGTTCTATGTAATAAGTACCTCGTGATGAATTTTATTTTATGTCATCTCTATTAATAGACCATGGAAACGAAATCGTCGTTCCGAGGTGTGCTTTTGATGTATTGTCGGGTGATGCAGCCGAGTAAATGACCGGCCAGTTGGAAAACCCCAAGAGCAAGGTGTGATGAATATAGCAGCAAGTTTTTCCCTCAGTAAGAAACCAAGGTTATCAATCCAGTAGGAGGGAGACAAACGACCGAAGGTGATGCCCACTAGCTGCGTGATGCTCTAACAAGGGCGTCGTTAACGATAACTTGTTAGCGCGTCTTCAACCAGTAGCAACGTGGAACCTGCACACAACACAACCAAATACTTTGTTCCCAACTGACGATGAGGTTGTCAATCTCACCGGTTTGCTTGAAACAAAGGTATGAGCGTATCGAGTGGAAAGTGATAATAGTATGCGAGTAAAGTAAACAGTGGGAGTAAAGTAAACAGGTGATAGCAATAGAAAGGAAATAGGACCGGGGTCCACAGTTCACTAGTGGTGTCTCTCCATAAGATAAAATAATACATGCTGGGTAAACAAATTACAGTTGGGCAACTGATAGAATAAAGACAACGTGCATATGTCGAGAGGATCACTATGAGATTTACTCTAGGCATTACAACAAGATCCATAGACCGCCATCCAACTGCATCTATGACTAATAATCCACTTGTGGCGAATCAATCGGAGAACTCCACAAGTATTAAGTTGCGAACAACAGATAATTGCATTAAGCAAAGTGTGTAATGTAAACAAAGCATATGCCCTCGAGCATATGAATGTTGTTTTCCCCCTAGTAGCAACAGCACATCTACAACCATAGAGGTTTCTGTCACTCCCCCAGATTAAATAGAGGCATGAACCCACTATCGAACATAAATACCCCCTCTTGGAGTCACTAGCAACTACTCGGCCAAGATAGCTACTAACAACGGAGAGCATGCAAGATCATAAACAACATAGAGATAACAAAAGATAAAATTCAGTACTTCAACTCAATCATAACACCAATATTCATCGGATCCCAACAAACTCAACATGTAGAATTACATAACGGTGATCTCAATCATGTAAGGCAGCTCATGAGATCTAAACATGAAGCACATGGTGGAGAAGACAACCATCTAGCTACTGCTATGGACCCATAGTCCAAGGTAGACTACTCACTCATCTCTCCGGAGGCAAGCATGGCAATGAAGAAGACCTCCGGTGGCGATTCCCCTCTCTGGCAGGGTGCCGGGAAGAGCTTCTGGACCCTCCCGATCTTCGGGTCGAAGGCGGCGGCAGATCGCGATATGTTCTGGAAAAGTGATCGGGTTTTTAGGTTTTTCCCGTCGGGGGGTCTTTATAGGCGAAGGGGCATCATCGGGAGTGGACCAAGGCGGTCTCACACATAGGGGGCGCAGCCAGGGCCTAGGCCGCGCCGCCCTGGTGTGTGGGGCCCTTGTGGCCCCACTCCGCCTCCTCTTCGGTTCTCTGGAAGCTTCGGTGAAATTCTGGGCGACTGGCTTTGGTTTTGTCCAATTTCGAGAATATTTCCTGTGTAACTTTTCTGAAACACAAAAACTGCAGAAAACAGGGAACTAGCACTATGGCGACTTGTTAATAGGTTAGTTCCAGAAAATGCATAAAAGTACCACAAAGTGTAATGAAACACTAAGCAAATGGTGTAAAAACAAGCATGGAGCATCAAAAATTATGGATACGTTTGAGACGTATCAGCATCCCCAAGTTTAACTCCTGCTCGTCCTCGAGTAGGTAAGTGATAACAAAAGAAATAATTTTTGAGGTGACATGCACCTACACAATCTTGATCATGTATGTAAGCGTTGTGCGCTGGGATCAAAAGAATTTAAAACATGGGCATGAAAGATATAATCTTGATAGAAGAAACTTAGCAACCATGTTATAACATGAAAATGAACACAAACAAAAGATCATGAAAATGAAACAATGAAAGTCAAACGTGTGTTCAAATCATAAGGAAAAACATACAAATGGTTTTCAGCTTGTCCTTCATGGAGAGAAAAACATAAATGCATAGGACACCTTCAAGTTTAAGAGGGCAACTAGATACAAATAATTTAAGAAACAAGTGAAACCAACAATATGAATCAATCAATGAAAACTTTGGGACAATGCACATTATACTCAGAATGACAACTATGCTCTCTTAATGGTGCATAAAGGTAGAAGGTGGTGACTCAACATAAAAGTAAAAGAAAGGCCCTTCGCGGAGGAAAGCAGTGATTAAACATGTGCTAGAGCTTTTCATTTGTAAAATAGAGAGATAAAACTTGAGTTTTGAGAGGTGGTTGCTTTTGTCAACGACTAGCAATGGGGTTCTTACTATCTTCCATACAAAAATGAAGCAAGTTTTTGGGAGAGAGATTGGCACTTTTTGTGCTCTTTTTATAAAACTTGGCACTCCTCCCCACCTTTTTTTCCTTTCTCAAACCATGGCTAACCAATTCCATCGGGTGCCCACCAACATTCACATACCATGGAGGAGTGCCTTTTTTTCTTTCTTTTTTTTCTTTTTTTTCTTTTTGGAATAAGACAATATGGAAGATAGCAAATCCGAACACTACGTCCCCATGAGCTAAAACAGTGTCACAAAACGAGAAGTATTTTGAAGGTTTTGAAAGGTAGCACATGAAAATTTACTTGGAATGGCTTACAAATACCATGCATAGGAATTTATAGTGCACACAATGGCAAACTTGGTTTTTAGGAGTTGGATGCACGAGTAGAGCTCATACTCAGTACAAAATGAAGGCTAGCAAAAGACTGGGAGCAACCAACTAAGAGAGCAATAACGGCCATAATCATGCAAAGCGACAAAGCGACATTAAAGGAAGCATAAGATGGCATCAAAAGTCAAAAACTAAATGATCATAGAGGCTATAGGCGACTTATTTTTGTAGTAAACATGGTGTAAGCATGCGCCAAGTCAACCCAAATAAAGCATCAAGGAGAAAACCAAAATAATGCTTCCAAACGATAAAAACAACGCATGATTTTTTCAAAGGCTCATTAAGCAATCTCAGTTATTTGAGACAAGTCATGCTACAACAAAACCACTAAGCATACTATCAAAAAGACATCAAGCAGGACATGAAAAAGTCTAAGTCGCAGTCTACACAAGCTCCTTCTTGTACCACTTTTTTGCATAAAGCTTTTTCTCTTTTCCAACACCATTCAAACTTTTTATAAACACCTCTTTTGATGAAAACCAATAAGGACCAGAGGCAAAAATACACCTTGATAAAAAGATATAACAAGATCTGAACACATATCAAGGTGAAAATCGAAAGCTAAACGCAGTTCTAGAAAAAGAGAACACTCGTTGAAACGAATAGAGTGAAAAACGGAGTGTTCTTGGCAAATGAAAAGCAAGGAAACTTCTCCAAAAGAAATTTGTTGGGATCCAACCATTTATTGCAGCAAACAAAACTAAACTAAACTGAAAACTAAAAACAACTGACGCTCCAAGAAAAACACATAATGCATGAAGCAATAAAAATATAGTGTCTTGAAAGGTGACCTGATTTTTGCCAATGAAGAAGGGGTGCCTCGGGGGCATCCCCAAGCTTTGACACTTGTACTTCTTGGATATTTCTTGGGGTGATGCATGGGCATACCCAAGCTTGAGCTTTTGTCCATTCTTCAACTCATCTCATCACTCTCCGATCCCTACACTTGAAAACTTCCTTCATACAAAACTAAACACAAATCTATTAGCAACATTAGTGTAAGCATAACATGGAATCAGCCCTTTTTGCTTCAGATTTCAACCTAAAACCACCACATATAAAGCATATACTACTGTAGCAACTTCCCCAAAAGTTCCGTGATCAAAAGAACTCAAAAAGAAAGCGATAAAGCGGCAAACACAAATATTGGCAGAAATCTGTCAAAACAGAACAGCTGACAAAGGTCGAATTTTTTAGGGGTTTTCTGTTGCTCAAATCAAAAAGTGTTCATCTAATGAAAGTTTGGATATAACCTGGGGCATATGCACAAGAAATCTCAGGTCCAAAATATATACAGAGAATTTTCACGAATTTGTACGGTGCAGCACCGAAAACTGTTTCAGGACAGCAACATCCCCAAATCTTACCTCGCTCAAATTAGAGGCTTCTCTTGGCACAAAAACGAAATAAAAAAGGATAAGGAGATGTCATTACAGTAGTAATAACTTCCAAGACTCAAATAAAAGAAAAAGAACTGAATGTAAAAACATTGGGTTATCTCCCAAGAGTGCTTTTCATTAACGCCTTTGAGCTAGGCTCAGTAATTTGAGAAGATGCTCACATAAGAAATATTAATGGAAGCCAAAAAGAGCATCAAGGAGCAAATATAAAACACATTTAAGTCTAAACCACTTCCTATGCATAGGAATCTTGTAAGAAAATAAATAAAAGAAGCACATAGTCACAAGTATGGGTAGATAAAACAAGAGCAACTTTGGAACTTTCAATATAAAGAGAGGTGTTTTAGTAATATGAGAATTCTAACAACCATATTTTCCTCTCTCATAATAATTTTTAGTAGCATCATGAACAAACTCAACAATATAAATATCACACTCACCTTCCTTTGTTAAGCATGTAGGGCGATCAAATAAGGTATTAGTTAAAGAGTTACTCTTATTGGGAGGTAGACATGGGTAGCTCCATTCTTCATCCTCTTGGTCATCACTCTCCTCCTCTTTTTCATCCAATGAGCTTCCAGTTTCAGCAATTTCTTCTTCCATAGGCTCCTGCAAGGCATTAGTCTCTTCCGTTGGAGAGCATCTATTAAGGTATTTAAGAATATAGCCATTTTCTTCCTTGTAATTATCAAAGCAAAATGTGAGTATATCATAAACCTCATATTTATAAGGTGCATCATCAGTATTTTCAAGCAAATAAGCAAGTTTGAATGCACCCTTCTAAGCAATAAATTCTTCAATTTGTTCCACATCATAAAAGTCATAATTTCCATTAATATAAGAAGATATGGTAACATCATCATTATACTCACATTGAAAAGGGAGGTGTTTATACCTCCTACAGCAAAAAGATCTATCAAAGCAATAAGTAACATTATAAGTAGAGCACACGTTTCTAGCAATGATATACAATCTATTGATTTGTTCCCATAAGTGTTTCCCTTTTTGTGACAAGCGGTGTTCCTCATAATAATTTTTTTGCTCTTCCGTGAACCCACCTTGCCAAAAAGATTTAGTTTCAAAGAAACCAACCATTGATAGAAAGCATGATAAAGCAAGACAATAACAGACCAACAAAAATAACAACTACAAAGGATTCTAATTTTTTTGGTTTTTTGATAAAGCGATGCAAGTAAAAATAAAGTAAAGCAAAACTTAAAACAAAGTAAAGGATGTGCGTGCAAAAACTCCCCTTGCAGAAGTCTTCTTCCTCCCCGGCAACGGCACCAGAAAAAAGCTTGATGCAGCCGAGTAAATGACCGGCCAGTTGGAAAACCCCAAGAGCAAGGTGTGATGAATATAGCAGGAAGTTTTTCCCTCAGTAAGAAACCAAGGTTATCAATCCAGTAGGAGGGAGACAAACGACCGAAGGTGATGCCCACTAGCTGCGTGATGCTCTAACAAGGGCACCGTTCACGATAACTTGTTAGCGCATCTTTAACCAGTAGCAACGTGGAACCTGCACACAACACAACCAAATACTTTGTTCCCAACTTACGATGAGGTTGTCAATCTCACCGGTTTGCTTGAATCAAAGGTATGAGCATATCGAGTGGAAAGTGATAATAGTATGCGAGTAAAGTAAATAGGTGATAGCAATATAAAGGAAATAGGACTAGGGTCCACAGTTCACTAGTGGTGTCTCTCCATAAGATAAAATAATACATGCTGGGTAAACAAATTATAGTTGGGCAATTGATAGAATAAAGACAACGTGCATATGTCGAGAGGATCACTATGAGATTTACTCTGGGCATTACAACAAGATACATAGATCGCCATCCAACTGCATCTATGACTAATAATCCACTTGTGGTGAATCAATCTGAGAACTCCACGAGATAATTGCATTAAGCAAAGTGTGTAATGTAAACAAAGCATATGCCCTCGAGCATATGAATGTTGTTTTCCCCCTAGTAGCAATAGCACATCTACAACCTTAGAGGTTTCTGTCACTCTTCCAGATTAAATAGAGGCATGAACCCACTATCGAGCATAAATACCCCCTCTTGGAGTCACTAGCAACTACTCGGCCAAGATAGCTACTAACAACGGAGAGCATGCAAGATCATAAACAATATAGAGATAACAAAAGATAAAATTCAGTACTTCAACTCAATCATAACACCAATATTCATCGGATCCCAACAAACTCAATATGTAGAATTACATAATGGTGATCTCAATCATGTAAGGCAGCTCATGAGATCTAAACATGAAGCACATGGTGGAGAAGACAACCATCTAGCTACTGCTATGGACCCATAGTCCAATGTAGGCTACTTGCTCATCGCTCCGGAGGCAAGCATGGCGATGAAGAAGACCTCCGGTGGCGATTCCCCTCTCCGGCAGGGTGCCAGGAAGAGCTTCTGGACCCTCCCGATCTTCGGGTCGACGGCGGCGGCGGATCGCGATATGTTCTGGAAAAGTGATCGGGTTTTTAGGTTTTTCCCGTCGGGGGGTCTTTATAGGCGAAGGGGCATCGTCGGGAGTGGACCAAGGCGGTCTCACACATAGGGGGCGCGGCCAGGGCCTAGGCCGCGCCGCCCTGGTGTGTGGGGCCCTCGTGGCCCCACTCCGCCTCCTCTTCGGTTCTCTGGAAGCTTCGGTGAAATTTTGGGCGACTGGCTTTGGTTTCGTCCAATTTCGAGAATATTTCCTGTGTAACTTTTCTGAAACACAAAAACAGCAGAAAACAGGGAAGTGGCACTGTGGCGACTTGTTAATAGGTTAGTTCCGGAAAATGCATAAAAGTACCACGAAGTGTAACAAAACACTAAGCAAATGGTGTAAAAACAAGCATGGAGCATCAAACATTATGGATACGTTTGAGATGTATCATTGGGTTGCCTTGAACCATGTTTTTTTTGTCGAATGTCTGATGGCGAACAACCTTATACTATTTCTCAAATAATCGTGGATACCAAATCTCGATAATTTACTTTATTTTATATGACTTGAGGGTCTGAGCCCCCGGGTGGAGAGAAAAATACTCATACATATTGTCGAGTTGACCCAAAGAACCCGACCTGTGGCCTCGTGTTCTGGATTCAGAGGGTCATAACTCGAGAGTTTCTGTCACCATACTCCTTCTACGCATAGAACCGCCGTAGTTGCTCTGCGTTCCACGGGTTGCTCTCGTCTTTCCCCATTTTCTTGTCTTGTAGTCGATAAGCTCCTCCTGGTATTACTTCTGTCACGATGTAAGGTCCCACCCATGGGGACTCTAATTTGCCGTGACCATCCTGCTTGAGTCGTAAGACCAGATCTCCTACCACAAAAGATCGCGGACGAACTCGACTTCTGTGATAATTTCGTAGATTTGTCTGATATTGCGTGGCTCTGGCGAGTGCTACATCCCTTGCTTCGTCGAGTGCATCAATGTCATCTTGTAGTGCTTCTGTGGAGGTTGTCTCGTCGTAAGCCACGATCCTTGGGGCCTCATAGGTGATTTCGACTGGAAGCACGGCTTCAGCACCATGGACCAAAAAAATGGAGTTTCTTGGGTAGCTGCATTGGGTGTTGTTTGAAGGCTCCAAAGTACGGAGGGTAGCTCGTCTACCCAGGCGTGTTTGGCTTTCTCCAGAGGTTCTAGCAGCCTCTTTTTTATCCCATTGCATATTAAGCCACTGGCTTTCTCCACCTCTCTGTTTGTCTTTGGATGTGCTACCGATGCAAATTTTAATTTGATTCCCATACCTTCACAGTAATTCTTGAACTCTTTTGATGTAAAGTTTGTCCCATTGTTTATGATGATGCTGTGCGGCACTCCAAATCGAAATACTATAGACTTGATGAAATTGATTGCTGCTGTGGAATCTTGGGTTGTTACTGGGGCTGCTTCTACCCATTTGGTAAATTTTTCTACTGCCACCAACATGTAAACATGCCCTCCTGGCCAAGATTTGAGTAATTTTCCTACCATGTCAAGACCCCATTGTGCGAAAGGCCATGCTAGTGGTATCGGCTATAGTTCTGCTGCTGGCGCGTGTGGTTGAGATGCAAACCGTTGACAAGCTTTGCACTTTCTGACTATATCTTTCGCGTCTTTGATGGCTATTAACCAGTAGAACCCTGCACGAAAAGCTTTTGCTGCAATAGCCCTGCTGCTAGCATGATTCCCGCATACTCCTGCGTGGATATCCCTTAATATTTCTTGTCCTTCCTGGGGAGTGACGCAGCTTTGTAAAACGCCAGTTATACTTTTCTTGTACAGTTTTCCTTGTAACACGACAAAAGCCTTGGATCATCATATTATTCTTTTTTCTTCTACTGTGCTTTCGGGTAGTGTTTTGTTTACCATGTATGCCAAGTATGGCTGCATCCAAGTTTCTTCGATCGTCGTAACTTCTTCAGGTTCTGCTGTGCTTCCTTTGCCAGCCCCCGAGGCTGCTGTTGAGTGCTAATCTTGCCCTTCCGTAGTTGAATTTTTGTTGGTGTTTATTGATCTTTCTATGATATCTTCCCAAAAAACTCCTGGTGGTACGGGCAGGCATTGCGACCCAATATTTGCTAAATTGTCGGCTTCATCGTTGCTGGCTCTGCTGACGTGCGAAACTTCGCATCCATCGAATGTTCCCTCGGGATAGTAGTATAAGTTTCTGTATGCTGTCATATTGTCGCTGACGGTGTCACATCGGTTCATCACTTGTTGGACGACAAGATTCGAGTCCCCGAATATTTTTAGTCAAGTTGCTCCACATGCTTTGGCCATTTTCATTCCGTGGAGCAGAGCCTCGTATTCGGCTTCATTGTTGGAAGCTTGAGGAAAACTCATCCTTAAAACGTACTTCAATTTGTCGCCTTGTGGTGATATCAGAACTACTCCTGCTCCTGCGCCTTGGATTCTTTTTGATCTGTCGAAGTACATTGTCCACACGCTTGATGAATCTGGTGATCCTATGTTTTGCAGCTCTAGCCATTCTGCTGTGAAGTCCGGCAATACTTGGGACTTGATTGCCTTTCGCTTTTCGTACGTGATGTCCAGGGGTGACAACTCGATTCCCCATAGGGAGACACGTCCTGTTGCCGACGGGTTGTTCAATATGTTGGATAGTGGTGCTTTGTTAACCACTATGATTGGATGCACTGCGAAATACTGCCGTAGCTTTTGTGCCGTTGTGAACATGCTCTATGCGAGCTTCTGATAGTGTGGATACCTCTGCTTTGTTGGGGATAGTACTTCACTGAGGAAATATACTGGCCTTTGTACTCCATGAGCTTTTCCCTCTTCGCTTCTTTCGACTACTAATACCGTGCTTACCACTTGATGTGTTGCGGCAATATATAATAGTAGCTGCTCTTTTTCATTTGGTGCGACCAACACCGGTGGTGTGGAGAGCACTTTCTTTAATTGTGCAAAGGCTGCATCTACTTCTTCTTTCCACTCAAAATTGTTGTCTGATTTTTTCATGAGTGCATAGAAAAGAAGCGCTTTTTCTCCCAATCGTGCGACGAATCGACTTAGTGCTGCGACACGCCCGGCAAGCTTCTAGATGTCATGCAACTTTGTTGGTTTCCCCATTGTTAATATTGCTTGGATCTTCTCCGGGTTGGCTTCTATTCCTCTTGCTGATACCAGGAAACCTAGAAGTTGTCCTGTTGACACCCCAAAGGAACATTTTGTCGGGTTAAGCTTGAGCTTATACCTGTTTAGATTGTCGAAGGTTTCTGCCAGATCACTTATTAGTGACTCTTCTTTTCTTGTGGTAATGACCACATCGTCGATGTAGACTTGAATGTTGCGTCCTATTTGACTTCTGAGGCAGTTTTGCATCATCCGCTGGTAGGTTGCTCCTGCGTTTTTTAAGCTAAAAGGCATGACTTGATAGCAGAACACGTCGTATGGTGTGATGAAGGCTATTTTTTCCTCATCTTCTTTCTTCAATTTGATCTGGTTGTAGCCAGAATATGCGTCCAGGAAGGAAAGCCTTGCACACCCCGTTGTTGAGTCTATTATTTGATCAATGCGAGGTAGGGGAAAGGGATCCTTTGGCCAGTGCTTGTTGAGAGACGTGGAGTCGACACATACTCTTTGTACGTCTGTGTTTTTCTTGGGTACAATAACTGGATTAGATACCCAAGTCGACGTTTTGATTTCTCGGATGAATCCTACATTTTCTAGCCTGTGCAGCTCAGATGCTATTGCTTTCCTTTTGGGTTTGTCGCATCGTCTCAATGGATGCTTGACTGGCTTTGCTTTGGGATCCACGTTTAGTGCATGCTCGACGAGTTCCCTGGGAACCCCTGGCATGTCTGAAGGACACCAGGCGAAAATTTCCCAGCGCTCACGAAGGAACATGATGAGCGCGCTTTCCTATGCGAGATCCAGGTTTACTGCTATGGAGGTGGTCTTGTTCGGGTCCGTAGGGTGGACCTAGATTTTCTTCGAGTCTTGGGTTGCGTCGAAAGGCTGATCTGGCAGGGATCGTCCCACGTCGGGTAGCATATGATGGTCGGTTTCGCCTTTCAGCCTTGCGTATTCTGCTGTCTTGCCGAAGGTTTGTGCCAGCCTGTTGAATTCTTTGTCACAGGTGTTGGATACTTCGAAGCTGCCTTGAACTGTGATTGTTCCTTTAGGTCCCGGTATTTTGAGTGTGAGATATGCATAATGAGGTACTGCCATGAACTTTGCAAATGCTGGATGCCCCAGGATTGCATGGTATTGTGAAGGCCAGTCCATGACTTCGAATTCTAACTTTTCTCTGCGATAATTGTTACTATTGCCAAAGCAAACGTCAAGTTCTATTCTTCCGAGGGGGTAATTTGCGCCTCCTGGTACTATTCCATGGAAAGAGCAATCCGTGGACTTTAGGCTTTCCAACGGGATACACATTGCCTTCAAGGTTCTTGTGTATATTAAGTTTATGCCACTTCCTGCATCCATAAATACTCGCCCAACATCGTATCCTCCTATTTGCACCTTCAACACAATGGGCGCGTGCCCTGGTGACGAGGGTTAACTCGACAAATGTCCTAGATGAAGGACTTAGGATCGGAGAGATAGGGCGTCGGATGAACTCGAAGGTAAAGTTAGTCGAAATAGGTGTGTGTCGAAAGTAAACTTGGGTGTTTAACCTGGCTTGCTTTCAATCTGGCCTACACCGTCCCCTCCTGGCCCCTATATATAGATGGTCAGGTCTCGAGGATCGGGTAGGGTCCGATACATATTACAATATCGACATACGATAGAAACTCGTATTCGACTATCATTACAATTGGGCCTAGCTTAACGGGCCTCAGGGGTACTCAACTAACGGGCTCTATTAACTATACCCTTGTCAGTAGCCCCTGAGATTCTATCAGAATCGTAGATTCGGGTTGAATCTCTAATCTTCTAATCTTCGACTTGATCAACTCTTCGACTTCTTCTTATCTTCAAATCTTCGACTTGGTCTTTCGACTTATATTCATGATAATTTGCTCGCAAGGGGTCTTGATGAACAAGCCTGACAACTCTGACGGATCAAGAGGTCAGTTAACTGCCGGAACAGATACTTGTCACCTACTTCAAATTCAATCCCCTTGGACTTGAATTCGGGATACCGGTCAAACCCACTCTTTTGCCGCATTTAGGACTTACAAAGAATGAATCCCAGTGGTTCTCAGGGTACCCAGTGCGTCCACCAGGATTTTCTTCGTGCCGTAGACACGGATACATACCAGCAGAGCGCATCCATGTGCGTATACCAGGCCACACAGGACGGATCCCGGGGTCTTACCTTCGTGACAAGTCACGGCATTCGAGTTGTGTTGCGATAACACAACTCGAAAATCTCATGTCGCAGTCAAATTTTGACTGAAAATATTCGGGTTTCTTCAACCATAAAACTCGCTCCCGATGGGAGTAACACTCCTGCACTTCTCCAATTATAATGCTTTGCCAAGAAATATCGTCGGGTGCGCGCTCAGCGCTCCCGATGGGAGTAGCCCCCGAGGCTATAGTAAAAAAAGCTTCTTTCGAGTATAGGCTCAAAATGTAGTGTAGTCCATCATACTTCAACTCGAGATACTTTAAGGACATATTGTCGTCGAATACTAATCCACCACTTCAGAGAGAAGTTGTATTTACCATTCTTGAAAATAGTAGCCCCCATGGCTATAATCGAAACTCCTTCGTATACAGTCTTGTGCACTTATTTTGCACTTGTCGGCGCCATCTTTTCCTCTTTCTTATATTATCTTCTTTTATGTCATCAATGAGTACGTCACTCTGTATCCTTGCGAACCGTTGCATGGGTAGTACGGTAAATTTCTTAATCTTTTGACCGTTAGTGGGCTTACCGTTTCCTATCTTTGCGCGACGTCTCAGCCCATGATCCTTCTCCCAGAAGATATATAAAGGGGATCGTGGGGAGTCTTACTATTTACCAGCTCTTTCTCTCCGCCACCGCCGCCATTATTGCTCGTGCTTCCTTCTTCTTCCGTGCATAGCCCCCAGGCATAGATCTGATAGATGCGCGTGAAGCACCTAGCAAGCAAGAACGCCATGGCCAAGGTAAAATCGAACGCTGCGACCAGCTGGGTGACCTCTGCCATCTCGGAGAAGGAGGTGGAGAAGGCCCGGACGGACGGCCTCATCTCCGCCGAAGATTCGATCAAGTTTCCAAGCACAGAGCGGATCCCGAAGCCCCCGAGTGGTTATCGGGTAATGTTCCTCGCCTTCCTCCTCCGTGGTCTTTCTCTTCCTGCCCATGAATTCCTTCGTGGGCTTCTCTTTGTTTACGGTGTGCAGCTTCACCAACTCACACCTAACTCTCTTCTGCACATTGCGTGTTTCGTGACTCTTTGCGAGTCATTCTTGGGCATTGAGCCCCACTTTCTTCTCTGGAGATCAATCTTTCGGCTCCGCCCCAATGTTGCGTTGTCTAGAAAACCCGAACTGGGCGGAGCCGTTGTTTCTGTGCGCCCTGAAGCACAATACTTTGAATTTTCTATGGCCGCATCTGTCCAGGGGTGGAGGACCAAGTGGTTCTATATCAAGGACCGCAAATCCTCTCCTGAAGATGAATACGGCCTACCTCCTTTTGACGCTTCCCAGGAGGTAAAGAAATTGGCATCGTGGGATATGCTCCCCTCAGATGCGGAAGTCGAACAAATTCTTCCTCTTCTTTCTCGCATTAAAGCTTTAAAAGGAGGTCAAGGAGGCGCTTTATCGGGTATTCAGCTCATGGCATTTTTCATTCAACGTCGAGTTCAACCCCTACAACACCGTCTTACCAAACTTTGGAGTTACTCCGGCTTGGAAGATCCTACCCGTGTCTCTGAAGATCTGATATCGAAAGAAGATGTCGACAAGCGGGTCAGGAATCTCACCAAGCTCACCAAGGATCATGCAGTTGCTGATTTGACTGCTGATTTCTTTGACTCCGTACACCCTCTTGCTGAGGTATATATCTGCTTACGTCTTTTCTTCTTGTTGTCGATTTTCGTGTTTCTCAAACTATATTTTCCTTTCCCTTACTGATTCTAACAACACATTCGCGTGCAGGAACACCAATTTCTCCTCTCACACCCCCCTCTTCCAGAGGCAGGGCCCCTTCCGGTTGATCTGGCCAGGTCTGTATCTGAAGCCCCCGAGGCTGATGACAATCAGGACGGAGATGACGCCGAAGAATCAGAAGAAGATACTAGTTCGTCGACATCGCTTCCTCCTGTGCAGCCTGAAGACACTGGCTTGGACAAGAAAAGGAAATGAGTCGACGAATTTGCTTCTTCGAGTTCCTCTTTGCAGCAAGCAGCTGCGGAGAAATCTCCTATATTGACAGAAGATATGGATCTCTTCGACCTCCTGGCGTCGTAAGTATTCTTACTCAAGTTCCTCAATTGCATTTTTTCTTGCCTTGCTTCCGTCACGTGACTCATAATTTTTTTTGCTTCGTGCAGAGATGACGAAGAGCCGTCAAAAGCTGCCACAGCTACTCCTTCAAGAGATCCTGCTGTTGACGATGAGCCCCCGGCTCAAGTAGTTGCGCCTAGGGTTACCAGGACTTCTGTAAAGAAGGTTCCTGTGCCCCGAAACCCCAAGCGCATGAAGAAGGCGAAAGAACCCGAAGTTTCTCTAGAAGCCCATGAATCCTCGGCTTCCCCCATGATGTGAGTAATTTCCCCTGACTTATCTCTCTTGCATATACTCGCACTTCTTTCCCACTCTTTTTCTTTTTCTTCTCAGGCTTTATTGAAGAGATTTGTCGCCTTGGGTACTGAATGCGCTGAGTACCTAAAGGTTGCGAAAGCTTCCGAAGGTATGTTCTACATCCATTTATGGTTTTTCCTCCTTGCATATCTTGTGCTATTTTTCTGACATCCTTTTTTCTTCCATTGTAGTTGCTCTAGCAACAGCCAATGCCCGGATTGCGTTGCTGGAGGCGGAGCTCCGTGCTTCTCAAAAAGCTTATGATGCTGCGGCCACTGCCAAGGAAAATGCTGAGAAGTCACAGAAATCTGCGCTTGGTAAGGCGAAGAAAGCTGAAAAAGCTTTAGCTGATGCCAACAAGGATCATGCCCAGCGAGAGCAAGCCGTGGCGGAGCGTCTCCACACAATGTCCACTGGTGCTGAAAGTAAGTGTTTCGCCTTGTCTACTATTTTCGACTTCTGTTGCACTGTTGTACGTGCTGACATCTTCCTTCCTCTTTTCTTTTCTACCTTCTTTGTGTCGTGCAGGATTTACTGGGGTATCTCCATCGGCCCTGCAACCGGATGATGACCCTCTGATGACTGCGGTTAACCTACTCGAGGAAAACTGGATATCTATCCAGGAAACTTTCGAGTTAGTTAACCGCGTTCTTTCACGACTCTTTGTCGGGTTGTGGCCGAAGAAAAGGGCAGCAGTCCCGAAGGATGACTTGAGTAATCTTGCCAATTCTTTTGATACAACTGAAGACCCCACCCTCCAGCTGAAAGGGCTTTCTATTAAGCGCGGCGCCGAGGGTGCTATCGCACTGTCCCTTGCGCATGGTACGGATTTCGACTGGGAGAGGGTGAGCACTCCCCATGGCTGCACCCACGACGAGATGAAGACTTTTTTCGAGAAGGCGAAGAAGTTGGCGCCTGCATTGGTGACACTTATCTCCCCTTCGGCATCCTCTGCGGCATCTGCTGCACCTTCTCCAGCGGTGGAAGATTCAGTGCCGCCATCGACTTCTGGCGAGGAATCTGCCGTGCCCTCTTCTGCCACGGAGAAAAATCCTGATGTGGCGTAGACTCGGCTCTTTTGTATTTTTGAGTTTCTCCTTTTTGAATGTAAAGACTTTTAGTTGCGTGCAGCCCAAGAACTTTAGTCATAGGGTTGTGATCTCATGTAAATATATCTTTCTTATGAAGTCCTGTGCTGCCTTTCTGAAGTGTTTCTTCTTCCTTTTCTTTCGCTTTCAGTTGACGCATGTCGATGATCTTCTGTCTTGCGGGCCTGCTCCTTTTTCTGCCAATACGTTGGATTCGAGGGATCCGTCGCCTCCTACTCGATGCGATCAGTGCGCAGAATATTCTTCGAGGATTTCTGACCTTGAGGTTCGCTTGACTTCAGCCAAACGCCAAGCTCAGATGGCGCTTGATAAAGCTAGCAAAGCTTCTGCCCTGACGAAGCAGGTATCGACTCTTGGTGATGAAGTGTCCAGCTTGACGGCAAAGATTTTGCATCACGAAGAATGCAATTCTTTTATTCTCGGTATCGTCGAATCCGCCTGTGAGATGTTGCGATGTAAGTTTCCTCTCGACTTACTTTCTTTGCTTTCTACTCTACTGCTGCTTTTGTGATATCCTTTGCCCTTATAGGCACTTGCTTGGATTTCGCTGCTGAAGATCGTCAGGTTACCGAGCGAAGTGCGGCTCTGGAAAAGATGTCCGCAGGTGTTAAAAATTTATGGTCAGATCCTCGACGCCGAAGCGCTATTGTATTGCTTCAGGACCGTGCCCAGCATATTGGCGAGGCAGTGGATGGCTGTAGGAGAGCTCTTGTTACTATGCACTCGGTCATGCTTCCTCGCAATCCTCTGCCTGCTACTTTCCCACTTCTCCTTGACACTTTCAGATCCAGCCAGAGAATTCATCGATTGATAGAACTGAACCTAGTGGCAGGTGCCAATTTTGCTCTTGGGTGGATACGCAAGTGGCAGCCAAGACTCAATTATAGTTCTATGTCGCTGAGCTATCCTCCTGGTGGGGCAAGCCTTCGAGAACACTTAGAGAGTACCTTACAGCCTGCCCGACGAATTATAGCCAGGTTGTTGCAAGAAGACTCCGCGTTTTTCCGCAAGTTTCACTATCTAGACCCTTTAGGTGTAGATGATTCTGACAACCCAATGTTGTAAGGTGTATGTGGAACGCGAGAGTTTATTTATTTCGTGACTATGCGTCTGAAACTTATTCTCAGGGCGTTACTATATGATTCGCGCGTTTGCCGCACTTTCTCTTTGAAAGACTCGTAAACTCGAATATGAGGAACGTTTCGTCTTTATTATACTCGTAATGTAAGATACATGGGGTGCCCCAAGATATCCGGCCTGTGACCTATGTTCTGGATCTAGAGGGCATTACCCCTGGTATAACTCGTGGCTTTTACAGCCGTATTGTTCTACTCTATTGTCTTTTTGATGCTTATGCCGCCAAGGCTTTCCCTTTTTCCTCTGCGTCTGTGTCTTCTCCTGATGCTCCTACTCGTGGTTTCTTCGTTTCGGGCTCCGCGACGCGTCCTTCGAGTAGCTTGTCGCCCTCTGTAGTCGCGCTTTTTGCCTTTTCTGCATGGTTGGCTATTACGCCAAAATTTTGCGCCATCTCGTGGAACTCCCTGTCGCAGAGATCTGAAACTTCAAAACTTCCTTTCACTGTAATTATTCCTCTTGGTCCTGGCATTTTAAGTACCAAATATGTATAGTGAGGCACTGCCATGAATCGCGAAAACGCGGGTCGTCCGAGGATCGCGTGATATTGAGATGGCCAGTCCATGACTTCGAAGTCTAGCTTTTCTCTTCTATAGTTTTGTCGGTTGCCGAAGCAAACATTGAGTGCTATTCGACCCAGCGGGTAATTGGCACTTCCTGGTACGATTCCATGGAAGGAACAATCTGTTGGCTTCAGGAACTCTAGTGATATATGCATTGCTCGGAGTGTTTTTGCATATATCAGGTTAATTCCACTCCCTGCATCCATGAATATTCTGTCGACATCATATGCGCCAATTTGAGCTTTGAGTACCAAAGGCGCGTTTCCCGGCCGAGGTACTGTTATAGGGTGATCTTCTCTGTTGAACTCTATCGGTTGTTCTGACCAGTGCAGATACTCCGTTGTGGCTGGAGGTGAGATGACTGCTAGGTTGACTTGTCGAGTTATGCTCTTCTCTTCTTTATTCGACTTGGGTACAGGTTGTATCATTGCTGTGATGTGTCCTTTTGATGGAACATACCCTTCATCGTCGTCGTGTCCCTGGTTTTGCTGGTCTTGTCCTTGAGGAGCTCCATTGTTTCCTTGCTGCTTTGCCAGAGGGTTGTTGCTTCCTTCGAATCCTTGTCGCCTTGCTTCAATTTGCTTGTTTAGTGCCGCCTCTTGAAGTTTTAAGAATGTTGTGCAATCTTTCATTGCATGCCTTGATACTCGCTTCCCATCGACGAACGCTGAGTGTATATGACAAGGTCCGTTGAGCATGTCTTCTGGCGAGGGGTTGTATTCTCTGGATTCTCTTACGGGGAATTTTTTATAGTCCTCTTTTCCGTAACTTCGATATCCTGAACTTCTTTGATCATTTCCTTGGTAGTTGTTGTCTTCATATCCTGCGGCGACTTGGCTATGAGGGCCATAGTTGTCGTAATTTCTGGACCGTCTCCTTTGACTTCCATATCTATTTCTTCTATCGTCTTCTGGAGATCGCGTCCTCTTGTTGTTGAACGCATCCTCTCCATCTGCGAATCTGTTTGCTGTGTCCATGAGGTCTAACACTGTTTTCGGCTTGATTCTACCCATCTCCTCGACTAGGTCTCTTCGTCTTAATCCAATGATGAACGCATCTATTGCTCTTTCGTCTGAAACTTCGACTGCTAAATTTTTGATAAGGCTCCATCTTTGGATGTATGCCCGTAGTGTTTCGTCGCATTGTTGCACACATGCTTTGACTTCTTCTATTGATGCTGGTCGTTTGTATGTCGACCTGAAGTTGCTTGTAAATTGCTTTGTGAGGTCTTCCCAGCTTCCAATAGATTGTTTCTCTAGTTTGCTCAACCATGACCTTGCTGCACCGGTGAGGTGTAGTTGCAAACTTTGCATTGCTGTTTCCTTGGTTCCTCCTAATATTTGAACTGCTTGTAAATAATATGCGAGCCATGATTGTGGTTCCTGTGATCCATCGTATTTTTGCTGATCATGAGGTAGCTTGAATCCCTTGGGAACTGGAGTGGTGCGAACCCTGCGGGTAAAGCATGATGCCCCCATCTCTTTTTCGTCGTCTTCATAGTCGCGTTTTTCATTTGGGGATCACGATCTCCGAGTTCCACCGTGCTGTTTTGGTGATGGCGATCGAGATCGGTGCTTGTTGCTTCTGCGCCGAGGACTATTGTGACGGCGAGGTGACCTTGCTTTGTGCACTTCCTTGTGGTGATATGCTTCTTCTCCTTTTGCTGATAGCTTATGGCCCACCATGTTGAGTCCGTTCAGTGCTGCTCTATGCATATGTTCCCTAGGATCTCCTGGACTTGGTCGAGTTGTAAGTAGATATGCTTGTGCTGCCACTAGTGCTGCTTCAGGAGTTTTCGGTAGAATGTTTCCCTGCTCGTCGACCGATAGGAAGGACGAGTCGAGGTTTTTAGAAATACTTTGCCTGTCGGAGTACTCGAGGTTATCGTACCTTGAACCGTGTCGACGATTTTTCCTTGCGTTGCTGTATGATGCGTCGCTTCGTGCTTTTCGAGCAGCTTCGCTAGCTGCAATGGCTGAATCTTTTCTTCTTTGTATCTCTATTTTCTCCTTTGCTAATTGCTTGGCCTGTTGCCTTAGGGCGTAGTGATACCCCAAAAGCATGTTTTTGCTAGAATTTGATGGTATTGGCGTGCCGTGTTCTACGGCTTCTCTTATTATCCTCCATTCGTCGACTGATAGTCGAATTTTTTCCCTGGCTGCGAGGGATTCTGGTGTTTGCCCTTCTGCTAGGTGATTTGCTCCTCTGTCGATATTTGCTGGGTTTAGTACTGGATTGTCATTTTCGTCGAACTCTTCTGAGTTATCTCCTATAATGGCGAGCACCTGGCATTGTTTGCCGATGTTACCCTTGAAGCTTGAGAAGATCGAGTTACTATCCTCAGAAAGCTCTAATCCTGTCTTCCATGTATCTGTTGACTTGTCCGCAATATCGTCGAGGTAGATCGTGAGATCTTCGAGTTGGACTCCTATGTCAAAATTTTCCTTTTCTTCGTTGTTCTCTGCGTTCTTTTCTTTTTGCACTTCCTCTGGGCTGACCGGCGAGTTTACCTCGCTGGAAGAGCCTTCAGAGTATTCCATCATTGCTGTTGTTTCAGGCTCACTTGCCGACGGATCTTGTTTCGTCGGATCTGAAAGGCGAGATGAACCTGACGGTCCGATGAGGATGTTTAAGCTTCCGATTGTCAACTCCATCTCTTGATTTTCGTCGACTTCTGTACTGCTGTTGGCTAAAAGCGAAAAAGCCGTCGAATTCATGATTCCAACGCCCAAGATCCCCACGGTCGGCGCCAATTGACGAGGGTTAACTCGACAAATGTCCTAGATGAAGGACTTAGGATCAGAGAGATAGGGCGTCGGATGAACTCGAAGGTAAAGTTAGTCGAAATAGGTGTGTGTCGAAAGTAAACTTGGGTGTTTAACCTGGCTTGCTTTCAATCTGGCCTACACCGTCCCCTCCTGGCCCCTATATATAGATGGCCAGGTCTTGAGGATCGGGTAGGGTCCGATACATATTACAATATCGACATACGGTAGAAACTCGTATTTGACTATCATTACAATTGGGCCTAGCTTAACGGGCCTCAGGGGTACTCAACTAACGGGCTCTATTAACTATACCCTTGTCACCTGGCGTTGGTACTTTCCTTGGGTGGTCTGCTCTGCTGAACCTGACTGGTTGATCGGACCACTTTAAGTACTCTGTTGTGGCTGGTGGTGATGATATTGCTAGATTTACTTCTCTAGATATGATCTTCCGCTCTTTCTTGGATTTCGGAACTGGTTGGATCATTGCCGATATGTATACTTTAGATTCCAGATGTCTTGCTAGACGCTGCATTTGATATCCTTGACTTGTACTTTTTCCTCCCTGACGTATTCCTTTGTTTTGGTCCATAGCGTTTTGCAGCCTTAAGAATATTCTGCAGTCCTTCATCTGGTGATTAGAGACTCTCTTCCCATCTAGGTATGCGTAATGGATGCGACAGGGACCCTGAAGCATGTCTTTTGCTGATGGGCCGGAGTATTTGGGTTTCTCTATTCTATGATTGCCTTCTCCCTGAAACTCCCTGCTTTCATAGACTTCCTCATCTCTTCTCTCATAGCCTGCAGCTATCAGGTTTCGCTTTGCGCGGCCATTGATACGTGTCAAACGTATCGATAATTTTTGATGCTCCATGCTTGTTTTTACACCATTTGCCTTGTGTTTCGTTACACTTTGTGGCGTTTTTATGCGATTTCCAGAACTAGCCTATTGACAAGATGCCACAGTGCCAGTACCCTGTTTTCTGCTGTTTTTGTGTTTCAGAAAAGCTACACAGGAAATATTCTCAGAATTGGACGAAACAAGTTCCAGAAGTCTTATTTTCCCCGGAAGAGCACCGAAGACCGAAAGAGAGCCGAAGGGGGGCCAGAGGCCACCCACACAACAAGGGGGCAAGGCCCAGCCCCTGGCCGCGCCCACCCATTGTGAGGGCGCCTTGGCAGCCCCCTAACGACGCCCCTTCGCCTATATAAAGCCTCGGGACGGAAAACCCTAGGGGAATCGGCAAAATTTCCAGAAAGAGTTCCGTAGCTCCGCCGCCGCCACCGAACAATTTCGGGGGACAGAAGTCTCTATTCTGACACCCTGCCGGGACGGGGAAGTGCCCCCGGAGCCATCTCCATCGGTCTCCATCACCGTCTCCGCCGTCTCCATCGACCTCATCGCCATCTCCATCAACCTTGCTGTCTCCTATAATGAGGAGGGAGTAGTTCTCCCCCGGGGCTGAGGGCTCTACCGGTAGCTATGTGGTTCACCTCTCTCTCCCATGATGTGATCTTTATGTGATCGTGAGCTTTGTATCTAGTTGAATTGGTAGATGTTATTATTCAGATATTATGCTACTCCTATGCTTTATTATTACACTCTCTGGAGATACCTCGTATCATGGTGTAAAGGTGACTAGTGTGTGCATCATGTGTATCTTTTTGGTTAATGTCTCTATGAAATGTTGGTGTTTGTTGGAACCATCTAGTGCATTCACGGTGATAGTGTGGGACAATTGTAATATCCTAGCACGTAGGACAACTCCGGGGTAGAATAGAGGGGTTTTGTGCATTTCATCTTAAATTACGGGATTTTTTCGCGCTTTTGTTACTAAAACCTAAGAGTGATCGAATCTCTCTTCGAGAGGGGATGGTGAACTCTCAAAGTGCTAAAGATTTGGACATGACCTCTTTTGATCTATTGCTTGTGGGAAACAAGTAAGTTGAATGACTAAAGCTTAAAGATCATTTGAATTCAAAACTTGAATTTGAATTTAAACTTAACTTAAATTCAAATGGCACATTTAGAAAGGATAAATGTTTCAAATAAGAAAAACTTTGGACTTTATTAATTACCAACACAAAATACATTGTCTTTACAATGTCTATGAATAAAAGAATATTACAACAATGGGCATTCATAGAATGTTACAATCTGAAGCTAAAAGGAAAATAAAGAAGAAAAGAAAATAAATACAAGTTATAACTAAATCCTAAACTGTCTTGATCATCAAATCTTTCTTCTTTTCTTCTTAATTTTTCTTATCACCTGCATACAAAGGAGAATACAAAGAGAAAAGCCACCATGGTAATACAAGTGGCAGTCAAATTTAAATGAAGCACTGTTGATAATCATCAAGAGGTTGATCTTATCAACATGACTCACACACAAATATCTGCCAAGAACCAATCTGGCCGGCCAAGCCACCAAGCAAGCAAGCAGCTGGTCACCAGATGCATGTTAGAGAGGTGTCAAGCCATCAGAACCCAGGGGGTGATATAAAATAGTACTGTGAGTGCAAAACTGGTCGACCAAAAACCCTAGTCGACCAGCAACCACAGCACCACAGCACCAGCACCACAGCACCAGCACCACAGCACACAGCACCAGCACAGCACAAGTTCTCTCTGCTCATGAGTTGAGCATCAGGAGGGAATTCACCTCATCAAATCAAAACCCATAACCAAAGACAAAGCAACATGGTTACTTAATCAAGATCAGAAGCAGCAAGGAGCAGGCCAAGCACCTAGGAGGTGCAGGGTAGGCAAGGTGGGGAGCCAAGCACAAGGAGGTGCAGGACAAGCCACTGGGAGGAGCAGAGCAAGTACCAGGAGCCAGTGATCAAGCTCAACCAAAAGCATCATCAACATCACCACAACCACTCATAAAAGCCAGCACAAGACCAAGGTATAACTAGGACTTGCATATCCATGAGTAAAACCTTGCAAGCATCCAGGTTCTGGCATACACAAGAAAACAACAGCAATGAAACCCTCACCACCAAATCCTTCTACTAAGCATAACACTTAGGAGGTTTGGGGAGGTTTTTCTCCTCAGACTTACAGAGAAGTGCTCTGTATAATCTTCATAGGAAGATTCAGCTAGTGGGAAGCAAATCAACAAGCACCAGTAAGAGTAAAAGCCTCAGACCATGCATCATAGGCTGAGACTAAGATCATCATGAGGATCTGTTCTTATCAGTAAATTAATTGCCCAATATGATGATTTAGCCGCTAATAGAAACCACCAAGCATGTTTAGCATCACTGAACAGCAGCCATCCAGTTTAATTATCAAGCAAGGATTGTGAACCTCACATGGAGGAAGCACAAGTAACACTCAATAATAACATTTGCATGATGTCAATGAGTAACATGCTATAGAAAGCAAACAAAGCCTTCAGCGGCATACAATTCAAGCATGAATTGCTTGATAGAAATTATCATCACTGAAACAAGTTTTAGTTCATAAAAATCAACAGAATTAGAACAATCTTAAGCTCAGCATGTTTATATCATCATGAAAACAATCATATGAATCAACTGGCAGCAGTTTGCACTGCAAGTCAGAGAGCATCACTTAGACAATTGCTTGATAAGCACATCACTAGAGAGCCAAGCTAGCATCACAGAGGAGCATCCCAAGTAAGCAAAACTTAAGCAACACATAATTCAGTTAAGAAGTTCTTAACTGAATTTCATGCTAACAGTAGCCACAATTACACAGCACATGATCAAGCTAACAGCACAGGGGAAATCCCCAAATAAACATACCAAGTTCAGTTAAGAAATTCTTAACTGAATCTTGCACTAACACTTGCACTAGAATTCACAGTAGCAAGGTACAGAGACTAACAGCATAAGCTCGAGCAGAACAACAGCAGCAGTAGCACAAGCTTGAGCAGAGCAACAGCAACAGCATGGTACAGCAACAGCATAGGCAAGCATGCTTGGCTCGCTGGCCAGGCCACCATAGTAAGAGCACAGAAGCTAGGAGGAGAAGAAGAAACTCATAGGAGTGCTCCCAGAGGAGCAAGGTAGAAGACCAGGGCGGCGACACGATGGCGCAGCCTCGGTTGCGGCAGCAAGGCCACCGTCCAGAAGCTGCACCAGCGAGGGGGCGGCATCGTGCTCACGGCTGAGCGGCCAAGCACAGCACGACGGCGACGTCGGGGTTGCAGCAGCCGTCCAACCGACGCGGCGACAAGGAGAGCACCGCAAACACCATAGGGCTAGGGCAGGAGCTCCAGCAAAGCTCGCCGGAGTAGATCAAGCCGCATGGGCAAGATCTACTAGGGCGGAGCTCGACAGCGATGGCGGCGATTAGAGGCGGAGGTGACGAAACCCCACGGTCAGGAGGAAGCGCGCGACGAGGCAGAGCAGAGGCACCATCGGGCGGCGGCGGATCTCGCCGGAGCTCGCCGGAGTCGGGCGAGGAGCTCATCGGCGATTCGAGATCGCCAGAGGGGGATTAGGGTTAGGGTTCGACCGAGAGGGGAGCGAGTGAGGGGGAACGGCCGGCTGGGCCGAACCGGTTCGGTCAAGCCCACCTGGGTGGACTGACCGGTGGGCCCATGCTGTCAGCCAGCCTTTTTATTTGGATTTAATTCAAAAACCCTAAAGAAAACCCTAATCTGCTTAAAAATAATCCAGAAAAATACCTAAAATAAACTAAAAATAGTAAATAGCTATTTTAGCTCTTTTTATAGATTTTGGACCCATTAAGTGAATAAAATAACCTCATAAGTCAATTACACAAAAGAAAAAGGAGTTAATTGATTTGGCCTGAAAATAATAAAAAATTATTCATTTAAGAAAATTTGGCAATTCTTAATAAATTCCATTCAAGAATATTTGATAAATATCCTTGAATGAAATTACCCTTAATATATATTCTTTAAAGTCATAAAAAGAATATATCCAATTTAATAGGTAAATAAATCACTTCTGGGGGGGGGGGGGGAATAATTCCAACACACCATAAAGCATGCATTTTTGAATCTTTAACCATTGCCCTTATTGGACAATGATGTTGTTTTCCAGAACCCGAGGTCCCGGGTCACTTCAACAAATCCAACTGCACTACCTTGCAGTTTGCAGGCAAGTTCACTCTTGCTCATATCTCTTGATTACTTTTAGCAAATTACTTGCAAATATACCAGTGGTATGATTATTACTGCATTGAAAAGCAAAAGGTTCTCTTTTCATAATTAATATGATTAGCTGGTTATCGACCCGAGTGGTGGTAACCTAGGATGGCTGGCAAATGGAACCATGGTATGATTGTTGTGGTGGAGGTTCCATTTGTTCGGGAAAGTGAACCCTAGGACTTAATAATAAAAATGTCGCCAGTGATTCTAGCGTCGTAAATTATGGTCAACCATGAGATCTAGAATGGGACGGAGAAGTCAGCTGTATCTTTTTGCTCTCGCATGCCAACGGATCAGTAGTCGAGTGTTGTCTTGCGCGGGCTACTATAGTGCAAAGGGGGGGAGGGAAATGTGTTCCTGTCGGGCTGCCTATAGTATAGGGGGGACAAACTGGCTAATTGGTCTATGATGGATTGTAAGAGTCATCCGGATCGGTCTACCCATATTGTATAGGAGCGAGCATCTGGGTCCGGATCGGTCTACCTATGGGAGCGTCCATAGTGTAAAGGGGAGGACCAGTGCGCCAATCGATCTGCATATGGGTATAGGGGAGGATGGACTTACAAAAGGGTGGGTCTGCGGGGTCGCGGAGAAGAACGGTGATTGGCTTGGATCATCAACTGGGCCCCATACAAAAAGAAGTATGGACGGGAAAGTACGCCCGGTTGTGCAGCAAAGTGTTGATCTCTCATGGGTACAAGTGACCACCTCTGCAGAGTGTACAAAAAGTATCAAGATACTCCCTGTTCCGGGAAAGAGCTGCGAACGCGGCAGGAAAGGAGCCCATCGAAGCTCTAATCAACCTGTGAAGACTGACGGGCATAGTTCTTTTAAATAAAAGCAATCTTTGAAGAAATGATTATAAAACTGCATTTGACCTAAGACTTTTGAGTCGGTGGTCGTAGCTAGTGCATCAAACACCTCTATCCTGTTAAATGAACTTGCTGGGTAATGCTCGTTACTCACCCCATTCCCTCTTAACCCTTGCTTAGACTTGGAGGGCCAGAACGAGGAAACTGAAGGAGCATCAGAGGACTACGAGGAAGTATACTATGAAGAACCGGACCTTTCCGGTGGAATCAAAGGCGTGGATTACATGATCGTCTACGGAAACAACGAAGGAGCCGAGGAGGAGGCCGACAACTAATAGTATAGGGTAGTAGTTTAAGTCACAGGAACCTTATAGAATAAAGTGACTTAAGCCAGTTATCATGTTTGGTCTAATTCTATCTGTCATAGTTAAGGTTTATAACATCAAAGTAGAACCTACTAGTGTTCCTCTTTGGACCGAGGAGGAACTGGAATCCTTTGTAAGATTATGGCTTGTAATATTAAGTGCTTGAATAAAGACCGCTATGTTTCTGTTGTACCACTCTGAGGGATGTAATATTTGTGAAATGGTACTTCACGAGTGTTATGTCAACGACTTGCATACTACAACATGCATTGGTATGCTGGGTCACCACAACAATCTAGTTTGGGTACATATGGACTTTGAGGAGTGCTTCGTAGCCCTACGCATGATTAGTGTTTGTTTTCCATTGGAGAATTGTTTTGAGTTGCATATTGATGACAGTATCTATTGGTTCAATTATGTTATATTTGTTGAGAGTGTGTCCACTAGTGAAAGTATGATCCCTAGGCCTTGTTTCCAAGCATTGCACACCGTTTACTTCCTGTTTTGTTACATGTTTGCTTGCAGCGATATTTATTTCAGATTACATTTACTACTTATAATCATCACTACCGCTTGTATTTCACTATCTCTTCACCGAACTAGTGCACCTATACATCTGACAAGTGTATTGGGTGTGTTGGGGACACAAGAGACTTTCTGTATCGTAATTGCAGGGTTGCTTGAGAGGGATAGCTTTGAACTCTTCCTCCCTGAGTTCGATAAACCTTGGGTGATCCACTTAAGGGAAACTTGCTGCTGTTCTACAAATCTCTCCACTTGGAGGCCCAACACTGTCTACAAGAACAGACGCGTGCGTAGACATCAAGCTCTTTTCTGGCGCCGTTGCCGGGGAGGTAAGGTAAAAGGTACTCACATTCTTTGGTTACTAAGTCTTTTAGTTGCTGGTGAGTGCTCGGAGTTATTTCCTTTAGATTCTACAATTATATCTTTTTGTTTCGTGTTTTTATTTTCACTAGTTAGGCTTAATGGAAAGTAAAGAGTTCTTTAGACTTTTTCCTGAGTTTAGATTTCAAGAGAAAATTGAAAAACCTTTGGAGCTTGCTTCGCATAGCAATCTTATTAGTACAAATGCTTTGAATACCATTATTGCTAATGCTATAGAAAAGTCGAAGCTTGGGGAAGCTGGTTTTGTTAAGCATGATATTTTTAGTTGCCCAGCTTTAGTGGAGAAAGTTTGCTCTGATGATATTTATCTCCCATATGTGATGTTTCTAATGATGCTTGTGCTCCTCATCCTTTTAAAATACCTATGAAAATTGTTGATTGTGCTATGAATAACTGCTATTTAGGAGATGGAACTGTCCATCCCGGTGATCATTTGCTCTTTATACATGAATTATGCGAGTTGTTCCAGTGTGCAGGTATTTCAATGAACCAAGTTAAGAGGAAGCTATTTTCTTTATCACTGAAGGGCAGAGCTGCGGAATGGTATAAAGCACTGAAGGATGGCCGACCGGTTGAGTGGGAGGAAATTGTACCTCTCTTTTATTCTAAATTCTATCCTTCTAGTGAGGTTTATAAAGATAGAAATTACATTTATAATTTCCATCCGCATGAGGGAGAAAGCATTGCCCAAGCATGGGGAAGATTGAAGTTACTAATGCATAAATGTCCTATTCATGATCTTCCCCGTAATATTGTTATTAATAATTTTTATGCAAGGCTTTCAGGATATTACAAGGACTATCTAGATGCATGCTTTGATAGGTCTTTCACAAGCAAGGATGTCGACACACTACTAGGAAAACAGCTATAGGTGGAAGACTTACCCGTAGCGCATACATCAAGTGGTGCGCTGCGGCTATTTAGCCGTAGCGCACCATGCACAGTGCGCTGCTGCTATACACATTACCCGCAGCGCACCAGAGCTAAGCGTACGCTACGGCTATTCGTAGAACTAGACGGCCGTTTTTCCTCAGCTTACCCATAGCGCACCTGACGAGGGTATGACCCCTCGGTCCTCGATATTTGCCTACCTGGTTCCTGCCAAGGAAGAAGCCCGCTCAACGGATACACGAAGCCCGCAAAGCCCAGCACTTCCACTTGGAGTAGAAGGCAAGAAATATTTTTAAACCCTAACTGGCTGCATCTATAAAGCCACCAAGGGCGCCCCCCTAGACGGGCAGATTCGCATAGCCTACAACACAACCTCGCATAGGCTAGCTACGCCATCTCCTCCCACCTCCGCCAGATTGCATCTGCGCGCCATTGTAACAGCTCCACATATACCAGCAATACAAGATCAGACAAGCAGGATGTAGGTTTTTACCCTCCGGGGGGCCGAACCTGGGTAAATTCGTGTGCACCCCCTGTTTCTGTCTGAAGCCGTCGAATCCGCCAAGCGCCCACATGCTCTCCATGAATCGAAAGCCCCGAAACATGGGCATTGCCGAGTTAGAACCTCGTCAATTGGCGCCGTCCGTGGGGACGATGGGTGTTGGATCCACGGATTCGCCGGTTCCATCAACGCTGCAACAGATCCATCGCCAAGATCTTCAACACCATCGACATGACCTTCGAATCAAGCATCAAGATCTTCAACGCCGCCATCGCCAAGATCTTCAAGTTCGCCATCATGGCCTTCGACTCCGCCGACATGGCCTTCGTCGCCGCCATCGCCAAGAGATTCGACCTCCTCATCGAGAAGAAATTCGACTCTGCATCGAGAAGAAATTCGAGTCTGCATCGAGAAGAAATTCGAGTCTGCATCGAGAAGAAATTCGAGTCTGCATCGAGAAGAAATTCGAGTCTGCATCGAGAAGAAATTCGAGTCTGCATCGAGAGGAAATTCGACCCCGGCGTCTGAAGAAATTTGACCCCGGCATCTCAAGAATTTGACCCCGGCGTCTGAAGAAATTCGACCCCGGCGTCTCGAGAAATTCGACCCCGGCGTCTCGAGAAATTCGACCCCGGCATCTCGAGAAATTCGACCCTGGCGTCTGGAGAAATTCGACCCCGGCATCTCAAGAATTCGACCCCGGCGTCTGAAGAAATTCGACCCTGGCATCTCAAGAAATTCGACCCCGGCATCTGAAGAAATTCGACCCCGGCGTCTGAAGAAATTCGACCCCGGCGTCTCGAGAAATTCGACCCCTGTGTCTCAAGAACTTCGACCCTTGTGTCTCATGATCTTCGACCATGCTGGCAACAACAAATTCGACCATGCCATCATCCAAGACATTCGACCTTCCGCATCAAGATTCATCGACCCCTGCAGAGCCGAAGACTTCGCCCAACACTCTTCGACCGCTCGGAGCCAACGCTTCGACGATTTTTCTGACAGGTAAAACAGCCTGATCCTGAACTGCAATAGCTTTTGCTAGGAGTGTCCGAACGACATGAGACCACCGCCATTGGAAAGATGACGACGAGAGCTACCCCACAAAATATTAGGGGTCACTCCGGGAGAAAATACCAAAGCTAAGTCTTCCTCAACTATGAGTTGACTACTTTCATTGCTTTCTGTATGCTTTCGACACTTTCAGCAACCGATACTCGGGGGCTTTGCTTTTACATCATACATGTGTTTTGCCTTCATATTATACGTATGTCTATTCGCCTAATGACCGTCGAGTGCGAGGTATCCACCTCCTCGACTGCAGGGATCAAAGTCATCGACACTCCACCATGACATACTTCGGCGCCTCAAATCGGCATTCATTTACCCCGGCGTTGGCAACACGCTCGGGGGCTGCGTCTCATAGTGGCGTCTATTCGCCCCGACGTTCGCAAAATGCTCGGGGGATGTGCCTCTAATTGACACTCCTTCGCCCTGGCGTTTGCGACACGCTCGGGGGCTACACTTAATGCCCGAATTCTGGTGGCAATATACCAATTCGGATGCCGTATGTCAAATACGAAGGTAAGTCCACAGTTAGCAACACTATTGGCCCGGCAACACAGCTATACGTGCTCTGCTGAGATAATTCGCAAGTCCACAGTTACCAACACTGTTGGCCCGGCAACACAGCTATACGTGCTCTGCTGAGATAATTCGCAAGTCCACAGTTAGCAACACTGTTGGCCCGGCAACACAGCTATACGTGCTCTGCTGAGATAATTCGCAAGTCCACAGTTAGCAATACTGTTGGCCCAGCAACACAGCTATACATGCTCTGCTGAGATAATTCCGGACATACGGACGCAAGTCCATAGTTATCAACACTGTTGGCCCGGCAACACAACTATACGTGCTCTGCTGAGATAATTCCGTACATATGGACGCTTCAAGTATCTTGACGGACGCGTCGGGCACCATGCCTTTACCCGTTGCACTTCGAGGTCTCGTTGTTTCCACTCAACCATTCACCCGGCGTTAGCAACACGCTCGGGGGCTCCGCTTCGACGTTGGCAACACGCTCGGGGGCTTTGCCTCGCATAGGTATCTATTCGCCCGGCGTTAGCAACACGCTCGGGGGCTGCGCCATATGCTGTTAACTTTAGCGGCCTTCCAAATCATCAACGGCTCTCCGTCTGCTACGTCGACTTTGGTTCGACATATTCCGACTCGACAACGACATCGCCTACAGCAAGCATTCGACAACGACATCGCCTACAACAAGCATTCGACCACGACATCGCCTACGTCAAGCATTCGACAACGACATCGCCTACAGCAAGCCTTCGACAACATCATCACCATGATTCGGCCACCGTGTGACTCCACCAACCATGACATGCAAGAACTTCATTTGGTGCCTCTACGCGCGACATACAAGACTACGACGTCAAGGAGAATCTCGGATTAGAGTCCCTGCCATAGTCTTCGACTATCCCAGGCACTCGGGGGCTACTGACGAGGGTATAACCCCTCGGTCCTCGATATTTGCCTACCTGGTTCCTGCCAAGGAAGAAGCCCGCTCGACGGATACACGAAGCCCGCAAAGCCCAGCACTTCGACTTGGAGTAGAAGGCAAGAAATATTTGTAAACCCTAACTGGCTGCATCTATAAAGCCACCAAGGGCGCCCCCCTAGACGGGCAGATTCGCATAGCCTACAACACAACCTCGCATAGGCTAGCCACGCCATCTCCTCCCACCTCCGCCAGATTGCATCTGCGCGCCATTGTAACAGCTCCACATATACCAGCAATACAAGATCAGACAAGCAGGATGTAGGTTTTTACCCTCCGGGGGGGCGAACCTGGGTAAATTCGTGTGCACCCCCTGTTTCTGTCTGAAGCCGTCGAATCCGCCAAGCGCCCACATGCTCTCCATGAATCGAAAGCCCCGAAACATGGGCATTGCCGAGTTAGAACCTCGTCAGCACCCTTCGAGCATGCGCTACGGGTAGTTAGTGTTACCCGTAGCGCATTCACCAGAGGTGCGCTACGGGTAAGCTGAGGAGAGACATATAGGCATAATCCCAGGTTACCCGTAGCGCATTGGATAGACATGCGCTACGGATAAGTTCTCTACCCGCAGCGCATGTCTATACAATGCGCTACGGGTAACCTGGGATGCTTATTTTTAAGGCATGAAGCCACCTAGCTCCAATCATTGCCCCCCTTCTTCCCCCTCCATTCACCACTAGATCTGGTCGTCCCCCTCCTCCTCCCCAACCTAATTTCATCATTCTTCCATCTATTTTAGCTTATTAAAGCTACTTTGGTTGGTAGATATATGAGTGCAATGTCTACTAACCTTTAGATATCACTTTATTACTATCTCGTGCACACACACTCTCTCTCGTTCTCTCGTGTCGCGGTGTCGTCTATAATAGGTGAGTAATATGAGGACATCGGTGTGTGGCATCGGTGTTTGTATGCCCTACGGCTATGCTTGTAGGTGTGTCATTGTTGTTTGTATGTATGCATGCTTGTGGCATCGGAACACGTTTGTATGTATGAATTCTTATTTGTTTGGATCCAAATATGATGATTTACCGATGGTGCCAATGTTGTTATGCCGAAATGTTGATTTACTTCCATTTCGGTATATTTTGGCACCACGGATAGGTCCATTTTTAGGCAAGGTCATGCCGAAATTTTTGGACGACTATGTGTGTATTTGGCCGGTTCTAAGATATTCTCTTGCTCTATATATATGTATACCAGGCAACCATGGTCCGGTCGATGAATGAAGGCACAGTGGCAAGATATATGAAAGCCGCGACGCACGACATGATTCGAAATAACGAGACGGAGATAAAGTGTCCGTGTCACAAATGCAAACTGAAGTGCTATATCGACCCTTATTCCGGGCAACTGCAGAGCCACCTGCTCTCTCGCGGTTTCATGGATGGCTACACTCGGTGGATAAGTGACGAAGATGATGACAACGTCCATGGAGCGGCGATGGGAAATGATGAGGAAGGGCATGGTGGTGACGAAGATTTTCCCGGTCATGATGAAGGCGGAGAAGATGCCGGACATGGTGGAGAAGATCAAGATGCCGGACATGGTGAAGAAGATCAAGATGCCGGACATGGTGAAGAAGATCAAGATGCCGGAGTAGATGGAACACCGTCAGGTAGCTGGGTGCAGAACCCTTACGTTCAAGCACTACTTCTCAAGCAGACAAGCAACGCGCGGGATGCCGCTAGAGAGAAAGCTAAGCTGGCGAGCCTAGAGAAGGACGCGGTTACTCCATTGTATGCAGGATGCAGGCCCGGGGATACACGTTTGGATGTCACGCTCAGGGCACTGCAAATGAAGGCAAGACACAAATGGACCGACAAAAGCTTTGACGAAAACATGGCATTCTGGCAGGAGCGTCTTCCCGAGGGGAACAAGTGTCCAACTAGTATTGAGGAGGCCAAGAAAATCGTGTGCCCTCTTGATTTACCTCACGTGAGATACCATGCTTGCATTAATGATTGCATCATTTATCGGCGAGAAGATGCGGAGAGAAACACATGCCCGGTGTGCGGCGCATCTCGATACAAGAGTGGGAAGAAAGCTCCTCGAAAGGTAGTATGGTACTTTCCGATCACTCCTCGTCTACAGCGATATTTCGCAGACCCTAAGGAAGCAAAGCTTATGCGCTGGCACGCGGAAAGGAAGAAGCCAAAAGATGATGACGATGATGATCAGGAGGACATGATACTAAGACACCCTTCAGATGCTAGCCAGTGGAAGGCATTGGACATCGAGTGCCCAGAATTTGGTAATGATCCAAGGAACGTCAGGTTGGGTGTGAGCACCGATGGTCTCAATCCGTTTGGCAGCCAGAGCAGCACCCATAGCACCTGGCCCGTATTTGTATGGATGTACAACCTACCCCCCTGGCTATGCATGAAGAGGAGGTACATACAAATGACTATGCTAATTCAAGGTCCAAAACAACCGGAAAATGACATCCAACTGTATCTCGGTCTGCTGACAGAGGAACTAGCCACGTTATGGGACACACCACCCAATACATGGGACGCCGTCGCACAAGATTATTTTCCTATGAGAGCCGTGTTGGTCACGACGGTGCATGACTATCTCGGTTGCGGATATGTCTCAGGGCAGGTGGTCCACGGATATTGTGCCTGTATTCGGTGCATGGATGACACAACATATCACCAGCTACAGAAAGATCCCGGTTCTTCGAAGACCGTGTTCCTTGGGCATCGAAGGTGGCTTCGCAAGGATGACCCATGGAGAAAACGCAAAGATCTGTTCAATGGTAAAATTGAGATCCGAGATCCCCCATGTCTAAGGAGCGGCGACGAAATCGATGAGTTGTTGACAAGTTGGCCAGAGTGCCCTGCACCGGGAAAGAAGCGAAAGGCGCCCAAGCCGCTCCTGAAGGTATGGAAAAGGAGGTCTGTTTTCTGGGATCTGCCTTACTGGAAGATCCTCCGCATGCCCCATAGCCTTGATGTCATGCATATCACAAAAAACGTGTGCGAGAGTCTGCTTGGCACCCTTCTCAACATGCCTGATAGGACCAAAGACGGACCGAAAGCAAGGCACGACTTGGCATTTATGAAGATCAGGGAAGACCTTCACTTAGGACGATCTGATGATGATGACGATGATGATGAGGAGACCGAAGGTCGTCGCAAGGGAAAAAGGGCCAAGAGGAACGACTATCACTGCCCCGCTTCGTGCTTCACTCTAAGTCCTCAGGAGATCGAGCAGTTTTTCAACTGCCTCCTAGGAGTCAAAGTTCCCTATGGTTACTCGGGCAAGATAAGTAGATACCTAGACAAAGCGAAGCAGAAGTTCAGCGGGATGAAGTCTCACAACTGTCACGTGCTGATGACGCAGATACTTCCGGTTGCAATTCGAGGAATAATGGACGAGCACGTCCGCAAAACGTTGTTTGGCCTCTGCAACTTTTTCGACGTCATCTCTCGGAAGTCAATTAGCCTGAGGAAACTTCACAGGCTACAGGAAGAGATCGTGGTGATTCTATGCGAGCTAGAGATGTACTTCCCGCCCGCATTCTTTGATATTATGGTACATCTGCTCGTCCATATCGTGGAGGATATCGTCCAACTCGGGCCGATGTTCCTGCACAGCATGATGCCGTTTGAAAGGATGAATGGTGTCATCAAAGGATACGTTCGCAATAGATCACGTCCCGATGGAAGCATAGCCAAGGGCTTCCTGACTGAAGAGTGCATCTCCTTCTGCACGAATTATCTTAACATCGAAAACCCTGTTGGTCTGCCCGTCAACAAGCACCTTGACAGGATCGATGGATGGGGTCACCGCGAGGGTCATCGTGAAATGCATATCGACTTCACTGGTCGACGCGCCGACTTTGATAGAGCAAACCTAGTCGCGCTACAGCACATGCAACTGATCGACCCTTGGGTAGAAGAGCACAAAAGCTTTATTGCGAATAAGTATAGTGACAGGGGCGAGCAGAGGACGGAAGGAGCAATAATCAATGAGCACAACTCCAATTTCACGCGTTGGTTCAAGGACAAGCTTCTAGCTAATCACCCACCAATGCAATCTTCCGAGGAAGAAAAACTCATATTCGCCTTGTCCCAGGGAGCTGAACACTGCCTAATGACCTATCAGGCATATGATATCAATGGCTACACATTTTACACTGAGGAAAAGGACAGTAATTGCGATTACCAGAACTCAGGGGTAACGATGGAAGCCTACACCGGTGATGTCAAGCAAAGATACTATGGAAGGATCGAGGAGATCTGGGAGCTGAGCTATGCTAGGGAGAAGGTGCCGATGTTTCGTGTTAGATGGGCCAAAAACGTCGTAAAAGAAGACCGGTATTTCACCACCATGGTTATACCCGAAGCCAAATCCAAGACTGCCGGCGCAAACGTCACCGCTAAAAATGAGCCATGGGTACTGGCAAGCCAAGTGGACCAATGCTTCTTCATTACCGACCCGCCAAAGCCTACCCGGGTTATCGTGAGAAGAGGCAAAAGGAACATCATCGAAATGGATGGAGTCGCCAACGAGCAAGACTTTGACATGTACGGTGACCCGAAGATGGAAGATGAAAGCGATGCCGATGAACCATACACAAAAAGAAGAAGCCGGAGCACCCAACCTAAAGGTCTACCATTCAAGAGAAGAAGTCTCGCGGTTCCGGGGCTTAATTATTCAACATTGACAAAGAAGGGCAAAAAGATTGTGAAACGGTAGCAAGCTTGACCGTGTGTGTGGGCATATTATTATTATGTATCACTTATCCATTTTTGGACCAAACTAGACATGTAACTTATATTTTGTATCATTTATCAATCACTTTGTATTTTTGGCATGATACAAAAATATTATGTGTGCTTATTTAGTTTATAATATATATTGTAATATATTATAATGTAATAACATGTTAAAAAGTCAATTAAAACAATGAAACCAAACTAGACATGTAACTCATATTTTGTATCATTTATCAATCACTTTTGTATTTTTGGCATGATACAAAAATATTATGTGTGCTTATTTAGTTTATAATATATATTGTAATATATTATAATGTAATAACATGTTAAAAAGTCAATTAAAAAAATGAAACCAAACTAGACATGTAACTCATATTTTGTATCATTTATCAATCACTTTTGTATTTTTGGCATGATACAAAAATATTATGTGTGCTTATTTAGTTTATAATATATATTGTAATATATTATAATGTAATAACATGTTAAAAAGTCAATTAAAAAAATGAAACCAAACTAGACATGTAACTCATATTTTGTATCATTTATCAATCACTTTTGTATTTTTGACATGATACAAAAATATTATTTGTGCTTATTTACTTTATAATATATATTATAATATATAAGAATGTAATAACATGCTAAAAAGTTAATTAAAAAATAAAACAAAAAAATTTGGGTCCCAGGACTCGAACCTGGAACCTCTGGGTTTAGAACAGACAGACCGGCCGAAGCCACTAGGTTAGTGAGAAGCTTGTGTCTTATACCGCTTTGTTTATTTTTAACCTATCTCTTATTAGCCGTAGCGCATCTTCAACCCCGTGCGCTACGGGTAATATTACCCGTAGCGCACCAGCCCCCCGTACGCTACGGCTATGGTGCTTCATAGCCAACCCCACGCCCCTGATCTTCTCCCCAGATCGACCATCTCTGCCAAACCGCCGCCACTCTCCTCGCTCGTCGTCGCCAGCCGCCGTCGCCACCCAGTCGCCACCCCAACACCTGCCGCCGTCGTCGAAGGAGAAGGAGACACCGCCGCCTAGAGCGCACCGGCCCCCGTCTTCCCCGCTCGGAGCCCGCCGCCCCCCCCCCCCCCGTCGCGTCGCTCCTCCCGCCGCCCGTCTTCGCCGCCCGAAGCCCGCCGCCCCCCGCGCGTCGCCCCTCCCGCCGGTAATCCTCCCCACCTCCACCTCCACCTCCTCCTCCTCCGCTCGCTCGCTTGCTCTCTCTGTCTATTAGGGCCATCCCTCAGCCTCCTCCTCCTCCGCTCTCGCTTGGATTGACTTGTGTTGCTGCAGGTGCAGGTGACGAACCCGCTGTTCGAGAAGAGGCTGAATCAGTTCAGCATCGGCGGCGCGCTCCCGCCCAAGAAGGACCTGCACCGGTTCGTCAAGTGTCCCAAGGTCGTGCGCATCCAGCGCCAGCACCGCATCCTCAAGCAGCGCCTCAAGGTGCCCCCGGCGCTCCACCAGTTCACCCGCACCCTCGACAAGAACCTCGGTATGTATATATTCATGATTTCTGTATTCCTGTATGACTGGTCTAGGGACACATAATGCCCGAGTTTGTTAGAAGATGCATTGTTTTGTTCTGGATCGTGAGTATGCATCAGTTGGACTAGGAATACGCAATGCCTTAGGGTTCGATTCGCCTGAACTTTCGCATCAGATCTTTGGGTTCGATTCGCCTTTCAGATCCAGCAAAACCGGATCCGTCGGCAAGAGAAACCAAGACAGTAGCAAGGTCAAAATCGTCAGTGGGCTCTTCAAGCGAGGTAAACTCACCGGTCAGCTTTGCAACAACGGAAAATTCAGAAGAAAAAATCGAAGAACTCGATGAAACCATGGGAAACCTCGACTTAGAAGTAACAAAGGATCAAACATATCTTAGTCAAAAAGGACTTCACCACCCGAAGCGGTGGCGTCTCCAGCAATATACACCAACTATGCGTCATCATCACTGAAGCAGCAGAAGAAAACGACCATGCAGACAATGCAGCAACCCACACGCAAGTCAACAAATCAAGGAGAAATAGCAAGAAGGAGAAGGAGAAAATTCACGTCTCCACCAGAGAGTGGAGAATTATCATGTCAGCTATCAATCACGGTACGGAGGTACCCGCCAACTCATGAAGAGAAGTTCTGATGGGGTATCAGTATGCCCTGCATCAACACAAAAAGAGGCTGCGGGAGGAAAAAGACGAGTTCAGAAGATGTCAAGAAAACAATAGTGTATCACGTGGAGCATACTAGGATGAATACAGTGAAGCATCAGACTCTAGCAGAGAAAAACATCGAGAGCTAAAGCATAATAGAAGGAAAACAGAGCGGGCAAGGGAAGAGAACCATGCAAGAAGCACAAGTGCACAGCCATCGAACGAAGAAGAGGATTTTACGCAAGAAACACCAGAAGCAGCACTAGTAGCAGCGCAGGCGTATCTACTAACTACACAACCAGAACCCGGAGATCCATGGGAGCATATGCATCAAGCATCAATAAAAATTCTTGGGTTAGTAGAAGACAGGCTAAGGAAACATTCTCCATAGAAGAAGTCGACACGTTACAAGGATAAGGGAAAGAAAAGCATAAAGTACCAATCCTCGCAAAGCTAAACAAGTGACTCATCAGGCGACAAAAAGCGCAGGGCACGAAGGGAGGATGCAAGGAATATCATAGCACAAACAAGGGTGAACAAAGCACGCTACGCATGGAAGGAAGAAAATTATGAGGACGACGAAAAAGTGATGGGCGCGCTATGCTTTACCCAAAGGGTTCGCAGAACGTGAGTACCCAAAGGATTTAAATTGCCACACAATCAACAAAAGTACAATGGATCGCAAGAACCTAAACTGTGGCTATCAGACTACCTTCAGGCAGTGCAAATACTCAGAGGAATAAGAGCAACGGCGATGCAAAGTTTGCAATTACACCTCACCGGCGCAGCACGGTCCTGGTTAAGCACTTTGCCCAACGATTCCATCGGAAGTTGGGAGAGCTAGAAAGTCAATTCACAAGAAATTTTCATTCAACATACAAACGTCCAGCATCACTAGAAGAAGTCAAATCATGCATGCAGAGAAAGGGTGAAACCCTACGTTCATACATACAGCGATGTAGTACAATAAAAAAAACTCCGTGGAAGACGTCTCCGACAGGCGGGTAGTAGACGCTTTCTCGGCTGGCCTTCGCCGCTCGGATCTCGTGAAAGAATTAGGGAGAACAAGGCCTAAAACAGTGTCGGAATTAATAGAGATAGCAAGCAGATTCAACAATTGAGAAGACGCTTACAACAACAAAAGGGCACGTTTACCAGAAGTCGACAAAGCAAGCAGGCAAAGGCGCAGGTCTCGCAACGAGGATAGCCGCACAAGACGCAACCAAGTAGCCACAGGATATGAAAGAAGGAACGAGGAAGGCGACGAGAGCAGGGAGTACCGAGACAAAAACAGTCACGGACGAGAAAAGGAGAAATATTCCGGCCCATCGGCGGAAGACATGCTTCATGGACCTTGCCGCATCCACTATGCATACTTAGATGGGAAGAGAGTCTCCAACCACCTGATGAAAGACTGCAGAACATTCCTAAGGTTACAAGACGCTCTGGAGTTAAGTCAACAAGAACATCGAGGAAGTACAACCACAAGTCAACGATATCAAGTGCAAAATAATGCAAGACATCTAGAGTCAAAGGTATACATATCCGCAATGATCCAGCCTATACCGAAGTCCAAAAAGGAGCAGAAGAGCGTATCAAGGCAAATAAACTTAGCAATATCATTGCCACCAGCCACTATAGAATATCTGCGATGGTCCGATCAGCCAATCAGGTTTAGTAGAGCAGATCACCCAAGGAAAGTACCCAGGCCAGGACACGCGCCAATGGTGTTAAAGGCACAAATAGGAGGATACGATATTGGGCGAGTGATGTCTACACACGCTTCTGTTCTTGTAGATAGTGTTGGGCCTCCAAGTGCAGAGGTTTGTAGAGCAGCAGCAAGTTTCCCTTAAGTGGATCACCCAAGGTTTATCGAACTCAGGGAGGAAGAGGTCAAAGTTATCACTCTCAAGCAACCCTACAATTACGATACAGAAAGTCTCTTGTGTCCCCAACACACCCAATACACTTGTCAGATGTATAGGTGCACTAGTTCGGCGAAGAGATAGTGAAATACAAGTAATAGTGATGATTATGAGTAGTAAACGTAATCTGAAATAAATATTGCTGCAAGCAAACATGTAACAAAACTGAATGTAAACAGTGTGCAAAGCTTGGAAACAAGGCCTAGGGATCATACTTTCACTAGTGGACACACTCTCAACAAATATAACATAATTAAACCAATAGATACTATCATCAATATGCAACTCAAAACAATTCTCCAATGGAAAACGAACACTAATCATGCGTAGGGCTACGAAGCACTCCTCAAAGTCCGTATGTACCCAAACTAGATTGTCCCACACTATCACCATGAACGCACTAGATGGTTCCAACAAACACCAACATTTCATAGAGACATTAACCAAAAAGATACACATGATGCGCACACTAGTCACCTTCACACCATGATACAAGGTATATCCGGAGATTACAAATAATAAGCACGGGAGTAGCATAATATCTGAATAATAGCATCTACCAATTCAACTAGATACAAAGCTCACGATCACATAAAGATCACATCATGGGAGAGAGAGGTGAACCACATAGCTACCGGTAGAGCCCTCAGCCCCGGGGGAGAACTACTCCCTCCTCATCATAGGAGACAGCAAGGTTGATGGAGATGGCGGTGAGGTCGATGGACACGGCGGAGACAGCGATGGAGACCGATGGAGATGGCTCCGGGGCACTTCCCCGTCCCGGCAGGGTGCCGAAACAGAGACTTCTGTCCCCCGAAATTTTTCTTCGACGGCGGCAGAGCTGCGGAACTGTTCTGGGAAAAACGCCGATTGATTTAGGGTTTTCCGTCGGGAGGCTTCTTATAGGCGAAGGGGCGTCATCAGGAGTGGACCAGGGGCTCCTCACCACAGGTGGGCGCGGCCAGGGCCTGGGCCGCGCCCCCTGGTGGTGAGGGCAGCCTCTGGCCCCTCTCCAGCTCCCGTTTGGTCCTCGTCCTTCGTCCGGGAAAAATAAGACTTCTGGAACTTGTTAAGTCCAATTCCGAGAATATTTCCTGTGTAGCTTTTCTGAAACACAAAAACAGCAGAAAACAGGGAACTGGCACTGTGGCATCTTGTTAGTAGGTTAGTCCATTAGTTCGAAGTCGAGTTTTTCCCTTCTGTAATTTGGCCGATTTCCGAAGCAAACGTTGAGTGCTATTCGACCAAGTGGATAATTAGCACTCCCTGGGACTATTCCGTGAAAGGAGCAATCAGTTGGCTTCAGGAACTCTAATGAAATGTGCATTGCCCGTAGGGTTTTTGCGTAGATTATATTTATCCCACTTCTTGCATCCATGAATATTCTGTCGACATTGTACATGCCTATTTGAGCTTTGAGTACCAGTGGCGCATTTCCTGGGCGAGGTACTGTTATTGGGTGATCTTCTCTGCTGAATTCTATTGGTTGCTCTGACCAATGTAGAGATATTCCGTTGTTGCTGGAGGTGAAGTTATTGCGAGGTTGACTTGTCGAGTTATGCTTTTCTCCTCTTTGTTCGACTTGGGCACTGGATGTATCATTGTTGTAATGTGCCCTTTAGATGGAACATATCCTTCATCGTCGTCGCGTCCCTGGTTTGATTGGTCTTGGCCCTTGGGAGCTCCACTGTTTCCTTTTTGGGTTGTAGGTGCGTTGCTTGTGTTTCCCTCGTATCCCTGGCGTTTTGCCTCGGCTTGCTTGTTAAGTGCTGCTTCTTGTAGTTTCAAGAACATAGTGCAATCTTTTATTGCATGTCTGGATACTCGTTTCCCATCGACAAACGCAGAGTGAATATGACATGGTCCATTGAGCATATCTTCTGGTGATGGGTTGTATTCTCTGGATTCCCTTGGCGGAAACTTTTTGTAATCTTCTTTGCCATAGCTACGGTATCCCGAACTTTTACGATCGTTGCCTTGGTAGCTGTTATCTTTATATCCTGCGGCTACTTGGCTGTGGGAGCCATAATTGTCGTAATTGCGGGATCTTCTCCTTTGACCTCCATATCTGTTTCCTCTACCATCTTCTGGCGATCGCGTGCGTTTATTGTTGCACGCATCTTCTCCATCTGCGAATCTGTTTGCCACGTCCATTAGATCTGATACTGTTTTCGGCTTGATTCTGCCCATCTCTTCGGATAGGTCTCCTCGTTGTAACCCGACTATGAATGCGTCTATTGCTCTTTCATCCGAGACTTCGACTGCCGAATTTTTGATTATACTCCACCTTTGGATATATGCTCTTAATGTCTGCCCACGTTACTGCACGCAGGCTTTGACTTCTTCTATGGACGTTGGCCGCTTGTATGTCGATTTGAAGTTACTTGTAAATTGTTTTGTGAGCTCCTCCCAGCTTCCAATTGTTTTCTTTCTTAGTTTGCTTAACCATGACCTTGCTGCACCGGTGAGGTGTAATTGCAAACTTTGCATTGCTGTTTCCCTGGTTCCTCCTAATAGTTTTACTGCTTGTAGATAATCTGAAAGCCATGACTGTGGCTCCTGAGATCCGTCGTACTTTTGTTGGTCATGGGGTAATTTGAAGCCTTTGGGTACTGGCGTGATGCAAACCCGACGGGTAAAGCATGGCGCCCCCATCTCCTTTTCATCGTCTTCGTAGTCATATGTTCTGTTGGGAGTTCTGGATCGCCGGGTTCCTTTGTTTTTTGGACTATTGTATCGTCCTGGTGACGGCGTCCTATATCGGTGACTTCCACTTCTATGCCGAGGACTGTTGTGATGGCGTGGTGATCTTGGTTTATGGGTTCCATTGTTGCGATATGCCTCCTCCTCTTTTGCTGATAATTTGTTGCCTACCATCTTCAATCCATTTAACGCTGCTCGGTGCATATGTTCCCTCGGGTCTCCTGGATTTGGTCGTGTTGTATGCAGGTATGCTTGAGCTGCCACCAATGCTGCTTCAGGAGTTTTTGGTATAATATTTCCTTGCTCGTCTACCGATAGGAAGGACGAGTCGAGGTTTTTTGAGATACTTTGCCTTTCTGAGTACTCGAGATTCTCATATCTTGATCCATGTTGATGATGCCTTGTATTTGTGTACGATGCTTCACTACGTGCTCTGCGAGCAGCATCGCTTGCTACAATGGCTGAGTCCTTCCTTTTTTGTATTTCAATCCTCTCCTATGCTAATTGCTTTGCCTGTTGCCTTAGGGCGTAATGGTATCCCAAAAGCATGTTTTGGCTGGAATTTGTTGGTATTGGCGTGTCGTGCTCGACGACTATCTTGATTGCTCTCCACTCATCGGCTAATAGTCGAACTTTTACCCTTGTTGCGAGGGAGTCAGCGGTTTCTCCTTCTGCTAAGTGATTTGCCCCTTTGTTTATGTTTGCTGGATTAAGCACTGGGTTGTTGTTGTCGTCGAGTTCTTCTGAATTATCTCCTGTGATGGCGAGTATCTGGTATTGATTGTCGAGTTTGCTATTGTGACTTGAGAAGATCGAGTTGTCATCTTCAGAAAGTTCTAGTCCCGTCTTCCAGGTGTCTGTTGATTGATCTGAGGTGTCATCGTGGCAGATCATGAGATCTTCGAGTTGCACTTCTAAGTCAAAATTCTCCATGGTTTCGTCGCCTCCTGCGATTTTTCCTTCTTCTGCTTCTGTCAAGCTGACCGGCGAGTTAACCTCGCTGGAAGAGCCTTCTGATGATTCTGACATTGCTACTGCCCCGGGTTCACTTGCCGACGGACCCGTTTTCGTCAGATCTGAAAGGCGAATCGAACCAAGTGATCCGACACAAAAGTTTAAACTTCCGATCGTTAACTCCATATCTTGATCCATGCTCTTGAACACTTGCGAGAAACTTGACTGGTGAGGTTGAAAATCGACGGTTCCGAAGGGTATCTGAATTTCGTCGACTTGCGGATTGCTGCTGGCTAAAAGCGAAAAAGCCGTCAAATTCATGATTCCAACGCCCAGAGTCCCCATGGTTGGTGCCAATTGACGAGGGTTAAACTCGACAAATGTCCTAGATGAAGGACTTAGGATCGGGGAGATAGGGCGTCGGATGAACTCGAAGGTAAATTCAGTCAAACAAGGTGGCTATGAAAGTAAACGTGGGGTCGAACCTGGCTTGCTTTCAATCTGTCCCACACCGTCCCCTCCTGGCCCCTATATATAGGTGGCCAGGTCTCGAGGATCGGGTGGGATCCGACACATATTACAATATCGACATACGACATGAACTCGTATTTCGACTAGTATTACAATTGGGCCTAGCTTAATGGGCCTCAGGGGTACTTAACTGACGGGCTCTATTATCCATACCCTTGTCAATAACTATCACATAAAACGTCCCTATCATGAGCTACATGCACAAAAGAATTTATACTCCCCACATGAACAATCATAGTAGGAGCAAATTCAACAAAATTATTCTCATCACCATAATCATCAAAAATAGGAGACATATTGTAATCATACCTTGTTTCCTCCTCAATAGTAGGTGAACTGAAAATATTATACTCATCATTGTAATCATCATAAGCAATAAAATAGGTATCTTCAAAAGCGTGTTCATTTGTAAACATATCATCATTGAAAGGAACATGGATAGCACTAATGGTACAACAATTATTAACCTTATAATTTTCAGAATCGGTACCAAAAAGATTTTCAATATCAAAAGTAGAGTGATTTTCCCAATCATGATCACTAACATAAGTAACAGGCATAAGAACATCATCAAGTTCAGACTCATTAAAAATTATAATAGGAGCAACATGCTTAGGGGAAGATATCATTTCCTCTCTCCTTTTACTCCTCTTCTTCTTCTTCTTACTCTCTTCTTTAGGAGGGAGAGGCTTGAAAGGGAGCTTCTCCACATAATCTGGTTTACTGACAGAAACGACAGAAGAAACTTTGGAGGATTCCTCCTCTCTATTAATAAGATGGAAACATATATTAGTCCTATCATAGCTTGGCAAAACATCATGTTTTATAACATTTTGTATGTAAGTATTTGCGATGCAATCTTTAACACAATAAAGACGACAACCCTGCAGGATGCTAATATTTTTAAAAGTGCTCATATCTACCAAAGAAGTTTTTCTAGATAACTCTTCACATCCCAAAAATAAAGTCAGCTCGTCATGCTGATTGAGAGTGATCTTGTCATAACAATACAAACTTGCGGTACTCATTCGATTAGAAAGGTCACTGACGAGGGTTAACTCGACAAATATCCAATATGAAGGACTTAGGATCGGGGGAATAGGGCGTCGGATGAACTCGAAGGTAAAATCAGTCAAACAAGGCATGTATCGAAAGTAAACGTAGGGTGAATTTTGGCTTACTCTCAATCTGTCCCCCACCGTCCTCTCCTGGCCCCTATATATAGGTGGCCAGGTCTCAAGGTACGGGAGGGGTCCGATCTAGATTACAATATCGATATACGACATGAATCATATTTCAACTAGGATTACACTTGGGCCTAGCTTAACGAGCCTCAGGGGTACTCAACTAATGGGCTCTATTATCTATACCCTTGTCAGTAGCCCCCGAGATTCTACCAGAATTGCAGATTCGGGTTGAATCTCAAATCTTCAAATCTTCGACTTGATCAATCTTTTCGACTTCTCATTCTTCCTGTACTCAAAATAAACAACTTTCATTATATTATCTTGCAAGGGGTTTTGATGAACAAGCCTGACAACTCTGACGGATCAAGAGGTCAGTTAATTGCCGGAACAGATACTTGTCACCTACTTCAAATTCAATCCCCTTGGACTTGAATCCAGGAAACTAGTCAAACCCATTCTATTGCCGCATTTAGGACTTACAAAGAATGGGTCCTAGTGGTTATCAGGGTACCCAGTGCGTCCACCAGGATTTTCTTCGCGTCGTAGACATAGATAATTACTAGCAGAGCGCATTCATGTGCGTATACCAGGCCACACAGGACGGATCCTGGGGTCTTACCTTCACGATATGTTTCAATCATGGCATTCGAGTTTTGTCGCGATGACGCAACTCGAGAATTTATATGTCGCAGCCTTGTTTGACTGTTGGAATATACAAGATATTCGAGTTGTTCTTTTATAGATAAAATGGCTCCCGATGGGAGTGATCGACCTTTATTTTGTCGACAATGAAGTCGCAGTTTTGTTGTCAATTGAAAGTAAACAATTGCACAAGTAGCCCCCGAGGCTATGGACGGATACTTGTAGCCGATCATAGTCTCACCTTTCTCCTTCTCTTCTTGTCGAGTTCTTTTCTCAAATTTGCCTTTTTGTTTTTATCGGGTGCGCGGTCAGCGCTCCCGATGGGAGTAGCCCCCGAGGCTATAGCCAAAAAAAATTTGGGTATAGGCTCAAAATATAATATTGTCGCCTAATAGCTTGCCTCTTGTGATAGTCTCGGCACAATCGTGCTTTAAATATTCATTCTACTCTTTCTGATGATATGAGCCCCCGAGTCTGTGACGAGGTGCGGTTTGCTCCTTGACATATTTTCTATTTTTTATTTATTCATACTGTATTTTTCTCCTTTATGTCTTTGCCCTTCTTGCCGTCTTATCTTCTGCTCGGGGCTAAATATAAAAGCCCATAGATGCACTTGGACCTTTAATTTGCAAAGGCCCATGAAGGTTTGCTTATAAATAAAATGTCTTGGCTTAGGAAAAAACCCTAATTCTTTCATTACTATCTTCCTCCGCCGCATCATCTTCCTCTTCCTCATCTAATCTAGGGTTTTTCCTCCCAGCATTTGTCTCCATGGCCGATGCAGGTGGATCACGTCTGAACATCGATGCTCTGATGGAGAAGCGAGGTCGCGGCCGCCCTCATGGCAGTAAGAACAAGTCCACATGCCTTGCTGCGGTAGCCTCGTCGTCCGCTCCTGCAAAGCAGCGCCCTGGCCGCCCTGCGGGAAGTAAAAATAAGCCCAAGGTTTCATCTGCTACACCAGGTCCGAGCGCCCCGCCTCATAATGCTTCTCCTCCTCCTCCGCCAAAAATGTACTCCTTCTTTTGCATTGCTGGTGCCCAATGCCGCGAGATTCAGTGGGTACCACTGAAGTTCACCAAGTTCATGGATGGACGGGAGCTGCGGGAAGCAGTTCTTTGAGAACACTCTGGAGGAGGAACTCCTTATGAGGTGGAGGTCTAGTACGACGGAGATGGTGAGATGTACTTCAAGGGTGGATGGCCTTAGTTTGCAGAAGACCATGACCTCCATCAAGGTTTCTTCATGACCTTTGACTACCACTGCGGTACGTCAAAGTTTGATGTGAAGATCTACGACTGCACTCAGTGCCAGAAGGAGTACGAAGCTGAAGTTCACTTTCAGTAGATACTCTTTTTATGCAATCTCCTGTTCTGTTTATCTTTTTATGTGTTCTATGTAATAAGTACCTCGTGATGAATTTTATTTTATGTCATCTCTATTAATAGACCATGGAAACGAAATCGTCGTTCCGAGGTGTGCTTTTGATGTATTGTCGGGTGATGCAGCCGAGTAAATGACCGGCCAGTTGGAAAACCCCAAGAGCAAGGTGTGATGAATATAGCAGCAAGTTTTTCCCTCAGTAAGAAACCAAGGTTATCAATCCAGTAGGAGGGAGACAAACGACCGAAGGTGATGCCCACTAGCTGCGTGATGCTCTAACAAGGGCGTCGTTAACGATAACTTGTTAGCGCGTCTTCAACCAGTAGCAACGTGGAACCTGCACACAACACAACCAAATACTTTGTTCCCAACTTACGATGAGGTTGTCAATCTCACCGGTTTGCTTGAAACAAAGGTATGAGCGTATCGAGTGGAAAGTGATAATAGTATGCGAGTAAAGTAAACAGTGGGAGTAAAGTAAACAGGTGATAGCAATAGAAAGGAAATAGGACCGGGGTCCACAGTTCACTAGTGGTGTCTCTCCATAAGATAAAATAATACATGCTGGGTAAACAAATTACAGTTGGGCAACTGATAGAATAAAGACAACGTGCATATGTCGAGAGGATCACTATGAGATTTACTCTGGGCATTACAACAAGATCCATAGACCGCCATCCAACTGCATCTATGACTAATAATCCACTTGTGGCGAATCAATCGGAGAACTCCACAAGTATTAAGTTGCGAACAACAGATAATTGCATTAAGCAAAGTGTGTAATGTAAACAAAGCATATGCCCTTGAGCATATGAATGTTGTTTTCCCCCTAGTAGCAACAGCACATCTACAACCATAGAGGTTTCTGTCACTCCCCCAGATTAAATAGAGGCATGAACCCACTATCGAGCATAAATACCCCCTCTTGGAGTCACTAGCAACTACTCGGCCAAGATAGCTACTAACAACAGAGAGCATGCAAGATCATAAACAACATAGAGATAACAAAAGATAAAATTCAGTACTTCAACTCAATCATAACACCAATATTCATCGGATCCCAACAAACTCAACATGTAGAATTACATAACGGTGATCTCAATCATGTAAGGCAGCTCATGAGATCTAAACATGAAGCACATGGTGGAGAAGACAACCATCTAGCTACTGCTATGGACCCATAGTCCAAGGTAGACTACTCACTCATCGCTCCGGAGGCAAGCATGGCAATGAAGAAGACCTCCGGTGGCGATTCCCCTCTCTGGCAGGGTGCCGGGAAGAGCTTCTGGACCCTCCCGATCTTCGGGTCGACGGCGGCGGCAGATCGCGATATGTTCTGGAAAAGTGATCGGGTTTTTAGGTTTTTCCCGTCGGGGGGTCTTTATAGGCGAAGGGGCATCGTCGGGAGTGGACCAAGGCGGTCTCACACATAGGGGGCGCGGCCAGGGCCTAGGCCGCGCCGCCCTGGTGTGTGGGGCCCTTGTGGCCCCACTCTGCCTCCTCTTCGGTTCTCTGGAAGCTTCGGTGAAATTCTGGGCGACTGGCTTTGGTTTTGTCCAATTTCGAGAATATTTCCTGTGTAACTTTTCTGAAACACAAAAACTGCAGAAAACAGGGAACTAGCACTATGGCGACTTGTTAATAGGTTAGTTCCGGAAAATGCATAAAAGTACCACAAAGTGTAATGAAACACTAAGCAAATGGTGTAAAAACAAGCATGGAGCATCAAAAATTATGGATACGTTTGAGACGTATGACCATCCCCAAGCTTAACTCCTGCTCGTCCTCGAGTAGGTAAGTGATAACAAAAGAAATAATTTTTGAGGTGACATGCACCTACACAATCTTGATCATGTATGTAAGTGTTGTGCGCTGGGATCAAAAGAATTTAAAACATGGCATGAAAGATATAATCTTGATAGAAGAAACTTAGCAACCATGTTATAACATGAAAATGAACACAAACAAAAGATCATGAAAATGAAACAATGAAAGTCAAATGTGTGTTCAAATCATAAGGAAAAACATACAAATGGTTTTCAGCTTGTCCTTCATGGAGAGAAAAACATAAATGCATAGGACACCTTCAAGTTTAAGAGGGCAACTAGATACAAATAATTTAAGAACAAGTGAAACCAACAATATGAATCAATCAATGAAAACTTTGGGACAATGCACATTATACTCAGAATGACAACTATGCTCTCTTAATGGTGCATAAAGGTAGAAGGTGGTGACTCAACATAAAAGTAAAAGAAAGGCCCTTCGCGGAGGGAAGCAGTGATTAAACATGTGCTAGAGCTTTTCATTTGTAAAATAGAGAGATAAAACTTGAGTTTTGAGAGGTGGTTGCTTTTGTCAACGACTAGCAATGGGGTTCTTACTATCTTCCATACAAAAATGAAGCAAGTTTTTGGGAGAGAGATTGGCACTTTTTGTGCTCTTTTTATAAAACTTGGCACTCCTCCCCACCTTTTTTTTCCTTTCTCAAACCATGGCTAACCGATTCCATCGGGTGCCCACCAACATTCACATACCATGGAGGAGTGCCTTTTTTTCTTTCTTTTTTTTCTTTTTTTTTTCTTTTTGGAATAAGACAATATGGAAGATAGCAAATCCGAACACTACGTCCCCATGAGCTAAAACAGTGTCACAAAACGAGAAGTATTTTGAAGGTTTTGAAAGGTAGCACATGAAAATTTACTTGGAATGGCTTACAAATACCATGCATAGGAATTTATAGTGCACACAATGGCAAACTTGGTTTTTAGGAGTTGGATGCACGAGTAGAGCTCATACTCATTACAAAATGAAGGCTAGCAAAAGACTGGGAGCAACCAACTAAGAGAGCAATAACGGCCATAATCATGCAAAGCGACAAAGCGACATTAAAGGAAGCATAAGATGGCATCAAAAGTCAAAAACTAAATGATCATAGAGGCTATAGGCGACTTATTTTTGTAGTAAACATGGTGTAAGCATGCGCCAAGTCAACCCAAATAAAGCATCAAGGAGAAAACCAAAATAATGCTTCCAAACGATAAAAACAACGCATGATTTTTTCAAAGGCTCATTAAGCAATCTCAGTTATTTGAGACAAGTCATGCTACAACAAAACCACTAAGCATACTATCAAAAAGACATCAAGCAGGACATGAAAAAGTCTAAGTCGCAGTCTACACAAGCTCCTTCTTGTACCACTTTTTTGCATAAAGCTTTTTCTCTTTTCCAACACCATTCAAACTTTTTATAAACACCTCTTTTGATGAAAACCAATAAGGACCAGAGGCAAAAATACACCTTGATAAAAAGATATAACAAGATCTGAACACATATCAAGGTGAAAATCGAAAGCTAAACGCAGTTCTAGAAAAAGAGAACACTCGTTGAAACGAATAGAGTGAAAAACGGAGTGTTCTTGGCAAATGAAAAGCAAGGAAACTTCTCCAAAAGAAATTTGTTGGGATCCAACCATTTATTGCAGCAAACAAAACAAAACTAAACTCAAAACTAAAAACAACTGACGCTCCAAGAAAAACACATAATGCATGAAGCAATAAAAATATAGTGTCTTGAAAGGTGACCTGATTTTTGCCAATGAAGAAGGGGTGCCTCGGGGGCATCCCCAAGCTTTGACGCTTGTACTTCTTGCATATTTCTTGGGGTGATGCATGGGCATACCCAAGCTTGAGCTTTTGTCCATTCTTCAACTCATCTCATCACTCTCCGATCCCTACACTTGAAAACTTCCTTCATACAAAACTAAACACAAATCTATTAGCAACATTAGTGTAAGCATAACATGGAATCAGCCCTTTTTGCTTCAGATTTCAACCTAAAACCACCACATATAAAGCATATACTACTGTAGCAACTTCCCCAAAAGTTCCGTGATCAAAAGAACTCAAAAAGAAAGCGATAAAGCGGCAAACACAAATATTGGCAGAAATCTGTCAAAACAGAACAGCTGACAAAGGTCGAATTGTTTAGGGGTTTTCTGTTGCTCAAATCAAAAAGTGTTCATCTAATGAAAGTTTGGATATAACCTGGGGCATATGCACAAGAAATCTCAGGTCCAAAAGATATACAGAGAATTTTCACGAATTTGTACGGTGCAGCACCGAAAACTGTTTCAGGACAGCAACATCCCCAAATCTTACCTCACTCAAATTAGAGGCTTCTCTTGGCACAAAAACGAAATAAAAAAGGATAAGGAGATGTCATTACAGTAGTAATAACTTCCAAGACTCAAATAAAAGAAAAAGAACTGAATGTAAAAACATTGGGTTATCTCTCAATAGTGCTTTTCTTTAACGCCTTTGAGCTAGGCTCAGTAATTTGAGAAGATGCTCACATAAGAAATATGAATGGAAGCCAAAAAGAGCATCAAGGAGCAAATATAAAACACATTTAAGTCTAAACCACTTCCTATGCATAGGAATCTTGTAAGAAAATAAATAAAAGAAGCACATAGTCACAAGTATGGGTAGATAAAACAAGAGCAACTTTGGAACTTTCAATATAAAGAGAGGTGTTTTAGTAATATGAGAATTCCAACAACCATATTTTCCTCTCTCATAATAATTTTTAGTAGCATCATGAACAAACTCAACAATATAAATATCACACTCACCTTCCTTTGTTAAGCATGTAGGGCAATCAAATAAGGTATTAGTTAAAGAGTTACTCTTATTGGGAGGTAGACATGGGTAGCTCCATTCTTCATCCTCTTGGTCATCACTCTCCTCCTCTTTTTCATCCAATGAGCTTCCAGTTTCAGCAATTTCTTCTTCCATAGGCTCCTACAAGGCATTAGTCTCTTCCGTTGGAGAGCATCTATTAAGGTATTTAAGAATATAGCCATTTTCTTCCTTGTAATTATCAAAGCAAAATGTGAGTATATCATAAACCTCATATTTATAAGGTGCATCATCAGTATTTTCAAGCAAATAAGCAAGTTCGAATGCACCCTTCTAAGCAATAAATTCTTCAATTTGTTCCACATCATAAAAGTCATAATTTCCATTAATATAAGAAGATATGGTAACATCATCATTATACTCACATTGAAAAGGGAGGTGTTTATACCTCCTACAGCAAAAAGATCTATCAAAGCAATAAGTAACATTATAAGTAGAGCACACGTTTCTAGCAATGATATACAATCTATTGATTTGTTCCCATAAGTGTTTCCCTTTTTGTGACAAGCGGTGTTCCTCATAATAATTTTGTTGCTCTTCCGTGAACCCACCTTGCCAAAAAGATTTAGTTTCAAAGAAACCAACCATTGATAGAAAGCATGATAAAGCAAGACAATAACAGACCAACAAAAATAACAACTACAAAGGATTCTAATTTTTTTGGGTTTTTGATAAAGCGATGCAAGTAAAAATAAAGTAAAGCAAAACTTAAAACAAAGTAAAGGATGTGCGTGCAAAAACTCCCCTTGCAGAAGTCTTCTTCCTCCCCGGCAACGGCACCAGAAAAAAGCTTGATGCAGCCGAGTAAATGACCGGCCAGTTGGAAAACCCCAAGAGCAAGGTGTGATGAATATAGCAGCAAGTTTTTCCCTCAGTAAGAAACCAAGGTTATCAATCCAGTAGGAGGGAGACAAACGACGGAAGGTGATGCCCACTAGCTGCGTGATGCTCTAACAAGGGCACCGTTCACGATAACTTGTTAGCGCGTCTTTAACCAGTAGCAACGTGGAACCTGCACACAACACAACCAAATACTTTGTTCCCAACTTACGATGAGGTTGTTAATCTCACCGGTTTGCTTGAATCAAAGGTATGAGCATATCGAGTGGAAGTGATAATAGTATGCGAGTAAAGTAAATAGGTGATAGCAATATAAAGGAAATAGGACTGGGGTCCACCGTCACTAGTGGTTGTCTCTCCATAAGATAAAATAATACAGCTGGGTAAACAAATTATAGTTGGGCATCAATTGATAGAATAAAGACAACGTGCATATGTCGAGAGGATCACTATGAGATTTACTCTGGGCATTACAACAAGATACATAGATCGCCATCCAACTGCATCTATGACTAATAATCCACTTGTGGTGAATCAATCTGAGAACTCCACGAGATAATTGCATTAAGCAAAGTGTGTAATGTAAACAAAGCATATGCCCTCGACCATATGAATGTGTTTTTCCCCCTAGTAGCAATAGCACATCTACAACCTTAGAGGTTTCTGTCACTCTTCCAGATTAAATAGAGGCATGAACCCACTATCGAGCATAAATACCCCCTCTTGGAGTCACTAGCAACTACTCGGCCAAGATAGCTACTAACAACGGAGAGCATGCAAGATCATAAACAATATAGAGATAACAAAAGATAAAATTCGGTACTTCAACTCAATCATAACACCAATATTCATCGGATCCCAACAAACTCAACATGTAGAATTACATAATGGTGATCTCAATCATGTAAGGCAGCTCATGAGATCTAAACATGAAGCACATGGTGGAGAAGACAACCATCTAGCTACTGCTATGGACCCATAGTCCAATGTAGGCTACTTGCTCATCGCTCCGGAGGCAAGCATGGCGATGAAGAAGACCTCCGGTGGCGATTCCCCTCTCCGGCAGGGTGCCGGGAAGAGCTTCTGGACCCTCCCGATCTTCGGGTCGACGGCGGCGGCGGATCGCGATATGTTCTGGAAAAGTGATCGGGTTTTTAGGTTTTTCCTGTCGGGGGTCTTTATAGGCGAAGGGGCATCGTCGGG
>QXEO01000618.1:0-30142 GCA_007115705.1 Dactylis glomerata
GTCTAACTGACAGTGGAACAACAGTGGACCCAGAAAAATGAAGTAAAAGCCCAAGTAGATAAACATGGACAGTCACTGTTATTTTATTTACGAGGCAGATTAAGGCTGCTACGCGTCTTCCTCCCCTGTCTCACTCCCCACTTCACAGTCCCCACCCTAAGCTCGCCGTAGCTCATGGCACCGCTACCGCCGACGCTCCAATATCAAGCCCCCATCGGGCAGGCAATGACTTGCCTTGTCAAAGCCGGTGTGCAGGTGCCAATAGCGGCTGCATGAACTTCCCCAAGTTGGCGTTGCCGGTGGGGGCGTTGGAGGCGGGAGGAGGGTTTCCCCAAGGTCTAGATGCTCATCGGCTCTGTCCGAGGTAAGAGCTATGAAGCTGAAGTGGGGTAAGCTGGGGAAGCGTGGTCGTCGGTCATTCACCGGCTTCCCGGTGTTGAAGACCAACAAGAACTTGCGGCAGGCGAGGAAGCGGTCCATATCGAAATCTACGATATGGCGTGTTTATGCGCCGCCGGCGAACCACAACTACACTGATCTATCATTGCGACTGCGGTTCACCAGGAAATACGACCCTATCAAGAGCTGTCGTACTACTCATTTGAATAATGCCTCACGGCGGCGCTGCTGGTCAGGTTCAACCAGACGCTTTTCCGCCAGAAGCGCGAAAGCCCTCCTCCCCAAGCGCGAGCACGGAAATCCCTCTTCCCCCGCCCCAAGGGCGAGCGCAGCCGCCTGAGGAAGGGGAAGCCACGACGTGCATGCTGAATGGAGAAAAGCAGCAGGAGTTAGGCGGGAAGGGAAATCGTTCAGTTCTGGTTGATTTAGCAATGAACTTTAGCCCTTCGCAGCATTTTGGTATACCACTTCCATGAAGGCTGCTCTCCCCTAGTTTCTTCAGTTAAGTACAGTTAGTGTTAGACTAACTCTGAAGAATAGCTTTTGTATAGACAAGGCTAAAGCCGCCTTTTGTGTTACTAACTAGCTTTTGTAAGTTTGAAGCAACCAAATATTATGAACTTTCAGATTTAGTGTTTCTCCTTTAATTTCAGATCTGAAATCTACATTTATTGCTCTTCATTTTTGAGATTCGCATTTACAGAGATGAATTCGGTGAAAATTAACATAACAAGAAACTAGATGTTCATGAGGTTCCGCCACCAAGTCCACAGGAACGGCCACCGCCGTCGTCGCCATTAGAGACAGCTAGCCGATCTCCTCTGAGATTGCCGCGCTTCCATAGGTTGCCGTCGCCATTAGAGACATTAGAGGGAGCGATTCTAGATTTCCTATCCGGGGAGCTCAGATCTGTGGGGGAAGGGAGGAGCCGGAACTGTGACCTGGGGAGCCCTTGCCACTATGTGGGAGATCCTAGCACCAGGGTGGTGTCAGCGACGGGGAGCTCGATTCCGGCGAAGCGACGGCAAGCTCGATTCCGGCATAGCAACAGCGAGGGGTCGACGGCAAGCTGGGCGGGCGGACAGAACAGGGGAGGATGACAGAACAGGGAAGAAGACAGTGGCAACGGAACTCTAATGCTGACAAAGTCAAGTTCTGTTAGAATAACGTGTAAACCTGACAAGGTGGGCTCAGCAAGCGGCAGCGGAACGGGAATTATGAGTTCAAATGTTTTCTTCCCAATTCAATCACTAGGATTTGGGCTCAAACAAATTTGACCCAAAAAAGACCCTCTGAGCTATTTGATAAGGGCTTTTGGATCCGCAGGGTGATTGCAGCGAACAAAGGCACCTGTGAGCATGTGGCAAGGAACTTGGTGACCGCAAACTGAATAGCCCATGTATGAGTATGTCATGTAAATCCCACTTCCAGCCCAACACAAACGAGAGCAGTCATCAGTTGTCCATCCAGTCATCGCTCTAGCTTCGTTTTCCTACTCGTCACGACAACATCCATGGCACTAGGCGACTAGCTAGGGCAGCTGCCGACCTGACGTGACTGGTTACTGAGCAGCGGCGGTAGCAGGCAGACAACCGGAGAAAATCGATCCCAGCAAGTAGCGTGCGAGGGCCCCTGCCTCCCAGACCCCACCCTCTAATCTGCATGCCCAAGGCAGAGACCCATCGAATAGAAAGACAACTAGCAGAGGCTATTCGGTGACCCAATCCATAGGCTCTCATTTCCTAATCGAGCTCTCCGCCACTCCCTAGAGGCCTAGACACACCACAAGTGACCGCTGAGAGATAACTTACTTTCCCCAAATCACTTCATGGCATCTTCATGTTACCATTGCATCTTAATTCTAGCAACTAAATTTGTTGGATAAAATTTTGTACCATGAATAATTCATTGATTGTTGTTTACAAATTGCAGTTTAGATACATTGGGCAAGGACAGTCAGAGAAGAATTGATTTGGTTTAGAATTGCAATTTTTTGCACTCTGTTTAAGCTGGCCCGCCCAAGAATTTGGCTAAAGCTCCGTCACTGCTTGGGAGGAAAGCTCTCTCCTTACTAGAGACAATGTATTTCCTAAAGAGAAGGCATCCCGGATAAACTTCATCGATAGCAAATCAACACACATGAACACCAATCCTTATTACATGGAAAACATCTCAAGTTGAGAGGGAAACCATGGGCCAAAGCCACCCAAATCTTCTTCCTCTATTATCAAATGGGGATACAACCTTTTCTTATTGAGAGAGCACTAGAGGATCTCATACAACAAGATAGACATGAATCTTGGATGTCAATGACAATATTTGGGCACAAGAGCTAGGGATCAGAGCAATCTCAACAAATATAATGGAACCACATCTTGAAGGAGACAAGGTAATAGATATGGTCTTCTCAACCTTGTGGGAAAGGTCCGATGCTTGATTTAGCTTCTTCTTTTAACTTCTCTTTCCCTTCTCTCTTGGTTTTCTTCTTCAATGAAAACTATCATTGATTTTCGCCACTCTAACCCGTGTGGCTAGATGGGATCCTTATCATCTTCCTTCCCTCATGTGCAATGTCCAAATGACCCTTGGTCATGACCCTAATGGGTGGTGGTGGGCTATTGTACTTGTTTGAGCTGCCTAAAAGGCTTTGATAAGGCCATCTCCTCACAACCCACATGAGGTGATGGACGGTCTGGGCCACAACTCAGATGATGATATGCATCTCATATGTTTGGAAATAGAGAACTAAATCAGTAGCAAAGTAGAAGCAACATTAGATCAATTTGGTTCCTTGAAATAGATACTCACCGATATCACTACGCATGTTGCATCACTAAAAAGCAAATGAGATGGCACAATGAACCCATAAGCTTGCATCCTCACCGGCCATAATCTTGATGCAGCAATCAGTGTAGGAAAAACTGCAGAAATAAATTTAGTAGAACTAGAACATTGATGTTAAAGTTGATAAAATAAATACAAGTTCAAATGATTTGTGTTCCTACATAGCAGCAATTGAACAAAACTGAAGCTATCCAGTGCTTATGCAGTGCCACCAAAATATCGACCCTATTATAAAATAATGGAAACGGTAGTAATGTAAGATCTCATAGAAAGATCTAAAAGATAACATACCACACCGTGCTAATATTGCTCACACAGCAAGATCCACACTGTATTCTAATGGATCCGTCCTTGCTAATAGTGCTTACATAGTAGATCCGCACTATATTCTAATGAATCCGGCCTTGCTAATAATTCTTACATATAAGATCCACACTATATATAAGTAAAAATGCATGCTAACAACGTATACTTCTGGGGAGGTGTCGCATACACATGCGTAAGCTGGCGAAGACAAGGCGGATTGACCGGCATTCTTGAAGGAACCTGGAGCCTACAACCGCGCGGGTGGGAACGGGACAATGGCGAGCACGCCGCCAGCGAGAATATCCTTATTAGAGACGAAGATGTGGTGGTTTGTTGCCGGTAGTGAGACAAGCCGTCCGAGGTCCCTGCTGGTCCAGAAGAAGAGTGTGGCGGCTGTAGAATGCAAGTGAGACCGGATAGGGACCACTGGTGTGGTACTTATAGATAAGGAGTAAGGTAGGTTTAGGCTGGCTGGGCCCTTATGGACCTTCTTTCTCACACGGGCTTTTCACAGAAAGCGTGTGCAATTGTAAACGACGGTCACATGTCGCATACGGTTTATGTTAGAAAACTGTTTGCGTTCGTACAGATTGCACACGGACGCTATAATGAATTGTGTGTGATACAAATAATCTCATACGGTAAATGACTGGAAAATCGTTTGCTATGAACTAAATTCAAAATATATAATTTCATATATAGCATATAGATTGCCCATGTAATACATAATCGCACTTATTCAAGGAGAGCTACATTGAGATGATCTATATGGTATTGTACCTAGCCAATCGAAAGCACTTCCTAGCAATCTCGAATCCTAGGCGAGCATCTAGAGCGGCATACTTGACTTGTTCAAAGCTCAACGGTACGTCGGCCCATCCATCTCTTCTGATGGCTGCTATCTCCAGATCATTCTTAGAAAGATTGGTCTCAATGTATGCATTCTATAGAGCTTAGAGACCTGGAGGATAGTTGAAGGTTGGGTTGGGGATCTCCCTCTGGAGGTCGCGCACCCAGGGAATGGTGATTCCGTAGTACTCTAGCATCTGGACATCACGCTGGATTGCCACGCGCCAGAACATGATCTCATTGTTGTTCAGGAACTCCCTTAGGAGCTCCAGCGCATGGCATATCTGTTACCTGATAGGGTAAATGGGTACCCACGGGTAAAAATACCCGCATTCACATCACATCAAATTAAGCAAAAAATAATCATAAACAATAACATATAACCATAATTTGTAAATTGCAGCACATCATAAACATCAACACATACTTATGAACTACAACAAATTATAAACAACACATTTTCATAAACAATAGTGATTTCATGTAACAAAAACACATTATAAATAAAAACAACAATATACAATCATAAACAATAACACATGGAGTCATACACTCAAATTTTATAAACTTGCGATAAATTATACGGGTAATTTGACCGTCATAAGGCCAACAATATGCATTACAAGAAACAACACTATAACAAGTTTAACCAAAATGTTTTAAGGGCAAACATGTCAATTTATTAGACGGGTACATGGGTACAGGTATTATGATCCCATACCTGTACCTGTTCTACACAATGGGTATCAAATTTTCTAGTTACATACCCATGGGTTTTTTATCCTATACATGTACTTCTAATGGATTTTTACGAGTAATGGGTACCCATTGCCATCTCTAAATATGGAATAAACTAAATGATATGCTAGATGGTTGTGTAATAGTGTTGGTAGTTGTGCAAATTATATGAAAGAACTAAATGCAAATGTGATATAGGTTTTTGTATTTTCATATTTAATAAATGATGAAAATAAAAGTGCGTGTAAATACAAGTAAAAGGTGTTTCTTATGATTAAAAACATGCTGGGGTTCATAGTTTTTCTTGTCTACTCTCATAAGCACGGTGAACTCAAAAAAATCCAAGTAAAGCATAATATCGATGTAACTTCATAATGTGTTTGATAAGCACTCTTATGGGCATCACGTCCAATAGTTGAGATGATGCAACACACCTCACTAATACTTTACTAGCTAGTAGGAAACCCTCCTCAAACTAGTATGAAGATAAACAGAGTATTGCATTTACTTCTATGAAATGATGTTGAATATCTAATATAATATCTCAACAGAAATGAGTATCACTATCACCTAATAGATAACTAGGCAATCGTAGCACATTCATTGTTTTATCCCTAGTGAGGTAACAGCGGAAAGGTCAAAACCATAGTAGCACCCAAACTGTCCAATTTCATACTACCATGTTACTCTAACTAATACACACGTCCCCATCCCGAGCCCTATCATACTAGCTTGATCAAAAAAAATAGTCAAGAATGAGGTACATAATATACATCTACTCATACATAAAACACAATCTGAAAATTGCAATCTCAAATGTTCAACACATTGAAACCAAATATCCACCATAGGTATCACATATAGAGCTGAAGTGTGTTGTAATATCTAGAGGTTCTAGAGAAGACTTTGCACTTTGGTTGCTCATAGTAGAACTTGCATGGGCCGATTGGTTCATACTCGTAATTTTTCCCTTCTCACGTTGAGGAGGTTTTTTCCATGTAAATCCTTATGTTATTTGTGCATGTACCAGTATATATATTTTTGTTGCATATCTATTGGTTGAAACTATCCTCAAAAGTTCTTTTACAAGCTAGGTAGGTTATGCGTCACGTATGCCCCAACGAGAAGATCACAACACATAATCAAAATGTAGCGTGGATCAAATGGATATCAGAATTTTGGTGTGTTGAGTGCAGTATTTTTTTGAAATAGGAAGCAAAGCCACAGCCTCTGCATCAATAGATACACAGAACCTTTTTATTGAATAGTTCAGACAGGGTTGAGATATGTGTCATCCATAAAAAATAAGACATAATAAAAGGCTATTCATTTTGTAATCTACTAGTATGCCGCCATCGAGTAGCCTAGAAATAACAGTCATGTGCACTGCAAACAGTTGCATCCAGTAACCATAGATTTCCGCAGATCCTCCGAAAAAGACATGACCAAAGTTGGATCCAGTGTGCATCCATACTAGGGCTACATTACACAAGCACTGCACTATTATAGCGTCAACACGAACGAAAAGTGTGTTGGCGGTTTTTGAAAACATATTTATGGGATTCTAAAAAAATCTGAATTAAATACACATATACATATGAACATTCCGAAGGTGTGGTCAAAATGATAAATTTCTGAGCCACAAATTTATTATTTTTCTGTAGCTCAAACGCAATTTCTACCAAAATTTTGCACGAGTATTCAGGACATGTATATGTCTTCATGGAATAAATTTTATAATTTTTTGGAACACTGAAACATAATTTTAAAATATTTTAAAAACCAGAAGCACCGGTGCTCCGGTGCACCAAATCTTCTCTTCAACACGAAGTTACAAAGATTTACAAAGCTATATTACACGCTACATTACTTGCTAACATACCAGGACGTCGATGATCTAGCTGGTGTACTTAATTTGCAAACAGAACATGCTCTACCTAATCCACCACTCGATCTCATTAGTCATTAGAGCATCTCCAACAGAAACGCTAAATTTTGATGCTGTAAAAACACTTTACAGCGCGCTCCATCCGTGTTTCGCGCGTGAGGCCATGTTCACCTCCAACAGAAGCTCTAAATGTTGAGGCTGTAAAAATGGGTAGTTGTTCTTGCATGTAATTTGTGCCGCGCGCTCCATCCGGCGCGGTAGATATAATGCACGAGATAGCGCTTTTGCCCCGCGCTCCATTTTACAGCACCGATTGCAGCATCTATTGGAGCATCAATTTGCACCTTCTGCATGTTAAACTAGTCACTTTTTTGGATACAGCGCCGGTTAGTGCTTCCGTTGGAGATGCTCTCACTCATCACACAGCTACCGTTTCCACACTCCCTTGCAACGGGGCAGGCACCGACGGGAACATCAAGCTCTGGTGCACCAGCGCCGCAGCCGCCGCCCCGACCATTGGTCCAGCCCAGTACACAGCCTGGTTCTTGAAGTCCCCGCTGACGACCGCCGGCCCGAAGGAGCGCGCAGGGTTCATGGACGCGCCGGTGAGTGAGCCCGTGGCCAGCACGCACGCGCCCGTGACTAGCCCGATGACCAGGGCCCCCATCGCCGTCGCCGCGGTGCCCCTCCTCCCGCCCACCCGCGGGTCGCACGCCGCGTGAACCGTGTACACCACCATGAACGTGGTCACCGCCTCCATGATCCCCGCGCCGAACCCGGCCATGTCCACGGCTATCCTCGTCGTCGGGACGGCCTACAGTTTTTTCGTTCAGACATCTCTGTCACACACCAGTTCAACTGTGGAAGTACTAGGGTTTAGGAATCAATGTAGTTCAGTTACCTGGCCGGCGGAGATGGTGTGGATGATGAAGCAGGCGAAGGTGGAGCCGAGCAACTGGGATGCCCAGTAGAGGGCGGCGGTCGGGAAGGAAACGTGGCCGCCGAGCGCGAAGGCGAATGTGACGGCGGGGTTGACGTGGCCGCCGGAGACATCCGCCGCGATGAACACCGCGGCGAAGAGCGCGAACGCCTGGGCCACCGCGGTGGCCGCCAGGGAGGAGGCGTTGGACGTGACGTCCGGCGTCAGCATCCCTGCGCCGACATCCAAACAGCATGATTTCAGTTGTAGAAACGACATGTCGAGTTGTAACTGCGTGGAAATCTGAGGAGGTTGGACAGACGGGCAGAGACGGCGGAGCCGACGGTGGCGAACACGAAGAGGAAGGTGGAGATGAACTCGGCGAGGTACGACCTGAGCGCCGTCGCCGAGAAGGACCGCTGCAAGTGAGCCCTGAGGTTGGACGCCATGGCAAATCACTGCGTCCCGTCTGCACCAAATGGAGAAATGGAAGGCACGCTACAGCGCTGATACAGTTCAGACTTCAGACGAGCGCGCCTGTGAGAACGATAAGGGAGGAGGGAGGTGCGGTTTGCAGGGAAGGAGCGCAACCGTACACAGGAAGCGTTTGCAGCAAGTTGCCAGCGGTTAGCACCCCAGTTGTGCCTGTTTAGAGTTGAAGCAAATGATCCAACAACTGATTCTATTCCATTGACAATCGAGGTATATATACAAGGTGAAAGGACGCAAGTAGAGAGTCGCATCCGTTCGGGGGATGTGTCGGTTGCCAAAACAACCGCACAAGAGATATTACAAGCGGAGGATTATCCTCTTAATTATACAATTAAATAAATCCTAACACTCCCCCTAATCCTTGCTTGTTCTTGCCATCGATCATCGTTGGAATCGTCTCCTCCAAAAACCCTGTGGGAAAAATAGAGAAGAAATGTATAATATGCCATGAAAAACTCCTTCTAAAAAACCCTGTGGGAAAATAAAGAGAAAATGACATATATCATCCATGCTTGTACTGATATTGCCTCATTAAAAACCTTACATGAGAAACTGTTAGGAAAAACTCATAAAGGAAAAGAGTGCAATACCGAAGATCCAGTAATTTTCAACAGGTTATAACCTAGGAGATTTCTCCCCCTAAATTTTGCAAGTCACGAAGTCTCCTCATACCAATTCCATATACATATTTATGAAATAAAGAACTTGGTAAGGACTTGGTAAACAAATCAGCGAGGTTATCACATGACTTCGTTTGCAAAATATCTATTTCCCCACTCTTCAGTAGCTCATGGGGATAAAATAGCTTAGGAGCAATATGCTTTGTAATATTGCTCTTAATATAACCTGTTTGCATCTGTACAATACAAGCAGCATTATCTTTGTAGATAATGGTGGGTGATTCTAATGAACCAATCCCACTTGAACCTTGGACAAAGTTCATCATTCTGCGAAGCCATACACATTCCCGCGATGCTTCATACAAAGCAATTATTTCAGAATGATTCGTGGATGTAGCCACCAAAGTTTGCTTTGTCGACTTCCAAGAGAAGGCCGTACCTCCATGTAAGAAGAGAAATCCAGTCTGCGATATGGCATTATGGGGATCTGATAAGTATCCAGCATCGCAATACCCCACCATGGTTCTCTCTTGATTTTTCTGATAGAACAAACCAAGATCTTTGGTGCCTTGAAGATATCTCAAAATATTCTTCACACCAACCCAATGCCTCTTCGTTGGCAATGCACTGTATCTAGCCAACAGATTAACTGCAAAGGATATATCAGGTCTCGTGCAGTTTGCTAGATACATTAGTGCACCAATCGCACTAAGATATGGGAACTCTGGCCCCAATATCTCCTCATCGTCATCTTTAGGTCTAAAAGGGTCTTTGTCTATATCAAGAGACCTCACAACCATAGGTGTTTTTGACGGGTATGCTTTATCCATATTGAATTTTTCCAATATCTTTTGGATATAAGCAGACTGATGAACCAATATTCCAGAAGAAATATGTTCAAGCTGTAAACCGAGACAAAATTTGGTTTTACCCAAATCTTTCATCTCAAACTTCGTCTTTAGATGATTACTAGCCTCATGTATCTCTTGTGTAGTACCAATGATATTCAAATCATCCACATACACAGAGATTATACAAAACCCATTAGTAGATTTCTTGATGAACACACATGGGCAATCATCATTGTTTGAGTATCTTTCTGCAAGAGGAACTCACTTAGTCGGTTGTACCACATTCTACCCGACTATTTCAAGCCATATAACGACTTTTGTAGCTTTACGCAATACATTTTGCGATCAGCCTTCGGATTCAGAATCTTCATTCCCTCAGGGACTTTCATGTAGATATCCGTATCAAGCGACCCATATAAATATGCAGTCACCACATCCATCAATTGGATATACAAATTCATTTGCACTGCCAGCGATATCAAGTATCGGAACGTGATTCCACTCATCACAGGAGAATATGTTTCATTGTAATCGATGCCAGGTTTCTGTGTAAACCCTTGTGCTACAAGCCTCGCCTTGTATCTCACCACCTCATTGTTCTCATTCCTCTTTCGAACGAAAACCCATTTCGCCCCCACGGGGGAAATATGCCGAGGAGTGGGTATTACTGCAGTAAATACCCCCCTTTTGGTAAGCGAGCGCAATTCATCCTCAATTGCAACCTTCCATTTGGACCAGTCCGAGCGTTTCATACACTCTGCCATGGTCTTAGGTTCACGGTCCAATGTCAGGTCCTCTGCAATCTTTGAGGAGAAATATATGTCGACATCTGTAGTCTTTCTGTTGAATGATTCTCCTGATTCAACATAGTTTGTGGAAATCTCTTCGATGCCTTCAGACTCATCGTGATTTCCCTCAATGATTGAATCAAGGTGTTCCGATGTCCCAGCACCTTTATTTGTGTGCACACTTGTGCTGGGCCCTGGATGATGAACATCCTTCAGGTGTTTATCTTCAACACTAGGTTGAACGTCAACCTGCGGTTGACCTACATTTACTGTTTGAGGGATCCTCATACCTCGCGGACGCTTCTGAGAAGCCTTGTCCTTTTTGTCCAGATTTCTCCCCCTCTTGGGCGGTTGAGTGGTCTTAGCTATCTCAACTCTCTCTGGGACATTCATAGCAGGAATATGGGATTTAGTAACACCTTTATAGTCAGTAAATGCATCTGGCAGATTATTTGCAATATTTTGCAAATTTATGATCCTCTGAACCTCTAGTTCAGATTCATTTGTACATGGATCCATAGACTGGATGCCTTCAACATTCCAATCTATTTCCCGGCATTCTTTGTGGTTCTTTTCTCCCCCTAATGCCGGAAAATTATCCTCATCGAAGATACAATCAGCATACCGGGCTGTAAAGAGATCCCCCGTTAGAGGCTCTAGGTACTTTATAATTGACGGAGAACTGTACCCCACATAGATACCCATCTTTCTATGTGGACCCATCGATGTACGCTGAGGTGGTGATATCGGTACGTACACAGCGCAACCGAATCTTTGAAGGTGGGAAATACTTGGTTGATTTCGACGTACTAACTGCAACGGGGAGGCCGTATGGTATGCAGTTGGTCAAATTTGTATCAATTCCGCGGCATGTAACACCGCATGTCCCCAACATGAAGTTGGGAGATTACAATTCTATAGGAGCGGTCTTGCTATCAACTTGATCCTCTTGATAAGTGATTCTGCAAGACCATTTTGTGTGTGTACATACGGTACAGAATGCTCCACAGTTATGCCCAAAGCTAGGCAGTAATCATTGAATGCTCGTGAACTAAATTCAGCAGCATTATCCATTCTGATGGATTTTATCCTATTTTTAGGATGGTTAGCTCTCAGTTTTATGATCTGAGTGATCAGCTTTGCAAAAGCATGGTTCCTTGTCGATAAAAGGCACACATTAGACCATCTTGTAGATGCATCAATGAGCACCATAAAATATCTGAATGGCCCCGATAACGGTTGAATTGGGCCACATATATCTCCTTGAATGCGTTCAAGAAAATTCAGTGACTCACTCTTGACCTTCAAGTATGAGGGTCTAGTGATTAATTTCCCAGTTGCACATGCAGTGCAAACAAAATCCGAGGATTTGGGGAAATTTGCAACCGTTATATTGTGTCCAGTTGAACCATCAATAATTTTCCTCATCATCCCCACACCAGGATGACCCAGGCGATCATGCCATATCTTGAATTTGTCAAGATTTTGGAAAATTATTTTATATGCCAAATGTGGCTCTGGCTTTATGTATGTATAATACAATCCAGAAGATAGAGCAGGAAGTTTCTCAAGGATTTCCCTTTTGGATCCCTTTTTCTGAGTTATGAGCAGGCTTTCAACCTCATCTTCTTCATGAGTTTCGACGTGGTAGCCATTACTCCGGATATCCTTAAAACTCAGCAAGGTACGAGTTGAATCTGGATACAATAATGCCTCCTAGATCGCAAGCTTCGTACCATTTGGGAGTGTAAATGTGGCTTGACCAGAACCAACAATGACGGTGTCGCGACCACCAATTGTCATGACACTCCCTTTACTCTTTTTCAGAGTTTGGAAGTATTTAACCTCCCGTAATATTGTGTTAGAGGCACCACTGTCCGCTAAACACATTTCCTCCTCCATTGGATCTTTTAGAAGATTTCTATATAGTAAAGAGAATAAAATTAATTTTTTTTATCCAAACTCATATAGAATATATACATACAATACATACTATGTATGTCTGCTCACGTATTACAATACATTATGTTCTACAACATAATTATTACAATACCATATGTCTTATGACATAAATATTTTTAACACACTATATATCTAAGGACGTCATCACAATACTATGACACTACAAGGAGATTAAAGCTGATCTCCATATATGTCACTAGTAGAAGTGAAATCCACTAGCATGTCTTCCACATGAAGTGTTGGTCCTTCCTTTTGCTGAGCATGATCTTGGTTCTCCATGTTCTCATGAACATCGTTCTTTTGAACATCTTGGGAACTCTTGATCATTGGGCAAGTGAAGTGGGCTTCATAATGGTTCCCTTTTTTTCTTGCCCTTGCCAATTGATTGTTGATACAGCGACACCAAATGCTTAGAAGTTGTGCACTTCTTTGCAATATGAGTGTTACAACCACATCGGTAACAACCTTGTAAGGTGTTACCCTTATCACTTCTCTTGAAATGATTCTTGTTCTTTTGGGCTCCATTGCCATTCTGATTCTCATTACGCTTCCACTTTCCCTTAGACCTCCTATGCTTCCTCTTGGAACAACGAGAGTTCTGAGCATTGTGTGAGTTGAAATGTGCTTCAGGCAGTGGCAATATTCCCGTTGGACGGGAAAGATTATTCTTATCAAGAATTTCATTGTGTTTTTATGCCTGAAGAAGTGCATAGATCAACTCAGAATGCTTCTTGTACTTCTGCTGACGATGTTGTTCAGCAAGTATCCTCATATTAGGATGGAAAGTGGAGAGTGTCTTTTCAATGAGGTCCGCATCCGAAACTGCACTATTGCAGAATCTCAACTTAGAATGCTCTTTCAACGCATCGGCGCAGCGAGCGCACGAGCACCGCGTCTTCACCTCCTTCCTTGACGAGGGCGAGCGCGAGCACCGCCAGCGTGCGGCGGAGGAGAATCGTCGCCTCCGCGGGATGGTTTTCGGCCGCCTGTCCGATGACAGACCTAGGCCGTCCAACGCTTCACCGCCAACACCATCGGCCGCATCGGTGAACTTCGCCGCCGCGGGATAGGGATGGCAATGGGTACCCGCCACCCGCATACCCGTCGGGTAAATACCCATTAGATGTACGGGTATGGGACAAAAAAATACCCATGGATATATAAATGGGAAAAATCTATACCCATCGGGTAGAGCGGGGATGGGTATGGGATCCTAAAACCCATACCTGTATACCCAGATACCCATCTAATAGTCTGACATGTGGGCTTCCAGAGTATCAGCGTACTAAATTAATACGGTGCTATTATGCGCAAGTGTGGTTATTTATAAGAATATGTTGTTGTTCACAAGTATGTGTTGTCGCTTATAATATGTTGTTATTAAATTATGGTTATATGTTGTTTATGGCTTTTTTTTTGCTCAAATTGATGTGCTGTAAATGCGGGTATTTTTACCCGCGGGTACCCATTTACCCTGGCGGGTGACGGGTATGGGAAAAATTTGTACCCGTTGGCGGGTGACAAGGGTATAGTTAATAGAGCCCGTTAGTTGAGTACCCCTGAGGCCCGTTAAGCTAGGCCCAATTGTAATGATAGTCGAATACGAGTCTTTACCGTATGTCGATATTGTAATCTGTATCGGACCCTACCCGATCCTCGAGACCTGGCCACCTATATATAGGGGCCAGGAGGGGACGGTGTAAGCCAGATTGAAAGCAAGCCAGGTTGAACACCCAAGTTTACTTTCGACACACACCTATTTCGATTAACTTTACCTTCGAGTTCATTCGACGCCCTATCTCCCCGATCCTAAGTCCTTCATCTAGGACATTTGTCGAGTTAACCCTCGTCAATTGGCGCCGACCGTGGGGACCTTGGGCGTTGGAATCATGAATTCGACGGCTTTTTTCGCTTTTAGCCAACAGCAGTACAGAAGTCGACGAAAATCAAGAGATGGAGTTGACAATCGGAAGCTTAAACATCCTCATCGGACCGTCGGGTTCATCTCGCCTTTCAGATCCGACGAAACAAGATCCGTCGGCAAGTGAGCCCAAAACAACAGCAATGATGGAATATTCTGAAGGCTCTTCCAGCGAGGTAAACTCGCCGGTCAGCCCAGAGGAAGTGCAAAAAGGAAAGATCGCAGAGGACAACGAAGAAAAGGAAAATTTTGACGCAGGAGTCCAACTCGAAGATCTCATGATCTGCCTCGACGATATTGCGGACAAGTCAACAGATACATGGAAGACAGGATTAGAGCTTTCTGAGGATAGTAACTCGATCTTCTCAAGCTTCAAGGGTAACATCGGCAAACAATGCCAGGTGCTCGCCATTATAGGAGATAACTCAGAAGAATTCGACGAAAACGACAATCCAGTGCTAAACCCAGCAAATATCAACAGAGGGGCAAATCACCTAGCAGAAGGGCAAACACCAGAATCCCTCACAACCAGGGAAAAAATTCGACTATCAGTCGACGAATGGAGGATAATAAGAGAAGCCGTAGAACACGGCACGCCAATACCATCAAATTCTAGCAAAGACATGCTTTTGGGGTATCACTACGCCCTAAGGCAGCAGGCCAAGCAATTAGCAAAGGAGAAAATAGAGATACAAAGAAGAAAAGATTCAGCCATTGCAGCTAGCGAAGCTGCTCGAAAAGCACGAAGCGACGCTCCATATAGCAACGCAAGGAAACATCGTCGACACGGCTCAAGGTATGATAACCTAGAGTACTCCGACAGACAAAGTATCTCCAAAAACCTCGACTCGTCCTTCTTATCAGTCGACGAGCAGGGGAATATCCTACCAAAAACCCCTGAAGCAGCATTAGTAGCAGCGCAAACATATTTGCTTACAACTCGGCCAAGTCCAGGAGATCCCAGGGAACATATGCATAGAGCAGCATTGAGAGGACTCAACATGGTGGGCCACAAGCTATCAGCAAAAGGAGAAGAAGCATATCACCACAAGGAAGTACACAAGGCAAGGTCACCTCGCCGTCACAACAGTCCTCGGCGCAGAAGCAGCAAGCACCGATCTCGATCGCCATCACCGAAACAGCACGGTGGAACTCGAAGATCGCGATCACCAAACGAAAAATGCGACTATGAAGACGACGAAAAAGAGATGGGGGCATCGTGCTTTACCCAAAGGGTTCGCACTACTCCAGTTCCCAAGGGGTTCAAGTTACCCCACGATCAGCAAAAGTACGACGGGTCACAAGAACCACAATCGTGGCTATCAGATTATCTACAAGCAGTGCAAATACTAGGAGGAACAAAAGAAACAGCAATGCAAAGTTTGCAACTACACCTCACCGGAGCAGCAAGGTCATGGTTGAGCAAACTAGAGAAAGAAACTATTGGAAGCTGGGAAGACCTCACAAAGCAATTCACAGGCAACTTTAGGTCGACATACAAACGGCCAGCATCAATAGAAGAAGTCAAAGCGTGCGTGCAGCAACGCGACGAAACACTGCGGGCATACATCCAAAGATGGAGCCTTATAAAAAATTCGGCAGTCGAAGTTTCAGACGAAAGAGCAATAGATGCATTCATCATTGGATTAAGGCGAAGGGACCTAGTCGAAGAGATGGGCAGAATCAAGCCGAAAACAGTGTCAGACCTCATGGATGTAGCAAACAGATTTGCAGATGGAGAAGACGCATGCAACAACAAACGGACGCGATCCCCAGAAGACGATAGAAGAAATAGATATGGAAGTCAAAGGAGACGATCCAGAAATTATGACAACTATGGCCCTCATAGCCAAGTCGCCGCAGGATACAAAGACAACATCTACCAAGGAAGTGATCGAAGAAGTCCAGGATATCGAAGCTACGGAAAAGAGGACTATAAAAAATTCCCCATAAGAGAATCCAGAGAATACAACCCCTCGCCAGAAGACATGCTCAACGAACCTTGTCATATACACTCAGCGTTCGTCGATGGGAAGCGAGTATCAAGGCATGCAATGAAAGATTGCACAACATTCTTAAAACTTCAAGAGGCAGCACTAAACAAGCAAAATGAAGCAAGGCGACAAGGATTCGAAGGAAGCAACAACCCTCCGGCAAAGCAGCAAGGAAACAATGGAGTTCCTCAAGGACAAGACCAGCAAAACCAGGGACACAACGACGACGAAGGGTATGTTCCATCAAAAGGACACATCACAGCAATGATACAACCTGTACCCAAGTCGAACAAAGAAGAGAAGAGCATAACTCGACAAGTCAACCTAGCAGTCATCTCACCTCCAGCCACAATGGAGTATCTGCACTGGTCAGAACAACCGATAGAGTTCAACAGAGAAGATCACCCTATAACAGTACCTCGGCCGGGAAATGCGCCTTTGGTACTCAAAGCTCAAATCGACGCGTATGATGTCGACAGAATATTCATGGACGCAGGGAGTGGAATTAACCTGATATACGCAAAAACACTCCGAGCAATGCATATATCACTAGAGTTCCTGAAGCCAACAGATTGTTCCTTCCATGGAATCGTGCCAGGAAGTGCCAATTACCCACTGGGTCGAATAGCACTCAACGTTTGCTTCGGCAACCGACAAAACTACAGAAGAGAAAAGCTAGATTTTGAAGTCATGGACTGGCCATCTCAATATCACGCGATCCTCGGATGACCCGCGTTTTCGCGATTCATGGCAGTACCTCACTATACATATTTGGTACTTAAAATGCCAGGACCAAGAGGAATAATTACAGTGAAAGGAAGTTTTGAAGTTTCAGATCTCTGCGACAGGGAGTTCCACAAAATGGCGCAAAACTTCGGCATGATAGCCAACTACGCGGAGAAGGCGAAAAGCACGACTACAGAAGGCGTCAAACCACTCGAAGGACACGCTGCGGAGCCAGAGATGAAGAAACCGCAAGTAGGAGCATCAGGAGAGGACAAAAATACAGGAGAAGAGGAGAAAGCTACGACAGCATAAAAAGCACAATAGAGTAGAAGAATAAGGCTGTAAAAGCCACGAGTTATACCAGGGGCAATGCCCTCTAGATCCAGAACACGGGCCATAGGCCGGATCTTTTGGGTCACCCCATGTATCTTACATTACAAATATAATGAAGACAAACGTTCCTCATATTCGAGTTTACGAGTCTTTCAAAGAGAAAATGCGGCAAACGCACGAGTCATACAATAACGCTCTGAGAACAAATTTTCGTCATGAAGTCGCGAAATAAAATACTCTCGCGTTACACACATACAAAAATATATTACAACATCGGGTTGTCAGAATCATCTACACCTAAAGGGTCTAAGTAGTGAAACTCGCGGAAAAACGCGGAGTCTTCTTGCAACAACCTGGCTATAATTCGTCGGGCGGGCTGCAAAGTACTCTCTAAGTGTACTCAAAGGCTTGCCCCACCAGGAGGATAGCTCAGCGACATAGAACTATAATTGAGTCTTGGCTGCCACTTGCGTATCCACCCAAGAGCAAAATTGGCACCTGCCACTAGGTTCAGTTCTATCAACCGATGAATTCTCTGGCTGGATCTGAAAGTGTCAAGGAGAAGTGGGAAAGTAGCAGGCAGAGGATTGCGAGGAAGCATGACCGAGTGCATAGTAACGAGAGCTCTCCTACAGCCATCCACTGCCTCGCCAATATGCTGGGCACGGTCCTGAAGCAATACAATAGCGCTTCGGCGTCGAGGATCCGACCATAAATTCTCAACACCTGCGGACATCTTTTCCAGAGCCGCACTTCGCTCGGTAACCCGACGATCTTCAGCAGCGAAATCCAAGCAAGTGCCTATAAGGGCAAAGGATATCATAAAGTAAAAGTAGAGCAAAAAGCGAAGAAAGTAAGTCGAGAGGAAACTTACATCGCAGCATCTCACAGGCGGATTCGACGATACCGAGAATAAAAGAATTGCATTCTTCATGATGCAAAATCTTTGCCGTCAAGCTGGACACTTTATCACCAAGAATCGATACCTGCTTTGTCAGGGCAGAAGTTTTGCTAGCTTTATCAAACGCCATCTGAGCTTGGCGTTTGGCTGAAGTCAAGCGAACCTCAAGGTCAGAAATCCTTGAAGAATATTCTGCGCATTGATCGCATCGACTAGGAGGCGATGGAATCCTCGAATTGGACGTATTGACAGAGAAAGGAGCAGGCCCGCAAGTCAAAGGGTCATCGACATGCGTCAACTGAAAACGAAAGAAGAGGAAGAAGAAACATTTCAGAAAAGCAGCGCAGGACTTCATAAGAAGATATATTTACATGAGATCACAACCCTATGACTAAAGTTCTCGGGTTGCACGCAACTAAAAGTCTTTACATTCAAAAAGGAGAAACTTGAAAATACAAAAGAGCCGAGTCTACGCCACCTCAGCATTTTGCTCCGTGGCAGAAGAGGGCACGGCAGATTCCTCGCCAGAAGTCGATGGCGGCACTGGATCTTCCACCGCTGGAGGAGGTGCAGCAGATGCCGCAGAGGATGCCGAAGGGGAAATAAGCGTCACCAATGCAGGTGCCAACTTCTTCGCCTTCTCGAAAAAAGCCTTCATCTCATCGCGGGTGCGGCCATGGGGAGTGCTCACGCTCTCCCAGTCGAAGTCCGTACCATGCGCAAGGGACAGTGCGATAGCACCCTCGGCGCCACGCTTAATAGAAAGCCCTTTCAGCTAGAGGGTGGGGTCTTCAGTTGTATCGAAGGACTTGGCAAGATTACTCAAGTCGTCCTTCGGAAGTACTGCCCTTTTCTTCGGCCACAACCCGACAAACAGTCGTGATAGAACGCGGTTAACTAACTCGAAAGTTTCCTGGATAGATATCCAGTTTTCCTCGAGTAGGTTAACCGTAGTCATCAGAGAGTCATCGTCCGGTTGCAGGGCCGACGGAGATACCCCGGTAAATCCTGCATGACACAAAGAAGGTAGAAAAGGGAAAAAAGGAGGAAGATGTCAGCACGTACAACAGTGCAACAGAAGTCGAAAATAGGAGACAAGGCGAAACACTTACTTTCAGCAGCAGCGAACATTGTGTGGAGACGCTCCACCACGGCTTGCTCTCGCTGGGCATGATCCTTGTTGGCATCAGCTAAAGCTTTTTCAGCTTTCTTCGCCTTACTAAGCGCAGATTTCTGCGATTTCTCAGCAGTTGCCTTGGCAGTGGACGCAGCATCGTAAGCTTTCTGTGAGGCACGGAGCTCCGCCTCCAGCGACGCAATCCGAGCGTTAGCCGTCGCCAGAGCAACTACAGAAGAAGAGGCAAGCATGTCAGATAAGAGCAAAGTATAAGTACAAGGAAAAAGTTGTGACTAGACATCAAAAGTGCACCTTCGGACGCTTTCGCAACCCTCAGGTACCCAGCACATTCCGTGCCTAAGGCGACAAATCTCTTCAATAATGCCTACGAGAAAGGAAGTGTAAGAGCACAAGTATATGCAAAGGAAAGACAAGAAAAGGAAAAGCAAGAGGAGTCGCTCACATCGTCGGGAGAACCCGTCGATGCATGGGCCTCAAGAGAAACGTCGGGTTCCTTGGCCTTCTTTGAGCGTTTGTTGCTTTGAGTTTCCGGAACCTTCTTGACAGAAGCCCTGGTGACCCTCGGTGCGGCAACTGGCTCAGGGGGCTCGGCAGCGGTCATTGGCGACATCAAAGGAGCAGCTGAATCTTCTTTTGGTGGCTCTTCGTCATCTCTATAAAGAAGAAAGTACGTTATATGCCATACTACAGAACTAAAACAAGAATAATGCAAATGAAGAACTCAAATACAATACTTACGATGCCAGGAGGTCGAAGAGATCCATATCTTCTGTCAAGACAGGAGATTTCTCCGCAACTGTTTGTTGCAAAGAGGAACTCGAAGAAGCAAATTCGTCGACTCGTTTCCTCTTCTTGTCCAAGCCAGTGTCTTCAGGCCGCACAAGAGGAAGCGATGTCGACGAACTAGTATCCTCTTCTGATTCTTCGGCATCATCTCTGTCCTGATTATCATCAGCCTCGGGGGCTTCAGATACAGACCTGGCCAGATCAGCTGGAAGGGGCCCTGCCTCTGGAAGAGGGGGGCGTGAGAGGAGAAGTTGGTGTCCCTGCACGCGAAGGCGTTATTAGAGTAAGAAAGGAAAAAGAAAACATAGTTTGAGAAACACGGAAATCGACAACAAGAAGCCACGAAGTAAGCAGATATATACCTCAGGAAGAGGATGTACGGAGTCAAAGAAATCAGCAGTCAAATCAGCAACTGCATGATCCTTGGTGAGCTTGGTGAAACTCCTGACCCGCTTGTCGACATCTTCTTTCGATATCAGATCTTCAGAGACGCGGGTAGGATCTTCCAAGCCGGAGTAACTCCAAAATTTGGTAAGGCGGTGTTGTAAGGGTTGAACTCGACGTTGAATGAAAAACGCCATAAGTTGAATACCCGACAAAGCGCCTCCTTGACCTCCTTTTAAAGCTTTGATGCGAGAAAGAAGAGGAAGAATTTGTTCGACTTCCGCATCTGAGGGGAGCATATCCCACGACGCCAATTTCTTTACCTCCTGGGAAGCATCAAAAGGAGGTAGGCCGTATTCATCTTCAGGAGAGGATTTGCGGTCCTTGATATAGAACCACTTGGTCCTCCACCCTTGGACAGATGCAGCCATAGAAAATTCAAGGTATTGTGCTTCAGGGCGCACAGAAACAACGGCTCCGCCCAGTTCGGGTTTCCTAGCCAACGCAACATTGGGGCGGAGCCGAAAGATTGACCTCCAGAGAAGAAAGTGGGGCTCAATGCCCAAGAATGACTCGCAAAGAGTCACGAAACACGCAATGTGCAGAAGAGAGTTAGGTGTGAGCTGGTGAAGCTGCACACCGTAAACAAAGAGAAGCCCACGAAGGAACTCGTGGGCAGGAAGAGAAAGACCACGGAGGAGGAAAGCGAGGAACATTACCCGATAACCACTCGGGGGCTTCGGGATCCGCTCCGTGCTTGGAAACTTGATCGAATCTTGGGCGGAGATGAGGCCGTCCGTCCGGGCCTTCTCCACCTCCTTCTCCGTGATGGCAGAGGTCACCCAGATGGTCGCAGCGTTCGATTTTCCTTTGGCCATGGCGTTCTTGCTCGCTAGGTGCTTCATGCGCATCTATCAGATCTATGCCTGGGGGCTATGCACGAAAGGAGAAGGAAGCACGAGCGACAATGGCGGCGGTGGCGGAGAGAAAGAGCTGGTAAACAGTAAGATTCTCCACGATCCCCTTTATATATCTTCTGGGAGAAGGATCGTGGGCTGAGACGTGGCGCAAAGATAGGAAACGGTAAGCCCACTAACGGTCAAAAGGTTAAGAAATTTACAATACTGTCCATGCAACGGTTCGCAATGGTACAGAGTGACGTACTCATTGATGTCATAAAGAAGATAATATAAGAAAGAGGAAAAGATGGCGCCGACAAGTGCAAAATAGGTGCACAAGACTGCATACGAAGGAGTTTCAATTATAGCCACTAGTCATCAACCCGTGCACCTGCACGGTCTGGTCTAATCTCTGTGAACAATATTTTAGTTAACCCATTTTGAAAAACATGGTTTTCTTTGGAACTCCAATCCATTGGCAAGTGCTGCACCCAAAATTGCCAATAGCATGTCAAATTGGTGATAATCTCTTGAAAGTGCTTATTTAACACACAATATTTTGTTTGTTACCCGTGCGTTGGAGAATGTTTATATTTATTTTAAAATAGGTTGACAACAAAAATATGAAAATCTCTTATATAGGCAATCTAGTAGTTGTAGGAAACAAAAATCAGGGATTTACAAAAAGCATGCGAATAGTGATTGTTTACCTGGTTATAACTTCTAGTGCCAGACAATAACAGTTAGTAGTAGACACCAGAAAAGTGTACCATTATCAATAAGCAGTTCCTTCTTTAGAAAAATGTAATGCAACCATACCTTTTGGCTCACCATGATCCGTTCGTCCTCATGGAATTAACGGGGAGGCTTAAACTCTCCAATTTTTCAATGTACATTTACGTGACATACTGTGACATGGCATCCAGCTATTTAATAGTTCCATCCTGAATGATGTTGTATTCTCTACTCCCTCTAGTCTGATAAACATGTGGACATACAAAAATTGTGGAATAACAATGTCTGCTGGACATGTCTACAGAGATGTGAAAATACTTCATGTGACAACTAAAAATATAAACCATTTTCAAAGTGGATACATATGATCATCTTGTACTCTCACCCTCTTTTAATGTGAAATATTAAAAGATCATGTTATGACCATTGCTGCATCATATAAACCCATTGCAGCTTTATGTTCGTACTTTTAAAAAATAGCAACAATAAGATCTAAGTCGTAAAGAATCTAATTTGCCAACTAAATGTTGAGGTGCCAATAATTTTGTTAGCTTAGCCACATTGCATCTTCTTTGTGATTCTATTCAAAAAGATCTCTAAGCCATATATAGTGTCAACGTATTTTTTTATATTTAAACCACAATGCATCTTACACATCAAAGCAGCTTTTGGTTGTTTTATTTGCTGCTGCTGAGCTACCATCCCATCCCTAGGAATGCTCTCCACCATGGACATCGGAATCTTGACCTGTGGCCCTATTACCATGCCCATAGCGGCACCGTTTTGGTAGTCACGGGCTTCAGAAACAAAGAGCGATGGCAAGAAGGGCATATGTTACTTTTGTCATTCTTTTGAGGCAGAGCATGTTTGTTGTCCTTCAATTATTAGTAATTGCATAAGTAACAAAAATTTCTAGATGGAAATCTATAGTCAGCGAAAACAGAGATGATGCCACCTGTGCATCATTAGCTACCACACAATATTGGGTGATGCTTCCGTCCGCACTCGGGACGTGACGCCGGCCGCTGGACATCCTCACCTCCTTGCTTTAATTTCTAGCATGGCGCTGATGCGGCCGCTGGACATCCTCACCTCCTTTCGGTCATGCAAAGCATAGCATAGTGGTGATGCGAGGGATTCGGGCGGACGATGTTGTTCTTACAACAGGGGCCTTGCGTCTTATTTATTTCAAATTGCCATTGGTACATCTACCCTCTGTTACCTGTTTCAGATGTACAAATAATATTAGCGTAGATATATCAAGTCTACTGTGTAACTTACTTGCTTTAACCTTAATGATCATAGTATGCTCCTCCACATAAATTTAAACTGTAAGACTATAAATAAAACCTATGTTTTTGCACATGGATCACATACTTAAATATCTGAGTTCCCTAGATAACACATTAATCATAAGATCATCGATTGGCAGGAGTGCACGTGGAATCACCTTATGACCAACGAACATATACACTAATGCCAATCTTATTCAGTTAGATTATCATAGGTGAAGTCAATATTCAGTCATCATCGATGGCAGCCGGTAGCATCATCAATCAACAACGATGGAGAAGGTCTGGGACCTGATAGGTAATTGGAGAGGCACATCGCTTACCATTAAGAATCTAGATTAATGACGGGTAGATCGAAGCTAAAGCTAGACCGTCCAGTCCAATGCTCCAGGACGTGCTGGGCTAGCACAAATATTTGCCTTTGCTGGGACGCAGAGCCAGATGTGGACACCTTGCAATGATAACGCGAACCAATCAGGAGGTGATCAAGGAGATTGATGCACCATGCTATCACTGAAGTCGATCCAGCATGCTGCCTGCCGGTTGAGGCGCTTAAGCCGCGCGAGGATAGCTCGGCAAGAGATCAAGGCACGACACGACTGTAGCCGCTTGTACACTCGTCGTTGATGGAGGCGCCATGGAGTCGTGGATGGTGGAGGTGCCCATCACAACCGGCGGCGATGCAGGCGTATAGGAAGACATCAGGGTCGAATAGATTTATTTTTTGGAATAAGTACGTGGTCCGTATGCTTCTAGGAGTTTCAACATCCAAAAAACTAACTTGCGTATCCCATCCCATCCGTATAAATTTTATCTTACGGCCAGTTTTAGATGATTTGCCAGGATTAACGTGGTGTCTCGTATGGTGCCTCCAATTAGTAAATATAAGATGGGGGCTACTATTTTCAAGGATGGTGAATACAACTTATCTCTGAAGTAGTGGATTAGTATTCGACGACAAGATGTTCTTAAAAATATTTCGAAGTTGAAGTATCTCGAGTTGAAGTATGATGGACTACACTATATTTCGAGCCTATACTCGAAAAAGTCTTTTTCGACTATAGCCTCGGGGGCTACTCCCATCGGGAGCGCTGAGCGCGCACCCGACGATATTTTTTGATAAAGCATTAAAGTTGGAGAAGTGCAGGAGTGTTACTCCCATCGGGAGCAAGTTTTATGGTTGAAGAAACCCGAATATTTTCAGTCAAAAAATTGACTGCGACATAAGATTCTCGAGTTGCGTTATCGCAACGCAACTCGAATGCCGTGACTTGTCACGAAGGTAAGACCCCGGGATCCATCCTATGTGGCCTGGTATACGCACATGGATGCGCTCTGCTGGTATGTATCCGTGTCTACGACGTGAAGAAAATCCTGGTGGACGCACTGGGTACCCTGAGAATCACTGGGATTCACTCTTTGTAAGTCCTAAATGCGGCAAAAGAGTGGGTTTGACCAGTATCCCAAATTCAAGTCCAAGGGGATTGAATTTGAAGTAGGTGGCAAGCATCTGTTCCGGCAGTTAACTGACCTCTTGATCCGTCAGAGTTGTCAGGCTTGTTCATCAAGCCCCCTTGCGAGCAAATTATCATGAAATATAAGTCGAAAGACCAAGTCGAAGATTTGAAGATAAGAAGAAGTCAAAGATTTGAAGATTAGAGATTCAACCCGAATCTACAATTCTGATAGAATCTCAGGGGCTACTGACAAGGGTATAGTTAATAGAGCCCGTTAGTTGAGTACCCCTGAGGCCCGTTAAGCTAGGCCCAATTGTAATGATAGTCGAATACGAGTCTTTACCGTATGTCAATATTGTAATCTGTATCGGACCCTACCCGATCCTCGAGACCTGACCTCCTATATATAGGGGCCAGGAGGGGACGGTGTAAGCCAGATTGAAAGCAAGCCAGGTTGAACACCCAAGTTTACTTTCGACACACACCTATTTCGATTAACTTTACCTTCGAGTTCATCCGACGCCCTATCTCCCCGATCCTAAGTCCTTCATCTAGGACATTTGTCGAGTTAACCCTCGTCAGCGGGTATGGGTACGGGTGATGGGTAAGATCAAGGGAGATGGGTACGGGTATGGGGTGCTTCCACCCGCACCCATACCCTGCGGGTGCCATCCCTACCGCGGGATGGTTTCCGGCCGCCTGTCCGATGACGGAGCTGGGATGTCCAACGATTCACCGCCAGTAGCATCGGCCGCATCGGTGAACTTCGCCGCCGGCGAGGACTCCGACGAAGACCACCTCTTTTAGTCTATTTCATATTTCGCTGTATTTTGTAAAAACCATCTAAATTTTAATGAAATTTATGTAGTATGCTGAATTTTGTCGAGTTTAAATTTTGGGATGGGCGGCACGGCTGGGGAACCTCTGTACGCACTCTATTATTGTAGGGTAGTTGTCGCTGGATATGGTAGTAGATTTCACTTCATACTGGATATGGACTGAGGTACTGTCATTGCAAATTGTAGTAGCACATACTGCTAATTTTATCATAGTATATTATTCCAAGGAAATAGATGCCTGCACTAAATAGGTGCCCATTTCTTTCAGAAAAGCTTGCAAGTCTCCAGATGGACCCAACGATTGACCATATCACCACTAAGGTGCAGGTTATACAAATTTCTATTTCTGGCAATGGTGTTTTTAGGTGCTACACAACATTGTAATAAGCACAATCTCTATTTTTAGGATGATGCCTGTACTAGCCGGAAGAACCGTTCTGTCGATTATTTCAAGCCATTTAAAATCAAGAATTCTTATGTTATCAAGAAATGCAAGAAAGCCACAACCAATAGTGATTACCCTGAGACTATCGTCATTCGCAGAGGTGTGAATCTGTCTAACATGAGTCTAATGATCTTTTAAAACATTCATATGGAGATAACGATCACTAAGTAGTGCATTTCTTTCTAGGTCCCAAGATAACTGGTGACTCCGAATTCAACAAGCACTGTGTGTTTGCAAGCAATATCGATCTCACTGGTCGCCAGATTGCCGATCTCAATGCAATGGTTGCTAAACTGAGGCCAACAGTTCCATACTATATCTGTGAGATGAAGAAGTCACATGTCCTCCGTGGGAAGGCAAAAATGGTAACCTGCTTGACTCTTTTAATCTTCTTATGCACATGGATCTGTGTTCAAAAACTGAATGTATTCTTGTACTCCAGTACTTTTCAGCAAAGTACAGCAATGCCCACCTCGCCCGCTATCTTCCATGCACCATTCCAACATATTGCGGTGAGCAAGATAGTTTCTATAATGTAAGCTTCACCCATCAGGGCAACGGTGTTGCCCAGATGACAGCAAACTGGCCTAAGGTTCTCCAAAAAGCGTCGATAGAAGAAGGGAATGTGTGCATCTTCACCTTCTTGAATGTGGGGCAGGCGGCTATGTCTGTTCATGTTGAAAAAATGAAGCCTATATGTTGAGCAGTTGCTATCAGTTAGTTAATTATGTCATTATATTATTGTGTCACCAGGTAGTCTAAACCATATGCCAATATGTTGCGCATGCTATGATTACTTGCATTCTTCTCTGCATGTTTATACTCTATTTACTAAAACCATCTTGTTATGATGAAGTGCCTTAACTCGTACATGATTTTGTGAATTGAATTGCTTGTATTAACTGATTGCAATGTGTTATGCTTTCTGTGATGCTCTGATAGTCAACATGTCTATAAATTAAGCTTAGTTGTATTCAAATGGAAACAAAATTATCTGGTCCAGCGGCTAGACAGACTAGATAGATGGCATCCAAAATCTAGATAAGAGAATGCACAGCGTAATAGCATATAGAATAACATGTCAAACAAGTTTTACAACTCAAGCCTTAATATACTAGCATAAACCAGCCGATCAGAACTAGTACTAAAGCCTTAATATCTGGCATACAAGTTGAGTTGGTGCAGATGCATACACCACCAGATTAGTAGTTCAAGTTAACACTTAACTGGCTTACCTATTGGCACATTACTCAACATATGGATAAACAATACTTCCTTTTCATCTGGTTCAAGCTCGAACATAGCCATGTCATCAACAGACATATGTGAGGTGGTCACAAGCGTGCTCCAGTTAGTTGTAATCTGGGCACGACCATCGTTGCCCATCCGAAGCTTGACGTAATGCACATCCTGCTCAGTTTCACCTTCAGGTGCATAAGGGTCATCGGCGCAGGCTGGCACCATAATATCTCCTGCTTCTAGGTACTGCTTGAGATAGAGCTGGCTGTACGGCTTTGAAAATACCTGATATGATAGTATAGATACTAGGGTGTCATGCAGTTGAGCAAACACGTTAGTATTCACTGTGCACAATGAAATCTTACCATCTTTGACTTCCCTTTAGCTGTCAGAGACTTCTTGATAGAGCAGACATACAAAGGGATCACCGGATTATCACTATCAAGCCTCTGTGAGAGCAATTTGAGAAGGCCAATCCTTACATAAGACATTGGTACATCATTTCTGTAAACGGTTTTATTTAGCTCCCAAGGTGCTAGGTCAAGAGCCCCCCCTTTTATACCCCTAATGATGGGACCTACATGAATTATTTCATGAATGAGATATATGTCCTATCTCTCAAATTCTATAACCAGACATGTATAAGTTATTACCATCATCTGTCAGCGCCGGTCCTAGATGGGTGTGGTAATGGTAAGTCCTGGGACTGTGCCCAATCACACAGTTCTCATCGTCGCAGGGACAATCGTAGCATGCTTCATGACGTTGCATTGTAACCTGTAATTGTGTGAGGGACAGTTCATTATCATTTTAAAACAGGAACATGACAATATAACCAATAGCATTACATAGCTTCCAATAGCAATTTAAAGCTCCACCAAGATTATGTCTTAACTATGTATAATCATTGGAATTTGACCTCATTTGAAAGACCTAAAAGCATGCCAATTTTGTGAAGAGTTTGCCTATGAATCCTTGGCATGCCATGTTTGGTATTTTTCCAAGGTACTACATCACATACAATGACTCCATGCGCTGGTTTTCCAATTTTTCGATTTTATTTGTATTTCTTTAGCTCACTTTTGAAATCTAGGTCAAACTCACGGTGCCGTAAGCCCTAAAAACCCCATAACCCATCACATATATTTTCTTTTCTTCTATAAATAATCAATTATAAATCACCAAAAAGCATGATGTAGCTTGCAAATTTTGATATAGAAATAACCAATAGCATGGCTAAGCTTTTTCAATTATCATATGTAAACTAGAACATGATTTTAAACCCAATAGCTTTACATAGCTTTCAATAGCAATTATAAAGCTCCACCACGAGCATGTCCTAACTATGTATGATCATTGGAAACTGACCTCCATTTCAAAAAGCATGTGGAAAAACTAGGTCAAACTCACGGTGCCGTAAGCCCAAAAGCATGCCAATTTTGTGAAGAGTGTGCCTATGAATCCTTGGCATGCCCTGTTTGCTATTTTTCCAAGATACTACATCACAATACCATGACTCCATGCGCTGTGGTTTCTAATTATTTGATTTTTTATTTTCTTTCCTGCTCAATTTTGATTCTAGGTCAAACTCACGGGTCATCACCCCAGAACCATCACATCGATATCTTCGTCTAAATTATAAAATAAATCACAAAAAACATGATGTAGAATGCAATATTTGATATAGAAATCACCAAGAGCATGACATAGCTTTAATTATAATTTAAAATTCATCTCAACAAGAACATGTCAAGATATCCAGTAGCATTACATAGCTTCCAACAGTGATTTAAAAGCTCCACCAAGAGCATGTCCTAGATTTCCCCTTTTAGCACATGGAGCAATGTTGTGTCCGAGATACAACACAATTTAAACTGGAATAAGAGCACCCATTTAATCATTTTAATATTTTGGCAACAAACCAAACCGAACAAAGACTAAAATACAATAGGTAACCAATGTTTTGGCAGGGCATGCAAGTTTGGGCAACATACATAGCAACCATATGGTTCTGATTATACAACTCAAGCAGGCTTAGTGACCATATGAACCACTCCTTTTTCAAAATATGGATTTTGAAATTACTGAACTATCATTACAGAAGTAGAAATATTTTTGGAACATTCCCCTTGAACTAGGGCCTCCCCTTGAACTAGTACTAGATCGGAGCGTTGGGCAATCCGTATGGGAAAACCCTACACTTACCTTGAGAAGGGATTCCTGCGTGCAGGACACCGTGGAGGTCGAACGCCACCCGACCGGCGTTTGGTTTGAGCAGTCGCTGTGGGCGGGGCGGCCAACCCTCAGCAACCGCCGGTTTGGGAGGAAGGAGACTGGAAATGTGATTTAGGGTTGAGGTCGCCAGGGGTAGAGGTATCTAGTACTTTACCCCATATA